>VXBP01009662.1:6281-147961 GCA_013400115.1 Rhinopomastus cyanomelas
CCTTCCAACCCCTAATGTTCTATGATTCTGTGATCCCTTGAGGAAAAAGGCTGTGGACATGCATAACCCCTTTGGCACTACAGTCTCCCCTTGGTGCTACAGTCTCCCCTTGGTGCTACAATCTCCCCTTGATGCTACAGTCTCCCCTTGGTGCTACAGTCTCCCCTTGGTGCTACAATCTCCCCTTGATGCTACAGCCTCCCCTTGGTGCTACAGTCTCCTCTTGGTGCTACAATCTCCCCTTGGTGCTACAATCTCCCCTTGATGCTACAGCCTCCCCTTGGTGCTACAGTCTCCCCTGTTCTGACTTCTGCAGGCATATAAACACCCTGAATCACAGGGCCATAATCTCCCTCACCAGCAATTCATTACCATGGAAGTGAAGTCCAATAACGAACACGACCAACACAAACAAACCCATTACCCATGAAGGAAAGGAAGTGATGCAGCAGCGGGTAAGTGTTCAGATCACATCTTTTTCCCCAGATCCAGCTGGAATAGGGTTTCACCTGTGACTGAACCTACTTCTGAAACACGTGACAACGTCAAGGGAGAAGATGGACAGAAATGGAAGGCAACTACAGCCTGTGATGAATACATTCCCTCTGCAGTGATGCATGAGTGACTGGCGCTGCTCACAGACCAGTCGAGAGCTTACTCAGAGCACTGTGAAATGCAACTTCCAGTAGCCAAAGCAGGAATAATAACTAGATTACAGTATTTGGCCACGCTACAGTGGTCACAGCAACAGCACCTTGGACTCCTCTGCGCTGTAAACCCAGCCAGGAGGAAAGGCTGGGGGAGCTGGGTCTCTTCAGCTTGGAAAAAAGGAGGCTGAGGGGTGATCCTATGAGTGTTGATAAATATAGAAAGGGTGGGTGTCAGGAGGATGGAGCCAGGCTCTGCTCAGTGTCATGTAATAATAGGACAAGGGGCAATGGGTGTGAGCTGGAACAGAGGAGGTTCCACATCAATCTGAGAAGGACCTTCTTCCCCATGAGGGTGACAGCCCAGGGGGGTTGTGGAGTCTCTTTCTCTGGAGACGTTTAAAACCCGCCTGGACACGTTCTTGTGCGACTGGATCACAGAATCAGAGAACATTACGGATTGGAAGGGACCACAAAAGTTCATCTAGTCCAATGCCCTTGCAGCATCACTTAGGTCAAGTCACACAGGAACATGTCCAGGTGGGTTTTAAACATCTCCAGAGAAGGAGACTCTACAACCATCCTGGGCAGTCCCTTCCAGTGCTCTGTCACTGGGAAGAAGTTCTTTCTCATATTGATGTGGAACCTCCTCTGTTCCAGCTCACACTCACTGCCCCTTGTCCTATCACTAGATGACTCAGTAATCCTGCTGTGGAAAGGGGATTGGACTGGATGAACTTTTGAGGTCACTTCCAAGCCCTAATGTTGTGTGAGGAGATTATTTTTAGGCCAGTACCACTTAAACTACCTGTTTTGCCAAGGAAAACTTCCTAGAGTCCCTCTTCTACACCTAAATCCTGCCAGAGCTCCCTGTGCAGCAGGAGCTGGGTGTGCAAGGAAAACTCCATTACACCACGTACGCTACAAGGGTAATAGGTTTCCTGGCTGGGGAGAGACAAATGTCCCATTTCCCTGGTGTTCCTTCCCTTTGTTTTGCCAGGTTTCTGAATTAAATCGCCCTCGCTCTCGTGAAATATGTGCAATCTTACCCCAATGGCTGCGCCGCTGCTTTCAGAGTCCATCCCACCGGGTCAGGTCCCACCCTAATGTCTTCCTAACACTCCAGTAATTCCATCTGCGGAGCTTTATGGGTTTAAAAGCAGCGCTGTTCCTGCGGAGAGTTACCCCAACTATTTCCTACGGCGGCAGGAACCGTGAGGTCACCAAGCGACTGAGCCTACCCTTGTTTCATAAGCAGCTTCCTTCAACAGCTGTAATATCTGGGACGAGTGTTTGGAGAGTGTCATTTGGCCTCACTGAGTGATTCATTGTGCACTGGAAAACTGGTCTGCATTCTTCTGGATGCCTTTGCCGTGTAGACAGGACAAAGGCCCATTTAGCTGGAAGCCTGGCATAGTGGCTCATTATTCACCTGCCACGGCAGTCACAATATTGTGAGGGCTTCTAGACAATGGCTAAAATTACTACCTACTTTTTTTACAGGAACACACTCCATTTTCTACCTTTGCCTCCCGAGGAACAGAAGCTGTGTACAGACAGAGCGCAGGGAAATGGGACTCGGTTTTTTTGTGTGTTTAATAAAAGAGAAACACGTTGCCCCCGAGCTCTAGGGGATGCTCAGTGCTCTGTGATCCTGCCTCAGCACCAATAACACGTGTGTACTTCAGAGCAGGGGGGAAGAATGGCCAGGGAGAGAGGGAAGGGGAGAAGGAGGTAGGGAAAATCACAGCATCACAGAACATTAGGGATTGGAAGGGACCTGAAAAGATCATCCAGTCCAATCCTCCTGCCAGAGCAGGAGCCCCTAGACCAAGTCACACAGAATCACAGAACATTAGAGATTGGAAGGGACCTGAATACACCAACTAGTCCAATCCCCCTGCCAGAGCAGGAGCCTCTAGATCAAGAAAAGATGGAAAGAAAATACTCAGCCATGTCTAACCTGTATTTAAGCCCATGCCTGGTGCTCCGGAGCCTCCCCTCCACCAAACCCACTGCAGCAGTGCCTGGGGAGCATGGCTTGCCACAGAGACCCCCTCACAGGACCGGGCTCAACCACTCTCTTCACAGATTCACAGAACATTAGGGATTGAAGGGGACCTTGAAAGATCATCCAGTCCAATCCCCCTGACACAGCAGGATCCTCTAGGTCAAGTCACCCATGAACACAGACAGGCAGGTTTTAAACATCTCCAGAGAAGGAGACTCCACAACAACCCTCTGGGCAGCCCCTGCCAGTGCTCTGTCATCCTCACCCTGAAGAAGTTCCTTTTCATAGCAATGTTGAACCTCCTCTGTTCCAGCTCACACCCATTGTCCCTTGTCCTATCACTAGATGCACTGAGCAGAGCCTGGCTCCATCCTCCTGACACCCACCCTTCACATATTGATCAACATTCATGAGGTCACCCCTCACTCTCCTTTTGTCTAAGCTAAAGAGACCCAGCTCCCCTCTGCTGAAGGAAGTCTCCTCAAAACCCAGTGTTGCAGGAGAAGTAACCCAGACCTCTAAATGTATTTCTTACCTCCCATGCTGTAGCTTTTGCTGTTTGATTTTGGGATGGATGGGTTTTAAACGCCACGCTGAGGTAAACACGCTGCCTCCAAAAGCTCTACATTTAACAGCTGGGTTTTTCTTAAACTATATATTTTTTCCCCTCTCTCTCAGAGCGGTAATAATTCAATA
This sequence comes from Rhinopomastus cyanomelas, assembly GCA_013400115.1. Taxonomy (NCBI): domain Eukaryota; kingdom Metazoa; phylum Chordata; class Aves; order Bucerotiformes; family Rhinopomastidae; genus Rhinopomastus; species Rhinopomastus cyanomelas. The sequence continues at coordinate 9,636 of VXBP01009662.1, forward strand.
AAACTGAGAGGTGGCTTCAACAGTTTTCCTCTCCAACACGTGTCCTGTAATACACTGCTGCACGGGGGTATCCTCAGCGCTCTCGTGAAGGCTTTTAGCAAAGAAAGATTTCTGCCTCAGCAGGGAAGTAAACACTATCAGCAGGCTCTGCAGCAATACCCTAAATGGCACCTGCCTTTAATTTCCACACAGTCCTCGCAGCACTTCTGGCCTTTGTTTTGGTTGCCACCTCCTCTTTCGTCAAATGCGTCGGTGTCGCGCTGCCAGTTCCAGTCACTTACGTTCCAGTTCCAGTCACCTACCGCCTGTCTGGGCTGGGAAAATCATAAGAGGGTATTTGGGAAACAAAGGCTTCAGACAGACCACGCTGCTTCCCTGTGGAGGTGGCCACCTACTTCCTATGAAGCCGAAGCGTGCCGTATGCTTCAGGGGCTTTTAACCTCCTTTCTCCCCTGTACACTTCTGCGCTTCAAATCGCACGGCTGGCTCTGCTTTTGCTGGAGGGAAGAGATGGAGTGAGAGGAGGAAGGGATGGAGGGTTCACAGCCAAAGGGGGATGCTCATCTAATATAACCCGTGATATGAGCAACCATTGCTGTGGCCAAGATGAGAGAGAAGTATTTGCTGCAGCTTGGTCTAGGTGATCCTGCTGTGGCAGGGGGATTGGACTGGATGATCTTTTGTGGTCCCTTCCAATCCCTAATGTTCTCTGATGTTATGATCTAGATTCTATGATTCTAGACTCTATGATCTAGATTCCTGTTCCTGGATGTGTATTCCTGTGTGACTTGGTCTAGAAACCACTGGATGAAACCCAAGGGCCATGATGGGTCCTGCAAAGTGATGGGTTCTCTGTGTCACATGAGTGCTCACACAGATTTCTACATCAAAAATCTCACCACATCCCATGTCCTTCCTTAACATTTAAAACCCACCTGGATGTGTTCCTGTGTGACTTGGTCTAGGGGATCCTGCTGTGGCAGAGGGATTGGACTGGATGATCTTTCAAGGTCCCTTCCAGTCCCTGATGTCCTGTGAGTCTGTGATTTCTGAGACCAATGGCTACGTGAGCAGTTCAGCTAAGCTTTGTGATTGCTGAAAACACCTTGAAAAGCTGTTTCCCTTGGAAAGGGAAAGTCTATTTCCCCCAAAAATAAACTTTGGGGAAAAAGAGGCAAATTCAAGTGTTTCTCTCCTCAATCTCAAACACGGGGCACGGTGAGGGCATCGAGTCATTTCTGACTTCCTATTCCTATAAAAATACTAGTCTAGTGTATTTTGCTTTAATTAACAAAACCTGCATCTTAATTTATAATTAATATGACAATAAAACCCCCTCCAAGCATTCAAATAATGCAAGTACGAGGCTCTTTGCTGTGTTAGCCTCACGTGAACAGCATCGCGCACATTAGCCACGATGGCAATTAGAACCTGGGCTGCTGAACTGCCTGATGCTTTAAAGCTTTAAACCAGACAAACACTTAATTGTGGAAGATGGAACAGCTAATTCCTATTGTGGCTTTCTTAATCCAATGTTTATCTCAGATTACTAATGTACAGAAGTGCAACTGCATCTCCAGAACTGAAGGGAGCCGCTCGACTAGTCAGGCAGCAGCTAACACAGAAAACAGTATTTTGTTGGGTTTCTTTAACGCAGCAGCCTGAATTTTAATCTTTGGGATAGAAATAATGTGAATAAACAGTGACATTTTGCTGTAAGAATCACAGAACATTAGGGATTGGAAGGGACCCTGAAAGATCATCTAGAGCAATCCTTCCATCAGAGCAGATCTCCTAGACTGAGTCACAGAGGAACACATCCAGGTGGGTTTTAAATGTCTCCAGAAGAAGGAGACTCCACAACCCCCGTGAGCAGCCCCTTCCAGGGCTCTGTCACCTTCACTATGAAGTTCCTTCTCAGATTGATGTGGAACCTCCTCTGTTCCAGCTCACACCCATTGCCCCTTGTTCTATCATTAGATGCCACTGAGCAGAGGCTGCTCCATCCTCCGGACACCCACCCTTCACATCATATCAACACTAACGAGGTCACCCCCAGTCTCCTTTTTTCCAAGGTAAAAAAGATGGGATCCTGCAGAATATCACTACAGAAATCTACAGAACCACCGAGTTCACTGCATCACTTTAAAGGCTTCTTAAAAAAATCCTTCTGCTTCCACCACAGCAGATATCCCCTCTGTGCTAATCACATAAACTCTCAGGCAAATCCCTTTGATTTCAAAGGGATGAGGATTTCACCCTCTTTTTGTGGTAGTTTACAGGAGGGGGGTTTTATTCTGAGAGCCACCATAAACAGACATTTTCTCATTTCCATATGAACACGCATTTTCCTGCTCTCTCTGAAACGTCTCCCGTTAGATTTTCCATGTGGTTATCAGATTTGTAGGGCCCTATGGGGACTCTTTGTCTGTATTAATCTCAAGAAACTATATTAAAATAACATTAAGGTTGCTGAGTCAAAGACTGGGAGGTTAGGAAGCACAGGAATTAAGTTAAACTAATCTAATTTGGCTTCTTATGCAAATGCCTTATGAAACAGTCTACAAGCCCGATAATTACACGCTCACATCTCCCCCATGCCTGCTTCAGAGCAAAGGGGAGCACAGCATCTCCAGCAAACACTGGAAGAACACTGAGAATCACAGAACGTGAGGGATTGGGAGGGACCACCAAAGACCACCCAGTCTAAACCCCCTGAGAGAGCAGGATCCCCTAGATCAAGTCACACAGAATCACAAAATATTAGGGATTGGAAGGGACCTCAAAAGACCATCCAGACCAATCCCCCTGCCAGAATAGGATCCCCTAGGTCAGATCACACAGAATCAGAGAACATTAGGGATTGGAAGGGACCACCAAAGACCATCCAGTTCCAAACCCCCTGCCAGAGCAGGATCCCTTAGATCAAGTCAAACAGAATCACAGAACATTAGGGAGTGGAAGGGACCATCAAAGATCACCCAGTCCAATCTCCCTACCAGAGCAGGATCACCTAGACCAAGTCACACAGGAACATGTCCAGGTGGGTTTTAAATGTGTCCAGAGCAGGAGACTCCACAACCTCCCTGGGCAGCCCCTTCCAGTTCTCTGTCACCCTCACCATAAAGAACTTCTCCCTTCTCTTGGCAAATACCTAGGAGGTCTCCACTGAGCTTTTCCCACAACATCCAACCTGCAACTGACATCAGCTTAGATGACTTCAATTGCTCAAACTTTAATTAAGTAAAAAACTGAGGAAAACAGTTATAATAAATAAAGCAACTCACAGAATCAGAGAACATTAGGGATTGGAAAGCACCTCAAAAGATCATCCAGTCCAATCCCTCTGCCACAGCAGGATCCCCTAGGTCAAGTCTCACAGGAACATGTCCAGCTGGGTTTTAGACTTCTCCAGCAGAGGAGACTCCACAAGCCCCCCGGGCAGCCCGTTCCAGTGCACCATCACCCTCACCATGAAGAAGTTCCTCTCTATTTGCAGGAATCCCACCTGTCAGTACCAGTAATAAAACTTGGGAGGAACCACAGGCCATAACACAAGAGAAGGGGGAGCAGAGACATCACCTGGCACCCGCGAGCCGGCCACAGCAGGACTGGCTGGTAGTCAATGTGCTGCACATGAAACCTGCTGCACAAAGCCCCCTGAGACTGAAGGTGTTGCTTTACAAAAGAAATCCAAACCAGTAAAGGCAGAGCTACCCAGCATCGACACCCTCAGCTCCACGACTCTGGCAGACCATGAATTATTGAATGTTTGGGACCTGTAAATATTTATGGTTATTGTTCAAAGAAGGCGGCTCCTGCTGCTCTGCCCCTTAACTCTACCTTGTGATTTGCTGCTCCTTAAACTTCAGCTTCAGTCAGATTTTCCACTTTAAATGACTTTTGCACTGTTTCTACCAAAAGTGGCCGCTGTGATTTACGACTGAAATTTTCATTTTAAAAAGAAACCTGAAGAAGCAGAGTCAGTTTAAAGAGGACACCGGAGGAGAGGAAAAGAAAGGGATGGGATGTGTCCTTTTTTCCCCTCTGTTTTATATGAGAAAAAAGAGTTGGCTTTGGTTTTCAAAACAGTTTGCAAATACACAGGCTCCTCTTGTTGTTTTTCACATTAGAAATGTGGGCCAGAAAGAGCCTACAGCAGGCAGGAAAATGAGACATTTTGTCATCTCTGAGGCAGTCAGGGATTGAATTTAACTTCTAAAAGGGAAAATAACAATAAGAAGTGTTTTAGACAGCTGAAGGTCCTATCCTTTCACTTAGAGGTAGGGCCCCCAGTGCAGATCACTGAGGTATGTTTTCCCCAGACCCCTAAAAAGACCCTTTAAATCTCTAGGATTAGCTGAATCAAATATTCCCCTCTGACTAAGATGAGCAAAAATAAATTTTAAGAAGATTACACTTCCAAATCTTTTGAACAATTTTTGCACACATGAAAAAAAGTCATGTTTTCCTTTTATTTGTCAAATCAAGTGTGCAAATACTCCTTAATATTTATATTGAACACTTAAGACAACATGTGTCTACCTACCATAATAAACCCACTGTGGACAGTAATATAAGGAGCACTGGAAGGGGCTGCCCAGGGGGGTTGTGGAGTCTCCATCTCTGGAGACATTTAAAACCTGCCTGGATATGTTCCTGTGTCATCTAGGACAAGAGGCAATGGGTGTGAGCTGGAAAGTAGGAGGTTCCATATAAATATCAGAAGGAACTTCTTTCATAGTGATGGTGATGGAGCACTGGCAGGGGCTGCCCAGGGGGGTTGTGGAGTCACCTTCTCTGGAGACATTTAAAACCCACCTGGACATGTTCCTGTGTGACTGGATCTAGGGGATCCTGCTGTGGTGGGGGGATTGGACTGGATGATCTTTCGAGGTCCTTTCCAATCACTAATCCACAATCTCCCTGAACAGCTCATTCCAGTGCTCTGCCACCCTCACCATGAAGTTCCTTCTCAGAGGAAGGATTTTAGTTGGCTCCAAGATTTAACCCCAGAGAGCCCGGTGTTATTACATGACAGTGTATCTGAGACACAAAAACCTACAGAACTGCAGCTTTATCAATATTAATAGGATTGAAAAGCCATGAAATGAACTTATTTTTTAATGTTTATATTGCTTTGAATTACTAAACCTAAAAAAATTCATCTTCATTTCATCTATCGATAGTTGTTTAATAAATAGAATCAATCACAGAACCAGAGAACAACAGGGATTGGAAGGGACCTCAACAGATCATCTAGTCCAATCCCCCTGCCACAGCAGGATCACCACTGTTACCAACGATTTCAGCTACTACCAGGGTAATGCCCAAGCACAAAGTAATTAGTAGGTTACTACAAGTCTGTCTTATAACTACTTAATCTGAATTCCATCTCATTTAAAACAGACAACACCATTTCTTGCTTCCTGCTTAACAAAAAAAAAATGGAGGGGGAGAGAAAGGAAACCCACAGCTGCCTCCCCAAACTGGTTGGTACCAGAGCTTTCAGTGCTGTGCTGCACTCGGAGCTGAATTGTACCGCTGTGGGCACCACCAGATGCACAAAGACACAGATGTTATCCAAGAATGCAGAGTCAGATCAACAACGTTTTACATTTTAAAACTGAGAGCAGCTTTAACTGAGGAAGCCAATAAAATAGATCTGCAAAGTGGAAAATACCTGAAATGCATTTTTGGGGGTTTTTTAAGAAAACTGGGTTTTAATCAGTGAGAGCCAGTCACGATAATCACAGAATCATCCTGGTTGGAGAGGAGCTTCTAGATCACTGAGTCCAGCCCAACCCAAAAAACCCTAAATGCTTGATTGACTTGCTCCATGTCTGCCCCTAGAGCAGGTCCTGAAGCACCACAGGTTTCTTACACACCTCCAGGGATGGTGACTCAACCATCTCCCTGGGAAGGCCCTTCCAGTGCCCAATCACTCTTTCTACAGAGAATTTCTTCCTAATATCCAAAGTAAACCTCAGCTTCATACCATGTCCCCTGGGTTTGCCAGTAGTCACTAAGGAGAAGAGGCCAACACCCACGTCTCCACAACCTCCTTTCAGGTAGTTGTAGAGGGCAATGAGGTCCCCCCTCAGCCTTTTCTACTCCAAACTAACTTGCCCAGCTCTCCTCAGCCTTTCCTCACACGACTCGTTGACTAAACCCCTCATGAGCTTGGTAGCTCTCATCTGGACATGTTCCAGCATCTCAGTGTATGTGTCCTGCGTTGAGGGACGGAGAACTGAACACTCAAGGTGTACTCAAGAGAGTACTCAAGGTGTGGTCTCACAAAGGCCCCTTTACTTCCCTTCTCCCACTGACCACGCCAGCATCCTGTCGGCATTCTTGGCTACCTGGGCACACTGCTGACTTGTATTGAGCCAACTGTCTGCCAGCACCCCCAAGTCCTTTTCTGCTGGGCAGCTTTCAACTCCACTCAACCCCCAGCCTGTAGCGATGCCTGGGGTTGCCACCAGCAAAAGAAAGGAGGCCAAGCTCACGTCGGATTACAACAGATTGCCGGCAAGTTCAGGGATCAGACTTTTACCAGTTCAGATCTTTGTTTTATGAAGGCAAGGAATTACTCTGATTGACTAACAGAGACACTAAAGCAGCTCAACCCTGCCTAGCACGGACCGTAGAACGGAGGACATCGAAAAGCCGCGCTCACGGAAACGCCGGCGTTAACGCACTTGTCGCTGCATCCTACACAAACTAAAACTCCTGTAAAGAATGTCTGGGCCATTAAAGTCTCACAGAAAGCCTAAAATCAGTGCAATTACTTTGTCTCGTGTGCTGCCAGAACAAATGACATGATGAGTCCAAGAAAGACATTAAAGCTATTTTAATTACCCCTTCTCCTTGAAGGAGGTGGTGGCTCAAGCCAAGCAGTCTGGATCTAAATCTGCATCGTTGCAGAGCACAGGGTGAACCCTGGATGTGCTGTTGAGGCCCTTTCTACTCTCAGGAAAGTCAGGTATCACAGAATCACAGAACATTAGGGATTGGAAAGGACCTCAAAAGATCATCCAGTCCAACCCCCCCGCCACAGCAGCATCAGCTAGACTGAGTCGCACAGGAACATATCCAGGCAGGTTCTAAACATCTCCAAAGAAAGAGACTCCACAACCTGAGGGACATCAGCTCTTCCTACAGCATCACTAAGTACTCAACATCTGCTCCAACATTTTGGGTGCATTGCTGGCTCTGTGATGTCTCACACCAAGAGCAGCTATCAAGCAATAAGCACTTGCACTGTGGAACAGCACTTCATCAGTGCCAGGAGCCAACCGAGAATCACTCTGGTTGGAAAAGACTTGGGATCATCAAGTCCAACCTACTCTACAAATTCACCCCTAATCCAGTTCCCTCAACACTGCAACTAAATGGGATGGGAACTCAACCACCTCCCTGGGCAGGCTGTTCCAGTGCCTGACCCCTCTGGAAAGAAAGTTTTCTTAATGTCAAGTCTAACCCTCCCCTGCTGCAGTTTGAACCCACTCACCCTTGTTCTATCACTAACTGCTTGTGAGAAGAGACCAGCACCAACGTCTCCACAGCGTCCTTTCAGATAGTTGTAGAGAGCGATGAGGTCTCCTCTCAGCATCCTCTTCTTCAGACTAAATAACCCCAATTCTCTCCATCTCTCCTCACCATTTTCCCCACGAAAAGCACAGCAGGCACAACCACACAGCCCGTTCCATGGCTCCAGCGTGTTTAACGCCGCAATCCAAAGGTGAACCTTCAGCTTTGCAGGAGTGTTTCCACCTCTCCAGCGTTGCATGAACACCTTTCTAAACACGTGCAAATCTGGTTCCTTCCAACCCTGAGTGACTCTGATTCCATGGCTCTGATTCCAACTGTGGGACAAATGCTGCTGCTATAGTCTGGCAANTCTTTCGAGGTCCCTTCCAACCCCTGATGATTCTATGAAGCTGTACAGGTGACACATTAAAAACATAGTGGGGGCTGGTGCTTTCACAAGAGCAATTAGCACTTGGTCAAACAAACACACATCCTGCTCAGGACTCACAGAGCGACTACAATTATTCCTGTTCTATAATGACATCACAACTAGGTTCACAGACCTACTTCACCACCTACTAGGTTCTACAACCACTTTAAACTGCTGCAGCAACATCTTGAGGCTCTTCTATCCTCCCCAGGAGACACCCTTTCAGTTCTAGCAAACTGTGGGACAAATGCTGCTGCTATAGTCTGGCAAACAGACCCTATGAAGAGCGGCTGAGGGAACTGGGGTTATTTAGTCTAGAGAAAAGGGGGCTGAGAGGAGACCTTCTTGCTCTCTACAGCTACCTCAAAGGAGGTTGCAGTGAGGCTGGTGCTGGTCTCTTCTCCCAAATTCCTAGTGATAGGATGGGGGGAAATGGCCTCAAGTTGCATCAGGGGAGGTTTAGATTGGATCTTAGGAAGGAGTTCTTTGCTGAGAGAGTGGTTGGGCACTGACACAGGCTGCTCAGGGAGGTGGTGGAGTCACCATCCCTGGTAGTATTTTACAAACAAGTAGATCTAGCACTTGAGGCCATGGTCTGGGGGTAAGGGAGATGTTGGGATGAAGGCTGGACTTGCTCATCCTGGAGGTTCTTTCTGGCCATGATGATTCTGTGAAATCAGGGCCAACCCTGAACTACCCCGGCACCAGACCTGAGCTCCTGAATAGTCCCTGTAGACCTTCAGTGCTATGAACTGAAGAGAAGAAGCGATGCCCTTGTACTGACAAGAATCAGGGAAGACAAGATCTTGCCCAGACATGTTGTTGGTTTTTTTCTAGGCAACAACTGCTAAGTTTTTCATTCAATGGCTGGTTCTCCCATCAAATGTGATGCCATTTAATATTCCTGTATTTCAGATGATCTCCACAGCAGCAGCTGTACCTCATGGGACAATCACATGCTCGCGTACGATGCGTAAGACCACAACAAAGTCACTGGGAAATAATGTCAGCATCTGTGGATTTCTGTAAGCTAAGCCTGGCCTATTCACCTCTGGTTACTCTGCTGTTTACACACATATTTACTCTTTGTGCTCATCCTTTCATGCATCTAAAAATAAAATCGTATTAGAGAATAAAAAAAGAGAGAGAGAGAGAAAATGACGGTGGTTCTACGTGAGGTTAGGGACTGAGAGAACAAAAAGCTTCAGTGGGCATCTGATGCAGCACTTTGCCACCATGCTGCTGCCCCTGGGAAGGACAGAAAGACAGCGGCTACTTTGAGGGTCCAAAGCAAGCCCTGTGTTAGGGGCTGAATGTGTCACTAACGCCTTTGAAGGGGCCGTACACCAGTACTTCACACGGCTTTTGGAATCACAGAATCACTGGAACGGGCTGCCCAGGGTGGTTGTGGAGTCTCCTTCACCGGAGATGTTTAAAACCCACCTGGATGTGTTCCTGTGTGACTTGGTCTGGGTGATCCTGCTGTGGCAGAGGGATTGGACTAGATGATCTTTCAAGCTCCCTTCCAATCCCTAATGATTCTATGACTCACTCTGGTTGGAAAAGACCCCTGGGATCATCATGTCCAGCTATTTACCCCACCTTACAAGCTCACCCCCAACCCAGCTCCCTCAACACCTCATCCAGATGATCTTTAAACACATCCAGAGATGGCAACTCAACCCCCTCCCAGGAAGCCCATTCCAGCACCTGACCACCCTTCATCCATCACGAACCAGCCAACGGTGGAGTGAGAGTGAAAGGCCAGCGTGACCACGTCGGTCTCCTTGTGAAACACGCTCCCGCCTCCGCCGCCCTTTTTGTGAAATGATTATCTGCAGGAGCTGCAAGAGCCCTGCGAAGGCGCCGAGCGGGAAACACACAAACCAGGTCAATCCTTTTGCTCTCCTTGTAATCCCCGTGCGTTGTTGGTTACTGGCGCCTGCCGCTGCCCCTTCCTCCTCGCCGGGCACTCCGGCACGCAGCCGAGGGTTGCGGCTCTCCTTCTCCTCCGCGCTATGTGCTCCAGCAATCCCTTGCTATCAGCGCTCCCGTAGCCCTCGCTGCTTTACTACAACCACTGGCTCTATATCTTCACCTCCGCTGTCTCTTCTTCACTGTAAATTCTTCAGAGCGGGGAACTTGTTTTCTCCGAGTTTGTACTAAAGCCTGTAAATTTACAGCACTCCAGGAATGTTTGATAACAGCACATAAATAATTAATAAAAGCTGCAGCATCCCTTTCTGTTTCCCTCTTTGGAGGCTTGAAGGCAGCAAGACAAGAGGAAGGCAGGAAATATTTCAGGGGCTAAGAGCAGGTGTGATTCTCACCCCTACGGGGGGTAACTGACTGGCAAATACTTGCACTTAGGAAAGACCAGCACTGAGCTGTGCAGGAAGTAAAGACAAGAAGCACTGCTTCAGCTCCTTCAACCACAGAAGTAGCCCAGGAGCACCCTAAACAGCACAGCCCCCCAAAAAAAAAACATGCAATAAAAAGGGATGGGATGTTTTCATTTGAGCTTCACAACCATGTGCAGTCTCATTCCTTCTCTGTGTGTGACTCTGCACAATGACAGATCATTAGGGATTGGAAGGGACCTCAAAAGATCAGCCAGTCCAATCCCCCTGCCACAGAAGGATCCCCTAGGTAGGAACATGCCCAGGCAGGTTTTAAACATCTCCAGAGAAGGAGACCCCACAACCTCCCTGGGCAGCCCCTTCCAGTGCTCTGTCACCCTCACCATGAAGAAGTTCCTTCTCATATTGATGTGGAACCTCCTATGTTCCAGCTCACACCTGCTGGCCCTTGTTATATAAAGTCCTTCTCAAATATTAAAACATTGAAAGAAAAATCTATTTATAAAGTAGTAGTGTGTTCAACCTGAGGAGAAGAGGCTGCCTTCCTAACTCTGTTTTTATATAGTTTCATTAGTCTTTGGGTTATTTTATCCTCACAGTGAAGAAGTTCCTTCTCAGATTGATGTGGAACCTCCTATGTTCCAGCTCACACCCACTGCCCCTTGTTCTATCATTAGATGACTCTGTGATATCAAGTCCACTCCTATGTCCTACTGTCTCCATCTTCAACAGCAAGGAAAAAATTAAAGGATATAATGGCAAGAGGGCCTGATGATCCTTTCAGTGAAGTTTTTTCCTAATGTCCAACCTGAACTTCACCTGGTACAGCTTGAGCCCATTTCCTCTAGTCCTGTCACCTGTTACTTGTGAGCAGAGATCAACCCCTACCTCTCTACAGCCTCTTTTCAGGTCTTTGTAGACAGCAATAAGGTCTCCCCTAAACAACCCCCCTCCCTCAGACAGTCACAGAACATTAGGGAGTGGAAGGGACCTCCAAAGCTCATCCAGTCCAACCCCCCTGCCACAGCAGGATCACCTAGATCAAGTCACACGGGAACATGTCTAAGTGGGTTTCCTCGCAAGGCTTCCTCTCCAGACTCTTTGACGACTTTGTTGTCCTTCTTTGCAGCCACTCCAGCACTTCCATGTCTTTTTTGTAATGAGGTGCCCAAAACTGAACATGAAACTCAAGCTGTGACCTCAAATCCCCCACATCTGCCTCTAAGTTCATGTCTGTTCACTTTTAAACATTGGAATTCGGGCCTGGGCTTCTAAAACTTGATTTAATTTGATGATTGAATTTTATGGGGTCACCAATGTACCCGCTGAGCATGGGTGGATCCAGGTGGTCTCCACTAGAGCGTGATGGAAGAGACTTCACGGATTTCTGTGCCTTCCAAAGAATCAATAGTGTCGGACTGATGCTCCTGTCAGTTTTGCTGCTAAACATCCTGGCTTGTGAGGGCAATCAAGTACTTTGGCACCAAAGAGCAGGAACTACACTCAAAGAAATCTGAACCTGCAAAGTGCAGGGACAAAACCAGAAGCTGCTGTGTCTGGCAGTGAATGTTTAATCAGGCAAAACATCATAAAACCACGGCAAAAAAGGGCAGCAAATTACTTGATTTTAGAGCAGAGAAGTCTTCAAAATTAGTCCTCTTTTAGAACAGAGACATAATGACTAGCTTCTCAAAAGATATTGGCACAGCAGGGCACACAAAAGCCCTGATTAGCTGCTGTATGATGGAATATGCAGTTAATATTTGTTCTATTTTGGTGTTGATTTCTGACTTTTCCTCTTTGACCTTAATTGGTCAAAATCCAAACCTTTCTGAATGTATTTAATGCCAGATAACTGCTTCTAAATTGCCACGATGTCAGGTCACACGCTGCCAATAATGACGGGGGGAAGGCACTTTGCAGGGGCTTTCTGTCACTTTCACATCTGTCTTCAGCTGGTTGGGAAGCAGCAAGCATCACTCACAACAGCTGCCACATCACTCACGGCACAAAAGTTCATCAAATCACAGAATCATTCAGGTTGGAAAAGACCCTTGAGATCATAGAGTCCAACCATCAACCCCACTCTACAAGTTCTCCCCTAAACCAGATCCCCCAACACTACATCTAAGTGACTTTTGAATACATCCAGGGATGTGAGACTCAACCACCACCCTGGGCAGCTCGTTCCAGTGGCTGAACACTGCTTCCATGAAGAATTTATTCCTGATGGCCAGTCTAAAGCTCCCCAGTTGGAGATTGACGTCCTTCCCTCTGGTTCTGTTGCTAATGACCTGTGAGAAGAGACCAGCACCAACATCTCTACAGTGTCCTTTCAGAAAATTGTAGAGAGTGATGAGGTCTCCCTCAGCCTCCTCTTCCTCAAACCAAACAGCCCCAACTCTCAAAATGTCTCATCATCAGATTGATTCTCCAGGCCCTTCCCCAGCTTCACTGACCTCCTCTGCACTCACTCCAGCACCTCGATGTCTCCCTTGTACTGAGGTCCCCAAAACTGGACTCAGTACTCAAGGTGCAGCCTCACCAGTGCTGAGTGCAGGGGAACAACCACCTCCCTACTCCTGCTGGACACAGTGTCTGACCCAGGCCAGGATGCCATTGGCCTTCTTGGCCACCCTGCTGGCTCATATTCAGCCTCCTGTCATGAAAACCTAGTTCTTGAAGTAGTCCTAAGGAAAGCAAAACCAAACCAGCAGTGAACAATGTCCCTAACCTGGTCAGGTGGCTCTGCAGTTGCAAACCAGTGCTTCTGCGCCAACATCCAGCAAGCGAAGAGCACGGCACAACTTTGCTCTAGACTTTAATGTCAGACAAAACCATCAGGAGCCTCTTGGTGAACCAGTGACGATCGCGCCCCTCTCTGCATTTACAGTTCATAACACAGCAAAGCACTCCTTGGTATGCCAGAGCCCTAGCTGCTGGCGTGACACCGTACGAGAGGCTCCTCACAGACTGATTTACATCCACAACCCCTCTTCCAAGAGCTTCCTTCCCAAATTAAACATGCTAATGATTTTCTATGCAAAATTTAACAACCTAATAGGCTGAACAAGTCAAATGAAAATACACTAATTGTTGCCTTTGACGTATCCTGTTCTGCCAGTTCCCTCATGAAAACATTATATTAGCATTAGCCAGAGTATTTACTAAAATATATTGGGATAAAGAGAAGCTCCTACACATATTGGTCTAGGTGATCCTGCTCCGGCAGGGGGACTGGACTAGATGATCTTTCAAGGTCCCTTCCAGCCCCTAATGTTCTATGATATATAGAGACACTGCAAGTTATAGAAAACACAACCACGAGGCTTAGGATTGACACAAATGCCTGTTATAGACTGGAAAACCATTTTCATGGGAGCCCTGAAAACAAATTACTAAAGAATGAATCCCTCACCTTTATCTGAATAAACTAGCAGAGGTTCATAACGCTGGCTTTCTGCAATAAAAGGAGGCATAATAAGACTCCACAGTCAAAATAACAAACACAGAATGAGATAAGAGAGATGATAAAAGCCTGGTGAGAGAGCAGAAGCTGACTGCCTGACCCCAGAGATCTGAAATGAGCTCCCCAAGTTACTCTATAAAGGAAGATTTCCATGTGCATGTGGTTTCTTTACGGGTGTGAGCTGGAACAGAGGAGGTTCCACATCAATAGGAGAAGGAACTTCTTCACGGAGTGGGTGACAGAGCGCTGGAAGGGGCTGCCCAAGGTGGTTGCGGAGTCTCCTTCTCTGGAGACGTTTCAAACCCACCTGGATATGTTCCTGTGCAACTTGGTCTAGGTGATCCTGCTGTGGCAGGGGGATTGGACTGGGTGATGTTTGGAGGTCCCTTCCCATCCCTAATGTTCTGTGATTCAGTGATTCTTCACCTGGAGCACAAGCAGCAGCACCTGTCAGCCTGTGCCCAGCCTCACAGAGAGACATTTACAGTAGAAACTGGTTTATTCTTTCCTCCAGCCCAGTTCTGAGCACGAGGCTTGGTGCCTCTGCTCTCTGAACGCATGTAAAGAAAAGAGAGGTAAACAAACGACGAGAGAGCATAAATATCCTCTGAAGAAACACAGTGGCACCAGATTACTTTCTATTGCTTTGTCTTTAGCAATTTGCTTATAATGATTTGATAATCTAGCCTAATTGATCTCTCCGAGTATTTCTATGGCTCTAATCGCTGTGATATCTGATTAGTGGAGCAGATCCATACTTTATCTCCAGATTTAATAACTAAATCCATACTTGAAATGGAGTCACACGAGTTCACCAGCGGGAGAGGGCGAGATGCTGCTTAGCCAGGGGAGGAGGGAGGGATTGGGAAAAGGATGGTGAGGTCCAGAATGACCATTTATTTGGCTTTGTGCATTTAAAACCCTCCTGGATATGTTTGTGTGCGACTTGGTCTAGGTGATCCTGCTGTGGCAGGGGGATCGGACTGGATGATCTTTCCAGGTCCCTTCCAGTCCCTAATGTTCTGTGATTCTGGTTAAATCACCCTGCTGCAAGCAAGCTCTGTCCCAACAATAGAGTCTTGCATCTGGGCAAGAACAACCCCAGGGACCAGTAGAAGCTGGGGACTGACCTGTTGGAGAGTAGTGTAGGAGAGAGGGATCTAGGGGTCCTGGTGGCCAGCAGGATGAGCATGAGCCAGCAGTGTGGTCTTGTGGCCAAGAGGGCCAACAGCATCCTGGGGTGGATCAGAACGGGGTGGTTAGCAGATCAAGAGAGGTTCTTCTCCCCCTCTACTCTACCCTGGTGAGACTACACGTGGAGTCTTGTGTCCAGTTCTGGGCTCCTCAGTTCAAGAGGGATGTGGAGCTGCTGGAGAGAGTCCAACAAAGGGTAACGAAGATGATGAAGGAGGTGGAGCACCTCCCTTACGAGGAGAGGCTGAGGGAGCTGGGTCTCTTGAGCTTGGAGAAGAGGAGACTGAGGGGTGACCTCATTAATGTCTATAAATATTTGAGGAGTGGGTGTCAGGAGGATGGAGCTGGGCTGTTCTCAGTGTCATCTAATAATAGGACAAGGGGCAGTGGGTGTCAGCTGGAACATAGAAGGTTCCACATCAACCTGAGAAGGAACTTCTTCCCAGTGAGGGTAACAGAGCAGTGGAAGGGGCTGCCCAGGGAGGTTGTGGAGTCTCCTTCACTGGAGATGTTCAGGACCTGCCTGGATGTGCTCCTGTGTGACTTGATCTAGGTGATCCTGCTGTGATGGGGGGATTGGACTAGATGATCTTTGGAGGTCCCTTCCAATCCCCGATGATTCTGTAACAGCACATTTGTGGGGTGACAGAAGTACAGCAGGAACATGCCATAATTAATGGGGGCAGAAGCAAGAATGAGCTGCTGCCCATGGCCCACTCTCCTTCCAAGTCTCTTCTTCAGAGGCATAAAGTACCTGCAATTCCTATTACTGTCTCTTTGTTCTCCTCCAAGCTCACACTTCATCAGCCTGAAAACGATGACATTTCCTGAACGCATTTCAATGGCTCCTTAACCTTTCCAGCTCCCGAGTGCCAGCGCAATGTCACGCTGCTTTCAGGGGTTTCAGCAGTGAAGAAGTTAACACCCCAAAGCACTAATAATAAC
Source organism: Rhinopomastus cyanomelas (assembly GCA_013400115.1). Taxonomy (NCBI): domain Eukaryota; kingdom Metazoa; phylum Chordata; class Aves; order Bucerotiformes; family Rhinopomastidae; genus Rhinopomastus; species Rhinopomastus cyanomelas. Next base: position 25,567 of record VXBP01009662.1, read on the forward strand.
AGCAGCGTTCACTGAGCCAGATAATCACTCGCACAGAACTTCAATCCAAAGTCACCTAAAATTCAGAAGCAACCTCTCCATTTCTTTAAGGAAGTGACAGCATTTAAAAGAATATTCGGAGGATCCTGCTGTGGTGAGAGGACTGGATGAGATGGTCTTTTGAGGTCCCTTCCAATCCCCAATGTTCTGTGATTCTGTGATTCAACCAACAGGCCAGAACCTGACTTGCTGCTGGGTTTATCTTTTTTTTTAAATTGAGCTATATTAAGGTCCTGCTCTGTCAGGGGGACTGGACTAGATGATCTTTCGAGGTCCCTTTCAATCCTAAATGTTCTGTGATTCTGTGTGAAGGACTAGCTTGAGGTCAAGTATCTGTTGTGACATGTCCTTTAACGTGTCCTGAAGTGCTGGGACAGTGCTTATGAAGAGAGATTATGAGGCCGCACCTTGAGTACTGGGTCCAGTTTTGGGGACCTCAGTACGAGAGAGACATCAAGGTGCTAGAGCGGGTGCAGAGGAGGACAATGAAGCTGGGGAAGGGCCTGGAGAATCAATCTGATGAGGAGAGATTTAGAGAGTTGGGGCTTTTTGGTTTGAGGAACAGGAGGCTAAATGAAGACCACATCGCTCTCTACAACTATCTGAAAGGACACTGTAGAGATGTTGATGCTGGTGTCTTCTCACAGGTCATTAGTGACAGAAGCAGAGGGAAGGGCTTCAGTCTCCAACAGGGGATAGTTAGATTGGATATCAGGAAGAAGTTCTTCCTGCAAAGAGTGGTTAGGCACTGGAACGAGCTGCCCAGGGTGGTGGTTGAGTCTCACATCACTGGATGTGTTTAAAAGTCGCTTAGATGTAGTGCTGGGGGTCTGGTTTAGGGGTGAACTTGTAGAGTAGGGTTGATGGTTGGACTCGATGATCCCGGGGGTCTTTTCCAACCTGAATGACTCTGTGATTAACAGGCAGATAGCTGGCTCAGTGCAAATAAGGGAGTCCCTGGAGACATTTAAAACCTGCCTGGCCATGTTTGAGTGCAACTGGATCTAGGTGATCCTGCTGTGGCAGGGGGATTGGACTGGGTGATCATTCGAGTTCCCCTCCTCCAGTCCCTAACATTCTGTGATATGGAGCACTGCTGGTTAATTCACTGTTTCTTCCTCCCTCTTTGACTGCTGCTCATTCCTTGTGCTGATCCTCAGCCAAACTAGCTTGTAGTTGAGTGTGTCAGAGCTCTGGGCAGAAAAACAGCAACTAATAGACGTTAGTAGACGCTGGAGAGCAAACCAGTTTCTGCCACTGCGCACCGCAGGGCGGAATTGTGCTCTGCCTTCCTCTTGGTCTTCTTTTGCCCTGAGCAAAGAGCCTTTTACTCCCATTTCTCTGCTTGGCTTGCACACTGCCTGGCAGGGTACACCTGCTTCGACGCGTGTGTCAGGAGCCTTCTTTGCTGTCAGATCTGACTGCTCGTCTTCCGTCTCCCAGCTCACCTCTGCAAGCGAACGGCCCTCTCACGCCCAAGCGCATTTCGGCAGCCATCGTTCAAGGGTGTCAGGAGAAGAAACAAAATCAGGCTGTCAAAAACACATGACTGCTTCACAGTTCAAGGGGCGATGTTCTCTCTCACATGTGAATGACGCGGGATATAACGCGCACGGAAAGGGAAGCGAGGGATTGAGCGAAGAGGCGCGGACTCAATATTTGGGCTTTTTTACTGCGACCTCTTCAGCAATCATCGGTGTCTCCGTGAAAAACTCAAGCACCCATTTCCCATGATCCGGCATCATCAAGTGCTTTTGGCCAGGTATTACCCTCAACACTTGAACTTCAGCGGCAACACTGCCAGTTAATCAAGAGTTTTCATGGCAGGAAAAGGATAGAACTCTTGATGCATCTTTAAAGGATGATTCCTCCTCGACGTGAGACTCCATCTGTGGAGACTGCAGGTGCTCTGGCACTTCAGTGCAGCAATTACGTTGTGTTTCAGAAGTTATTGTTTCCAGCAGAAGCAATCAGTTTGTCATTAACACACGGCCCCGTTAATGACTGAAAAGTGCAGAAAACAAACTTCATTCCCTGTCCTGTTCCACACAGTAGAGCCGTTAATTGAGTCGCACGGAGAGCTGCGTCCTCCGAGCTCAGCATCACAGCAAAACAGCGGAAGGGCTCAGACCGTTAAATCTGCGTTTCCAGCCTGATGGTTTCTCATAAAATTTCCCAAAGTCATAGACTCATACAATCATTATGGCTGGAAAGGAGCTCCAGGATCATCAAGTCCAGCCCTCATCCCAGCATCTCCCTAAAAATAAACCTTCCTCTGCACCAGCGATACACAGCAGTGTTTCATGGATCCAAAACGCTACCCTAGATCGTGAGGCACGGAAGGCAGTCTCAGAGTAGGTAAATATGCAGCACCTCCCACTTGGTTCATGGAGTATCTTTCATGGGATCATAACGGTTGGAAGAGATCTCAGAGATCACCCAGTCCAACCATCAGCCCAACCCCACCCAGTCCACTAAACTGCTCTCCAGGGCCACATCTACTCGTTCATTGAACCCTTCCAAGGGTGGCAACTGCCCCCCTTTCGCCAAGTTCATATTTGTTATTAAAAGGTCCCAATTCCTTTTGGCACTTTAGAATAAACAGGGAAACACACGGATCAACATCAATCTTTCAATCAAGGAAAACAAATTGCACTGGGTTTCCTCTGAGCTTTGAAGTCTGTTTATGACCACAGATACACGTTCCACATTCCCTCCCTTACTCCTGGGTCCACCTGCTTAAGGCTACTGCTTTTGGGAATCACAGAATCACACAGAATCAGAGAACATTAGGGATTGGAAGAGACCTCGAAAGATCATCCAGTCCAATCCCCCTGCCACAGAAGGATCCCCTAGATCAAGTCACACAGGAACATGGCCAGGTGGGTTTTAAACGTCTCCAGAGATGGAGACTCCGCAGATCCACCAGGCAGCCTCTTCCAGTGCTCCGTCACCCAATGAGAGTTTTCAGAGTCTATACCCTGACCAGTTCAGCTATTTCCTGCTGGTGAATGTTGCCCACTCACTACATTAATACTAATATATTAAAGACTGAAAATGAAAGCATAGTGTTGGCAGAGACTAACAAACCTCCTGCCACGGCACTGGAATGGAGTTTGAGGACAACGGCGGTGGCTCAGCTTCCAGTTAAAGGGCAGCGAGTCCTTGGAGAAGCATCACAACCGCTTCTTGAGTTGGCTGCCTCAGCAAGGAACTTTGACACAAGATGGTTCGAACAAGGAGCCCATTTCCTGGCCATGGATGGACACTTTTCCTCCGGCTTGGGAAACAGCAAGACTGCTGCATTCAGGACATCCTACCTCTTGGAGATTTGTTTGGGATGTTAAAGCTCTGCACCAGAGTAGACCCTGCAAACTGTCCTTAATCAACCTCGAGCAAAAACGAGCTGATGTCAGTGAAGTTAATGAAACAGAAGGTTTGTCTAACCTGCCCGAATGCATCCGAAGGAACCGGGAAGCGTGTGCATGAGTCACTCCCTGAACAAAACCGGGAGCAAAGACTGGAGGAGGAGCCCCAGCTGGTAGGTGGGAGGTAAGCAGCAGGGTGCAAGAGAGATGGGAGGCCCCTCCAGCTGGTTTGTACATAGTTCCAGTCTGCCCAGAGCCTCAGCCCAACAGCGGGGTGCTGTCTTTAGAAGCAAATCCGAGGCGGATGTCACGGTAAGGGTGGCTGCATGGCTGCTGGTCGCACCATGGGTACACAGTTCTACTCCCATCACTTAAGAACACACCATCTTATGCCTAAAAAACCCAGAATGTTAAAATAAGCCTAAAAAATTGTAGATGCCATTTGTAATGACTTTTCAAATACACTGGAGGAAGAGAAGAGGGAATGTACACTACAGAAGGTTGACATGAAAAAGGATGAGAAATCTGTGATCCTGAGGTTTTGGTAGATTCAGGCATCTGTTATCCTTGTCCATCATTCCCCACCCACTCTGGAGGAGAAAAAGGGAGAGAACTGCTTCACGGGGTTCCTCTGTGTCTCTGCTGCTTAGTCCACCTCCTGTGCTCAGAGCATCACTCAGATCTGAGCTTCAGGAGGAATTCTGTTCTTTCCCCAACACCTAGAGTTGCACTGCTTGGACAATCCAATACTCAAGCAGATCACTGATATTCAGCACATGATCAACACTTCCTTACATTTAGCACAGCTTTTCCATCATCTTGAACCAACTGTTGGATAGGTTTTCCCCTCTGCACAGAAGAAGGATGTCTAAACACAGACTGTGCTGGCACCTAGATCCTGTTTGCTCAGGGCTGAGCCTTCTAGAAAGACTCAGCAGGCTGCAAACCCATCCATGCCCTTACACAATCACAGAATCACACTGAATTATCGAGGCTGGAAAAGACCTCTAAGATCATCCAGCCCAGGCTATGACCTAACATCATCACAGTGGCCAGAGCAGGGCACTGAGGGCCACTGTCAGGCTGGCCTTTGACACCTCCAGGGATGGGGACTCCACCACTCCCCTGGGCAGTCCGGTCCAGGGTCTGATCACCGTTTCCATGAGGAAGGGATTCTAACACCCAAACTAACCCTTCTCTGGCTGCTTCAGGGAGAAGAGCCCGACCCCCATCTGACTACAACCTCCATTTAGGGTGTTGTAGAAAGGGAGAAGGTCCCTCCACGAGTCTCCTCTTCTCCAGGCTAAACACCCCCAGCTGCCTCAGCCTCTCCTCACCAGACTTTCCCTCCAGTCCCTTCACAAGGAACCTTTCCATTAAAAATTAACACAGAGAGCTTTTAGGTGCAAGATCGCAGCGAACGAACAGCGAGGAGAGAACGGCAGCAGAGACAAATCCTCTTCCATGAGCTCTGCGAAATCTCTCCTCAAAATAACCTTGGAGGGGCTTTGCTGCCAGATCATAATGCGGATGAATCACTTCTGATATTCCTGATAAAACAATATTCAGAACTTCCAAATCACTTCCAATTCATTTATGCCACCATTTAATTAGGGCTCTGCAACATGTTACAAGGACGTCATTATCCCCTATAATTGTATAATAATTATGATTTTTAATGAAATAATTGCAAGCACACTAGATGTGTAGATATAATTATGGTAATTACATAAATACCTGATTTTCAGCTAATAATTAAAGAAGGCCTTTAGAAAAAAGGGTGAAATTTAGCAGATGGATGCTTTCCACAAAACAAGTAACAAATGGCTGTCTCTCTCCTATACATTTCACCTGACTAGATCAGCTCTCCCTATATATCCAAGACTCTCCAAACATTGTAAAAAAAGGATTAAAAAATTATTTAAACAAATATTAAATCATATTTAGAGACCTCAATGCTCTGACTCGAACAAGACAGATCACATTCTATGGCTCTGTGATTCTTGGAAACCTAATAATCTGTGATAGCTCAGCAACTCACAAGATATTGAATTGTAAATTATCACTGAGAGAAGGAAGATGTGAACAGTGCCCTCAACAGCAGACAAGCTGTGTCCCGATTCCTCTGCAACATGAAGGGACAGATTCCGAACGACCATAAAATACCTGGGAGAAGGTATGTGGAGGAGGCCCTGACAGCTGCTGCAGAACATTGAGCCTTCCTGCAGGGCACAGAACTCCAGCACAGCCACGAGTCATCACAGAATGATTTAGGCTGGAGAAGCCCTCTGAGCTCAGCCAGCCCAGACCAGCACCCAACATCACCATAGCTGCCACACCAGGGCACTAAGGGTCACAGCCAGGCTGGCCTTCAACACCTCCAGGGATGGGGACTCCACCACTGCCCCGGGCAGTCCAGTCCAGGGTCTGATCACCCTTTCCATGAGGAAGGGCTTCCAACATCCAACCTAACCTTCCTCTGGCAGCTTCAGGCCCTGCTCTCTAATCCTGGTGCTGGTTGCCTGGAAGAGCCTCACCCCTACATGACTACAACCTCAGTTCAGGGAGCTGGAGAGAAGAAGGTTGCCCCTGAGTCTCCTCTTCTCCAGGCTAAACACCTCCAGCTGCCTCAGCCTCATCAGACTTTCCCTCCAGACCCTTCATCACCCTTGGTGCTCTACATCCTCCCAAAATGTGTCCTTTTGGTCAAACCTATTGGCTCTACCCAAGGTAACAGAGAAACCCTTCAGAAGACCGATTGCCTCCCCACCTCCTTGGTGCAGAGACCTTTACACGGCAGTGGAATTCCAATCAAGGAACTTCTTGCAGAACTTTATCAGCTGAAGAAGCAGAAATTCTTCAGGCAGGCAGTTTCCCTTCTCTTCAGACACAATCCCAAGACCGAGTGTGTTTACGGTACAGTAAGTACTACTGGGAAAGGCAAAAGCCATCCTCAACAAAAAGCAGACAGAAACCTCCACCAGGGCAGATTCTGCTCAAAGGGCTATTAAAAGAATTCCCACCACAAAGGAATTAGCAACGTGATTTACTGCTGCTGCTGAGATGTTTGAAAACACGTTGGCAAACCTCTGGAAAGGGAAATCAGCTGCAGCACCTGCATTATGTCGCTTCCCCGTGCCTTGCAGTAGCTGCAGTCCCTCAGAGCAGCCCTGAGGTGGCTCCGACTCTGGCTGGAGATGACTCCAGGTCCAGCAAGGTGTGAGAAAACAGGTGCACGCATGGCTTCAAGTCAGCTTCGCCCCACTTCCCTGAGCCTTGCAGCGTTCAGTGCTGCTGCTTTTGAGGACGAACCTTCATTATCACAAGCACAAGAAAGTAAAACAAGACATATTAATATTAAAACATAAGGAAACAGTTTGATATCCCAAAAACAAATCTCATTTATGTTAAGCTGATTAAAGCAGCTGGGCTCTGAAAGCAGAGTATAATTAATAACACTATACATATCAAAGCAGAGGCGACATGTACGTCTGACAACATAAAATGAGTCGCAACGAAGAGGCCTGAAGAATTAGAAGTGAGAAGAATTTGGAGGGGGAAAAATAAAGTCTAGAAAATATACTGGAGCAACAGTCAAGTTCTAAGCAGATTATTAGCATTCGAGTTAAGATTATCCTTAAGGACGGTTTGACACGTGTAAGCATCCCTGTTTCAAGCTTCAAAAAATGTGCAAAGAGCATTAGAAGCCTTTGTGTGCATTTGTATTATTAGCAAACAATGAAATGATGAGGACAAAGGCACAGAAGAGCAAAGGAACAAGAATACAATGCAGGGGGAGGAATTACCATAAAAAGCAAGCAGGCAGGAACAGTTCTCCCAAAGTTCTCTTAGTTACTCGGATGTTTCTCTTGAAAACATAGAAATATACTGATTCTACTACTTTGTACAGTAATTGTCTGTTCTGGCTTTGAATGATAAATAGGAATCATCGAATCATTCAGGTTGGAGATGACCTTTGGGATCATTGAGTCCAACCATCAACCCTAATCACAGAATATTAGGGACTGGAAGAGACCTCGAAAGATCATCCAGTCCAATCCCCCTGACACGGGAGATCCAATCACACAAGAACATGCCCAGGAGGGTTTTAAATGTCTCCAGAGAAGGAGACTCCACAACCGCCCTGGACAGCCCCTTCCAGGGCTCTGTCACCGTCACCGGGAAGAAGTTCCTTCTCAGATTGATGTGGAACCTCCCACGTCCCAGCTCACACCCATTGCCCCTTGTCCTATCATTAGATGCCACTGAGAAGAGACTGGCCCCATCATCCCAACACCCACCCTTCACATATTGATCCACATTAATGAGGTCATCCCTCAGTCTCCTTTTCTCTAAGCTCAAGAGACCCAGCTCCCTCAGCCTTTCCTCGTCAGAATCATAGAATCATTAGGGATTGGAAGGGACCTCAAAAGATCATCTAGTCCAATCCCCTTGCAACACCAGGATCATCAGGGAGGTGTTCTACTCCCTTCACCAAGTTCACCCCTAAACCAGACCTCCCAACACTACATCTAAGAGACTCTCACAGAATCACAGACTCACAGAACATTAGGGATTGGAAGGGACTTTGACCTAGTCCAATCCCCCCACCACATCCAGGGATGGTGACTCAACCATCACCCTGGGCAGCCCATTCCAGTGCCTGACCACTCTCTTTGTGAAGAACTTCTTCCTGATGTCTAGTCTAAGCCTCCCCTGTGGAAGCTTGAAGCCATTGAAGAAACCAAGAGACTGAGGGGAAATCCACCTCACAGTTGTTTACTGAGTCCAAGGGCTGGAGCCCAAGAAAGGGCAGGGGAAGGACCACGATCCGGTTTCATCCGACTTGGTGTTATCAGGGTACCAGTCCCTTTTTTAGAGCCTGTGTGTGGGAGGATGCAGAAAATGAAAAGCAAGCAGTAAAATAACAGACAAGGAATGGAATGAGATCAGAATTTAAGACCTGTTAGAGCTATAAGCACTGTCAAGGTCTATGAGCAGAGCAAAGACAGCACGACGACGGCGCGGTCAGCAAGAGCTCAGGGCCGGAACAAGCAGACATTTACAGAGGACTTTGACCACTGTTGATGGCATTTAAGATGACTGGAGCCTTAAAATGCAGCCTGCAAAGTTTTCTGTTGTCGAGCGTCGGCTCAGCCAGAAAGAGGTCTGCACTGAGTACATCAGAGCTTGAGCATTTTATTTCAAATATGACACAAACCTCCTGCACATCCCTGAAAAATGCTGCTAAGTGACACTAACAGCTTTTAGATTGTGGAAGGATGAAAAGGTCCCTACAAGACAATGTTTGCTTCATTATCTTCTTCCATGTATTACCAGTATAATGGGAAATACTGCAGCGGTGTCTGAGGGATGAAAAGCAGGAACGCGGCGCTTCAGAAAGGAGTGGAAAAATAGAACCAACTCAGTGGCTCAGAGCTTAGCACTGGAGTCCAGGACTGAGGTCTAGACTGGTGCCTGCTGAGAGCACTGGGATGAACTCTGGCCTTCAGCCAGTTCAGATGAACTCTGAACTCTTCAGCCAGGAGGAGGCCAGGATGGACGTGGTCACTATTACAAGTGTGTGCAGGCAGCTAGTGACACTAATATACCACAAACAAATAACTGATTATGAATGATCAGTGGCATAATCACAGAACATTAGGGATTGGAAGGGACCTTGAAGGATCATCCAGTCCAATCACACTGCCAGAGCCAGATCACCTTGACCAAGTCACACAGAAACATGACCAGGAGGGTTTTAAATGTCTCCAGAGGAGGAGACTCCACAACCCCTCTGGGCAGCCCCTCCAAGGGCTCTGTCACCCTCACCATGAAGAAGTTCCTTCTCAGATTGATGTGGAACCTCCTCTGTTCCAGCTCACACCAACTGCTCCTTGTCTATCATTAGATGCCACTGAGCAGAGCCTGGCTCCATCCTTCTGACACCCACCCTTCACATATTTATCAACATTAATGAGGTCACACCTCATTCTCCTTTCTTCCAAGCTGAAGAGACCAGCTAATGAAGATGCCCACCCTTTGCAATGGTTCATAGACACCAAAATATGCACTGAAGTAGCTCTGTGGGCTTTGACACTTGCTCTCAAGCCACCATGAACCCTGGTGATGGTCTGTGATGCATCTTCTCAGCCTGCTAGCAAAGCAATGTGTTTTGACAGAGCTCCATCTAGGCTCACACCTTAGATTTCGAGCTTTTCATTAACACGGCCGCGGAGAGAGAATATTTCATTTCAGAAGTTCATTAGTTCATTTAATGAATTCCAGAGGAACTGCACATGCTGCTTTAATGCCTCTTTTCCAAAACCTGACGATAAGCAAAGTGTCGTAGGATAATTAAACGGAGCATTGGAACAAACACCCGACGGAAACTCAGGGCTACAGGCTAAACTGGGCTCCTTTAATTCCTGATCAGATTTGTAAAACACTCTTCACATTGCTCAGCTTAAAAGCCTTAAAGCTATTGGTGCCACTTACTAATCACAACCGAGGTAACGTATCCTCTGTTGGAAACAACGAAGGATCAAGCGGGATGAGAGCGTAGCGGCGTGATTTGTGTGTCGCTGCCCAGGACGTATCTGTATGGATGGATGGCCGTACGTTCCTATGTGTCCATAGTTACCACAGCCATAACCCACAAAGTATGGTGTTGGGAGCTTTACTCTGAAAAATCAAGGAGCCCATTAGGAGGCATAAATATTAATAGAGCTGTCTAATCCTACCCTCTCAAATGAGGTAGTTCAGATCATGAGTCTCCACATTTAAAATTTATGCACCGCACCGACTAGAATAGAAAACAGAATCCGCTCGTGAAGAAGTCACTGACGCTGGGCGGTCTCTTAGCCACTGATAATTCCTGAACATAAAAGTAAGGATCAAGGGATTTCTTGCCTTGTTCCACTCCCAGTTCTCCTACAAACACTACTGTATCCGAAACTGCACGAGCCTAGTGCCATGGCGGCGAGGAGACCTCGTATTCTCTGCAGCTACACCTCCACTCTCACATTCAGGTGTCTTCAGGCAACGCAAAGGCTTTAGTACAGGTTCATAAGAAGGAGCCCACCAGCATCCCAAGAGCAGAACACACAATCCCCGGGGTTTCTTTTAGTGGTCATGCTAGCAATCATTTCCCAATTTCCTTTATGTAGTTGCCAACAAAGTAGGAAATCCACGGTGATGCGCTGAAATTAATAGAGGGTATTAAAAAACCACCAGCACTCAGGATGTGCAGTCCTCCTAAGAGATAAGAAGTCGCCCTGTCAATCTGGAGCACAAGTAAAATCTGTGAGACTTCATTACTAAACAGAGTTCTGAAATGCCAAATGGGCTACAGAATGACCCAAGAATTCACTAGAAATTAAGTTTGTGAGGAAATTCAGGAGATGCCAGTCATCAATGATGTAACTAACACCAGTCAGTAAGAGCCGTGTTACCTATAGTGAGACCCAGGTTCTACTATAATCTAGAGTTATGGAGCTGTTTTCATCCCCACAATGGAATCAGCAACATCAGACCCTCGTGTACGTGAAGTAAAGACACATAAACAGATGATTTCTCTTTAGCTGTTGAATCTGTGCACCAAAGATGAAGTGCACTGGAAGAGAAGATGCCACAGTTAGCACCAAGCACGCTCTACTGTCTCATAGAATCATAGAATCATTAGGGATTGGAAGGGGCCTCAAAAGATCATCTAGTCCAATCCCCCTGCCACAGCAGGATCACTTAGACCAAGTCACACAGGAACATATCCAGGCAGATCTTCAGTGAAGGAGACTCCACAAGCTCCCTGGGCAGCCTGTTCCAGTGCTCCGTCACCCTCACTGGGAAGAAGATCCTTCTCATATTTATGTGGAAGCTCCTATGTTCCAGCTTACAACCATTGCCTCTCGTTCTATCACTAGATGACACTGAGAATAGAATCATTCAGGTTGGAAAAGACCCCCAGGATCATCGAGTCCAACCATCAACCCTACTCTACAAGGTCACCCCTAAATCAGATCCCCCAACACTACATCTAAGCGTCTTTTAAACTCATTCAGCTATGGGGACTCAACCACCACCCTGGGCAGCCCATTCCAGCACCTGATCATGCACTTTGTGAAGAATTTCTTCCTGATGTCCAATCTAAACCTACTCTGTTGGAGCTTGAAACCCTTCCCTCTGGATCTGATTTCATTCCTTTCCAGCCAGCTCCCACCCATCACTCTAGAGCAGTTTGCGCATCCAAATCCCACCAATGGGTGGTGGTGGTTATAACGCTCATGACGTGACTCAGGGACACCCCTCCTCTCATGTCTGCATCTAGATTCATCAGATTGCTCTCTGTTCTCCAAAACATCAATTTTTGTCACGTCTCCCCGCTGACAATTACAGACACTACATTATTTAGCTAATTCAATCTATTTCATGCAGCAAGAAAGAACCAAGCAATATGTAACATTCCATATGGCTGTCAATTCAGTTGCTCTGAATTTATTCATCCTTTCATAGATTCATTCCAGTTGGAAAAGACTCTTGGGACCATCGAGTCCAACCATTAACCCTACTCTACAAGATCACCCCTAAAAGAGATCCCCCAACACTTTATCTTTTAAACATTGTTCCTGAAGAAGATGGCATCAAAATCTGCCTCCTTTTTTTGTTGGTATTTGCCCTTCCCAGTAATTTTCATCTCTAAATGTAATGAAATGACAAAGAGGGGGTCTCCTTTCTCACATATCTCCAATGCTATTCTGCTGCTAAAATGCTGTGAACCTGTTGCAGCTTTGTTCTACAACATGATGCTTGACTAGTAGTCATGGGGGCAGTCCAAGCCAAGGATAATCTCAGGGTACACACAGGTGAGCAGAGCCTCTGCTGCTCAGCAAACAGAATGACTACAGCTATGGCAGCTGCCCAAGCTGAAGGTGTTCAGCTCTCTGCACCTGTCAGTGGGGAAAGGTAGGCTTCTGCTGCTGTTTATTGTGCTGTGTGTGCAATGAATTTAACTGGGAAGGTAGGTGCTGAATTTCAAACAGCTCTCTCTGTATTCTCCTTCAGCCTCACAGGACAATAAACACGACTTGCTCAGCTACTGGGCTCTCCCTCCCTTTATTTTTCCTTATTTGTCCGTTTTTCCCTTAATATTCCCTCACAGGAAGAGATGCTCTCCGAGAACAACGATGGGGATCTGCATCTTTATTTATGACTTTGTGAATCAGCGTCTGGGTGATAGGAAGTGAAAGTTGCTCAGCTAATTACACACGCTTGATGAACTGCGTAATAACTGCTGCAGCACTGCACATTAATTGAATGCATATAAATGACAGCAGTTATTCCAACTTGAATGATGTGTGAAGAAGTGACGTTGCTCACAGTGCCCTGATCATCTCGGCTTCCAACTTGGGGGATCTGGCTTAAGCGACAACACTGAGCAAAATACTCCTTAACAGAAGACAGTAGAAACTACCTCAAAGACCTACAATGCAAAAACAAATCACCTAGAGTGAGTGAAAGTGGATTTAGACATCTCAAGTGCAGGTTGAGCAAGCTAAAATTAACAATAACTAACAAGTAGCTACACTCAGTCACAGAATTGGAATCACAGAATCATTCAGGTTGGAAAAGACCCTTGGGATCATCAAGGCCAACCATCAACCCTACTCTATGAGTTCAACCCTTAAAGCACATCCCCCAACACTACATCTAAGTGACTTTTCAACACATCCAGGGACGGATGTGTTGAAACTCAACCACCAGCCTGGGCAGCCCAGTCCAATGTCCGACCACCCCATTCCAGGGCCTGACCACATTCTCCGTGACGAATTTTTTCCTGATGTCCAATCTAAACCTCCCCTGTTGGAGCTTGAAGCCCTTCCCCCTGGTTCTGTCACTAATTACCGTATCACTACAATCACAGAATCATTAGGGATTGGAAGGGACCTCGAAAGATCATCTAGTCCAATTCCCCTGCAACAGCAGGATCACCTAGAATCATCACAGAATCATTCAGGTTGGAAAAGACCCCCAAGAACATCGAGTCCAACCATCAACCCTACTGTACAATATCACCCCTATACCAGTTCCCCCAAATGATCAATAGGAGCTGTAGGAGCAAGTATCTCAGGAAATAAGGGCACCTTCACTTACATACTGCCTTGAAAAACCTAGCATGAACATTCCCAACTCAAAACAATTTCCTGCTCTGACACTCTGCTAGAACATATTTGGTCTGTTAGAACAGGGTTATACAGCAGCATATAAAAAGCACGGATTGCAGGCAACCACACACATCCACACTGCTCTTTGTTTGCCCTAAAAGGTAGCCTAGAGCCAAACGTCATCTAAAGAACACATCATTTTAAAGAAAACAAGAAGGAAAAGTAGTTTGATGTAAAACAAATGTGTAAAGCAGTGTAAAACCAGGACTTGAACCCAGTACCAGACACCTACTTCACATCAGTGCCGCAACACGCCTCCTCCAAATCAGTACCACAAGACCCCTTCCACATCCCCCACGTGCTTTGGGAACTTGCAAACGTTCACCAAGAAACCTGCAAATCCTCCTGCACTATCTACCACAACGAGGGTAGAAGCCGAGTTTCCAAAGCTTCCGAGAGTAGCCCAGTTCCCAAAGTCCCATGTCACAATATTTTAGCGTTTCCCTACACCCCTATTAAGAGGTTTTCAGCTCCACAAAGAGAGCTGTACTCACGCAATAAAGGAAATCAATGCTCCCTTTTAGGAGCCTATAAATGAAGGGGAAAAGGAAAAAAGAAGTGGTTTGCATCTACGTTTCAGGGAAGCCAACGCTGCTCCAAGCAAAACAGGGTGTCTCCCGGAGAAATGTGCAGCTCTGCTTTGCTATCGCACAAGACGGCCTTTATGCGGCTCCGCCGGACTACAGAGCCGTGGAGCTGTGCCAGCAGTTGTACCCAGCCCCAGGCGCACGAGCTACCTCCTGTGCCTGTGCCCCCGACGCGCTGCACCTACACACGAGCGACAGACACTCCCGAACCACGAGACCGGAGAAGCTGCCAGAAATATCAGCACGAACCAGCGCGAGGAAGACAGGGATGAGGATGCGCAACCAAATCAGGCTCTACAAAGGGTATCTTCTCATCTGCCTCACGCAGCCCTCTCTTTAAACACCTTAGTGGCTACAGTCAAGACAGTCCCTAACGGTGCACAGCATCAGCACATCAGCCTCTCTGAGCTGTATTTGGTCCCTCGTCCTTCGCAAGGTTTCGAGCTTTCCCCCGTTTGGTTTGGTTCGGTGTGTCCACTTTATACATACCTCCTTTTCTACAAATTTTCTTGCCGGGTTTTCTGGCACATTCCTTGGATATTCTTTTGACTGAAAAATGAATAGAAGACTAGAAAATAACATGGAGCTCCATCACAGACAGTAGGAGCATGCAACACCACTATCTAACTGAAATATGAACCTGCTTTGATTAGGTGCGGAAGAGCCTCGACTCGCTGTGCCTGCAACATGCAATGGAAAAGATGTTGATGCATCTTCCCAGGAGTCAGTTGGGCGGGCAATGGGAATTAGGTGCCAACTTTGACCTAAAAAAACACACACGTGCTGTGGGAGGAAACAAAACGAGTGTAGACAGAAAAAGAAACTAAAACTCCATTAAAATCCAGAATAAAAAAGGCCAAGGACAGACGCACACACAGAGAAGCCGCATGCGCACATGGAGGCCGCCGGCATGCAAACACAGAAAGCCATGCGTGCTACCAGGACACGTGAATTAACATCGTTAGAACGTAGAACAGGAAAATAGAAAGATCTCCCTGTTTCGCCTGCTCGTTAACTCACCATCCTCGGTTGGGACGTAGATGTTTAAATAGAGGCAGTCTTCGTTCTGGTCTTGTACGTAGGTGGAAACTACATCCAAGTTATTAGTAAACCACACGGGAAGCATGACTTCGGGCAACCGGCCTTCTATAATGTTCTGGGGGCACACCGGAGCAAACTGGGTGGTGTTTTTGATATCCGCCCATGGAGACGGAGGCTCAGGAGGTTGAAAGCGGCGCTCCCCCGTCGGAGGGGCGGCGTACGGAACCCCGAGGAACTGAATGACGGGCCCCAGAATTTCATTGTTAAGTTCCTTCTTAACCCCTCGTATCTTGCCAAAGTTGGTGGTCACCACCGGGTTGGTATCATCCAATTTTTGGGAGGAGACAGCTGCAGCGTGAAGCAGAAATCCAAGGACACAAGACGCGAAAGTGGCGTTCAATCCCGTGTGCGCCAGGCGGACTACCATCGCTCTCCACACGCAGTTCAGCCACACGGATCTTGGCAAGGCCATGGTCCCACATCAGTTGTGTGTCTCGAGTGAAGCAACCTGATTTGTATCCACGGGTGTAAAAAAAAACCAGGGCAACCGAAGGAAACAGCTCGCGTTTCCCGAAGAGGCGCCTGTCAGGAAAATCTCAAAAGGCTTTTCACGCGGTAAGTATCTTCCATCGATTTCACACTTATTGAAGCTGCATCTTCACTCAGCGCTATTTATCAGCCTCCATCCTATCGACAATTCTGTTTTCCATAGCAGCAATATGAAGAGAGCAGCCATTTACCGCAGAATCCCCTCTTATAAATCAAATCCAGTTAGGGCCGCAGGTCTATATCCTGGAGAAAATGAAAATAAATCATTAGCACGGAAAAGCTAATATGAGCAGAGCGATAACTAGACGTTTCACAAGTTATTTACATACACTAAGAGTTGCTACACTCAGGTAACTACAACTGCAGGAGTTCTGATGGATCCATGAAACGGGGGGTGAAGCACTGGTTACTGGGGCACCTATGACACCACCTGTTGCACTCAGAGAGGAAACAGGACTCACAGGAAATACAATTTATGAAATCCACCTTTTTTTGAGGAGAAGCAATTCGCTGCTAGGCTACCTAAGAGTTTATGTTAATATTTCATTTA
This sequence comes from Rhinopomastus cyanomelas, assembly GCA_013400115.1. NCBI lineage: Eukaryota > Metazoa > Chordata > Aves > Bucerotiformes > Rhinopomastidae > Rhinopomastus > Rhinopomastus cyanomelas. Next base: position 41,921 of record VXBP01009662.1, read on the forward strand.
ACTTAATCAGCTCATAATCAATTTCCACCTTGTTTGCACAAGTTCATTTATCAAAGTGCAAGTAATTACTTCTTAAAGCAGAAGACAGTGAAATTAAGATAGACAGGAGCGCTGGAGTCTCAAACACGCTTTATTTCATCAAAAGCAGATGACAACACACACAAACATCTTTTCATTCACTTAAAACACAGCTTCTCATTAAAATATTGAGACAACTGGAATTGATTTATAGGGATAACTTGAATTACCTTGACTATTTACGATAACCCCGATCACCACAGAATCACAGAACATTATGGATTGGAAGGGACCTCGAAAGATCATCCAGTCCAATCCCCCTGACACAGCAGGATCACCTAGACCAAGTCACACAGGGACATGTCCAGGTGGGTTTTAAAAGTTTCCAGTGAAGGAGACTCCACAACACCACTGGGCAGCCTGTTCCAGTTCTCTGTCACCCTCACTGTGATGAAGTTCCTTCTGATATTTATATGGAAAGCTGGAACCTCCTCTGTTCCAGCTCACACCCAACGTCCCTTGTCCTATCACTAGATGACACTGAGCAGAGTCTGGCTCCATCCTCACATACTTATGGACATTAATGAGGTCACCCCTCAGTCTCCTCTTCTCCAAACTAAACAGACCCAGCTCCCTCAGCTTTTCCTCATAAGGGAGGTGCTCCACCTCCTTCATTGGCCTCATTGCTCTACATTGGACTCCCTCCAGCAGCTCCATGTCCTTGAACTGAGGGGCCCAGACCTGGACAGACGTGGCCACGCTTTATATGGCTGGCTTAGAGTTTCAAACCCACTTCATTTCATTGAAAGCAGATGACAGTACATACAAACATCTTTTTATTCATTTAAAACACAGCTTCTCATTAAAGTGTTGAGGCAACCGGAAGAGACATGTAAGGATAACCTGAATTACGGTGATTAATCACGATAGCGCCGATCACCACGCTTTATACGGCTGCCTTATTGCACAGATATCTGATGGGAAACACCTACAGAGTGAAATGTTGACATCAACAAGGGACCAAAATCAGCTCCCAATGAAGTAAATGGGTTTTGTCAAAGAGGATGTGAACAGGGGGTTTAGAGATTGAGCTATACGTCGCAGTGTTTACTTCTGACCAGTCCTGCATTCCTCAGAGACTCCGGTGAAAAATGAAAACACGTGAGGTACACGCTGAACCCCTCCCACCATCAACTTCTCACATAAACCCATAAACATTCCCACAGGACGGCAGAAATCTTGTCTGTCACATCCCCACGCGCCGACTGAACCAATATCCTACAAAAACCACAGAATTAGAGAGTTACAGAACATCAGGGATTGGAAGGCACCTCGAAAGATCATCCAGTCCAATCCCCCTGCCAGAGGAGGATCCCCTAGACCGAGTCGCACAGGATCACAGCCTGTATCATCTCCAATTCCAGATCCTATTTCCAACTTCCTCGAGCTCAGGGGTTTGTCAAGCTCAAGGCTGTGTTCCAACACCGCTGAAAAAGAACCCGCTCGCAGCACATCGCTCCATCTCCCACGTTCACATCCGACATCTTCCCATCACGACTTCCAACATCCCTCTCGTTAAGACGCGGCGCTACGCGCAGCACAGCGGCGTCATCTTACACCCCCTATTAAGCAGCGTGTAACGCGCGAGAGATGTGTTTTGCTTTGTACGGGAAACATTTTCAGCCACCTGCTTGGGAAGCTTTAATGAGAATTGTTTGGTTCCTCTTCTTTATCGTGTCCACACACATTGGAGAGAGAATTCAAAAGAACGGCTTCTCTAATAGTCGGACTACCCTGCCGTTTGGGTTATTAAAAAGGAGATTGTAAAAGCTATATAGGACAGCAGGAGATTTGGTTCGCGTCTCGTGTTCCTTTAGCTCTGAACAATCTATCTCAGGAGGTAATAAGGAGACAGAAGAAGCTTTTCTGCAATTTTCTCTCGCCCTTTCTTTCTCTGCTAATTCTAACACCTTCACCGTGAAACTGCGTTAACAAACAGCCTCGTACCCTTCGCTCTGCAGCTGCAGATTCCCAGCGTTCGCTGGAAATGCGCTGCAGAAAACAAGGCGCTAGGTGTTTGCATTTATATCAATAAGCCCACGGACAATGACAGGTGGACAGTGGCCTCTTGGAAGGTGGTTGCTTTGGCACATCTCAGATCCTGGAGGCAGTGGCTATTACTAGAGAAAAGTAAAGAGAGAGCACGCAGACAGGTGGCAGAGCAGAGGGCACCTAGTACAACTCTGCTTTTCTGAGCTGAGGTACAGCAGGTCACGGGGAGATGGAAGTTTGCTCCTTCGTGGTATTCAAAAGCCTCCACAAATTTAAGCCTTTTTGTGGTATTTAAAAACCTTCACAAATTTAAACCTTTTCCATCAGGTTTTTAAATCCAACTTTTCACAGAACCACAGAACATTAGGGATTGGAAGGAACCTCAAAGGATCATCCAGTCCAATCTCCTTGCCAGAGCAGGATCCCCTAGACCAAGTCACAGAATCACAGAACATTAGGGATTGGAAGGGACCTCAAAGGATCATCCAGTCCAATCTCCTTGCCAGAGCAGGATCCCCTAGACCAAGTCACAGAATCACAGAACATTAGGGATTGGAAGGGACCTCAAAGGATCATCCAGTCCAATCCCCCTGCCACAGCAGGATCCCCTAGATCAAGTCACACAGGGACATGTCCAGGTGGGTTTTAAATGTCTGCAGAGAAAGAGGCTCCACAATCTCCCTGGGCAGCCCCTTCCAGTGCTCCATCACCCTCAATGAGAAGAAGTTCCTTCTGATCTTTCAAGGTCCCTTCCAATCCCTAATAATTCTACGATTCTATGATATTTGGGTTTTTCATCTCCTGCAGAAGTGGAAAAATGTAGTCTCTGTCTTTTCTTTCTCAGACTTGTTCTTAACAGCAACTTAATCTCTGTAGCCCTGCTGCCGGTTTGCATGGTCTGGGGAAGGTCTGAGGACAAACCCAATTAAACATAACTGTGACAAACAACAGCATCCATCTTCATTTCAAGCTCCTGAGTTGGTTCAATGTGGAAAATTACCGAGATGGAACTTAGAGCTTCCATTCTGGAAGTCTTAGACGTCTTTTCAGAGCCAAGGCAACTTTTGATACTTAAAATGATAAAGCAAGTGTAAACTCAAAGCAAACCCCGCATCCAGGCTGCAGTTTACAGTTTATCCATCAGCTGTTCTACCTCTGCCGCTGAACAACTCTGCTGTGATGTAAAGCTCTACTTTGCATCTCCTGGACCAAGTTTTCCTCTAAGACAGCAACAGGAGGCTAAAAGACAGGTCAGGATGTAACTCAGCGCTGTGCGTGCCGATTCCAAGTCAACTAACCGCTGGGTAGCAGCTCCCTTCAGCTAATAGGTTTATGGGCTACACAGGGCACAGCACCTGCAGAAGAGGAATCAACAGCTGTCTCTTGCAATTGTAACTTGAAGTTGAGCTTTGCTTATTTTCCACAAGACTTTCTTTGTAAACAGCTAAGAAACACTTTCTTCTGGAGAGTGAAAGGTCAAAAATTCAAGCCTGTCACTGACTGCCCCGAAGCTCTAACATTAAAAACACAAACTCACGCAAACAAAGAGACCAAGATGACTCAAATCTTCGGAGCCTCTTATGCTCAAAGTGCATTTCGAGCCTGGGTGGAAAGGCAAGCAGGGAGGCCAGCGTGGAGCCAACGCTGGACTCAAGCTTCCTCAGCTCTCCAGCTGATCATCTACACAGGATATGCCCTTGGCGTCTGGACTGGACTGAACTGGAACCAGTGCAAAGCCAAGCTGCAGAATGGTCAGGGAGCTGGGGAGGAGGATAAGCTGCAGTAACAAGCAATTTGGGGCAAGCTTCAGCATCAAAATATTGCAGATCTGAGGAGGAGGAGAACCATTTTCAGATTTTATTATTGTCTAGATGTGAGGATCACAACTGCTCCCTGTGGTAACGCAAATGTATTCTACTGTAAAAGGTATTTGATAAAGTCTTCCGTGGCCTTTGCAACAGTCGATACTATATAGAGATTTTTTTTCCTGTCATCTATTATTTTATTATCTTCCTTCCTGAATTTAAATTACTTTCTAGCTCAGCTCCTGGAATACTTTAGAGAGGCGTTCAGCATGCCGAGGAGCAGGCAACCCAGGATAACTTCAGCGTTTCCAGCGACACGGGGCATCCCACGACAGGTCACAACCGCAGCAGCCCGACGCCTCTTTGCTACTCACGCGCAGACCTTCGGATCCTAAGGGCTGCCTTCAACAAGAGCTTCAACGGATTAAGAGGCCCTTTGATGGCACCCAAGGCTGCTGGCCTTACGCCAGCCCCAGCACACGGAAAGGTGTTGTTATGCTAACTTTACACCACCAGCTGTTCTCCTGTGAGACAGTCACGCTTACACTTCCCTTTCCACCTCCGTCTCGCTAGTAAATCCCAATCGTTCGTAAAGAGATCTGAGCGCCTCACGATGCCGCTTCAGTTCGGAACACAAGCTGCAGGACCAACTACAGCTGCGTAGATGAGACTTACAATGGTCTCTACTCAGAACTAGGAGCCCAAAGATGGTTTGGACTTCGATGATCTTTCGAGGTCCCTTCCAACCTCTAACATTCTGTGACTCTGTGACTCTGTTTGTGTCTCTGAAAAGAAATCCCTGTTCTGAAACATGCGCCGATGCGAGACAGGGCTGTGGCCAGCAGAACAGAAAGGAAAGCTCTGACCCGGGGTGAGCACCAGGTCGGTGTGACACACCAATTATAAACAGGATCAGACAAATCACTGGGAGAGAGAGTTTCCCATCTCTTCTTTCAGGTTTCACCTTAGCAAAGGGAAGCGTTGTGGCAGATACAACAGATTTTCTCTCTGTGCTGTAAAGGTTTTGAAACAGACCCTGCTTTTGGGTCTGAAAAAGAATCCACTTTTTATCTAGAATCATAGAATCATTCAGGTTGGGAAAGACCGTGGGGATCATCGAATCCAACCATCAGCCCTACTCCACAAGTCCACCACTAAACCAGATCCCCAGCACTCCTTCACCCGAGAGCAGCTACAGCTCTAGAAGCTCCACAAATGCACTAGATCCCACAAGCCAGCAGGCCTTCACCTGAGAGCAGCTACAGCTCTGGAAGCTCCACAAATGCACTAGATCCCACAAGCCAGCAGGCCTTCACCTGAGAGCAGCTACAGCTCTGGAAGCTCCACAAATGCACTAGATCCCACAAGCCAGCAGGCCTTCACCTGAGAGCAGCTACAGCTCTGGAAGCTCCACAAATGCACTAGATCCCACAAGCCAGCAGGCCTTCACCTGAGAGCAGCTACAGCTCTGGAAGCTCCACAAATGCACTAGATCCCACAAGCCAGCAGGCCTTCACCTGAGAGCAGCTACAGCTCTGGAAGCTCCACAAATGCACTAGATCCCACAAGCCAGCAGGCCTTCACCTGAGAGCAGCTACAGCTCTGGAAGCTCCACAAATGCACTAGATCCCACAAGCCAGCAGGCCTTCACCTGAGAGCAGCTACAGCTCTGGAAGCTCCACAAATGCACTAGATCCCACAAGCCAGCAGGCCTTCACCTGAGAGCAGCTACAGCTCTGGAAGCTCCACAAATGCACTAGATCCCACAAGCCAGCAGGCCTTCACCTGAGAGCAGCTACAGCTCTGGAAGCTCCACAAATGCACTAGATCCCACAAGCCAGCAGGCCTTCACCTGAGAGCAGCTACAGCTCTGGAAGCTCCACAAATGCACTAGATCCCACAAGCCAGCAGGCCTTCACCTGAGAGCAGCTACAGCTCTGGAAGCTCCACAAATGCACTAGATCCCACAAGCCAGCAGGCCTTCACCTGAGAGCAGCTACAGCTCTGGAAGCTCCACAAATGCACTAGATCCCACAAGCCAGCAGGCCTTCACCTGAGAGCAGCTACAGCTCTGGAAGCTCCACAAATGCACTAGATCCCACAAGCCAGCAGGCCTTCACCTGAGAGCAGCTACAGCTCTGGAAGCTCCACAAATGCACTAGATCCCACAAGCCAGCAGGCCTTCACCTGAGAGCAGCTACAGCTCTGGAAGCTCCACAAATGCACTAGATCCCACAAGCCAGCAGGCCTTCACCTGAGAGCAGCTACAGCTCTGGAAGCTCCACAAATGCACTAGATCCCACAAGCCAGCAGGCCTTCACCTGAGAGCAGCTACAGCTCTGGAAGCTCCACAAATGCACTAGATCCCACAAGCCAGCAGGCCTTCACCTGAGAGCAGCTACAGCTCTGGAAGCTCCCCAAACACAAGGCTCATCAGATGCACGACCTCTGAGCACATCTCCAGCAAAGGTATGAATAAGACGTTATCCCGATGGAGCCACAGTCCCACCCCACATCACTAAGTGATTCCAAGTGTCCTACTACAGGTCTGCAAACAACACAGTCCATGGTAAGGGCATCCAGACGCTACCAGCTGTGCAAATCTATCCCTCCCAGATCAAAGAGCAAGATTCTCACATCGACCTCTATTTACTATCACATTTTGTACACAAAACCCTACAACCTAATTAATGAAAGAACATACTGTCCAAATAGAGGAGTCAACAGAGAGCAGCACAAGTTAGGGAGAAGCTGAGTAGCTGTTAGAAAGCCCATTTAAACCACCATGCATTTTTCAGCTTCGCTCCAGTTTTGTTCCTCCCCGTTAGCGGGAGCAGCCGCTAATGATAGCGCATTATTAATTTGTATTTGCATGATCAAAAGATCCCCTTAAATAATTTCTGTGACTCAGTTTGCCAAACTAGGGAGGCTTCTGATCATCCTTTTCTATTAGAGCTTTGAATTAGACAAATCAACCCTATGAGAAGAGGGTCACTTAAGTCTTGTTATCTTCCCTTTACTTGTATCAATAAATCATTTGCTTCACGCGATTCTGCTTCTTAGCTGAAGTAATTGTTTGTATTATCAGAAGCTGGAATGGGCTGCCCAGGGTGGTGGCTGAGTCCCCATCCCTGGATGAGTTTAAAAGATGCTTAGGTGTAGTGTTGAGGGATCTGGTTTAGGGGTGAACTTGTAGAGTAGGGTTGATGGTTGGACTTGATGATCCCAGGGGTCTTTTCCAACCTGAACGATTCTGTGATTAAGCTGGCTAGGATTTCATTAACGTGGACTATAGCTGTTTGACATCTGACCCTAAAAGATGCCTGTGGGTACTGCTCGGCCACAGCCATCTCCCTCAGGATTTGAGGGGTTTGGGTCTAAGTCTGCTCTGTCTCTGCACTAAGCGGGACGGGGAGTCGCTGCTGGCACCCAGCACCTGGGAGAAGTCAAAAAGTCAACCAGTGAAGGCAAAAAACGAACTAGTGAGGTTGATACCGAAGCCAGGTGGGATTTGTTGAAAAATTATACAGATTTGTAGGGTTTTGATGTGAATGTTAATTAATGAGGAGTAAGTCCAGAAGGTATGTGTTTTGTACGAGCCCATCATCGTGCTCGAGGATCTCCTGGTGCAAACTCAAGCTGAAGTAACTGTTTATACTATGAGATGCTGGCTAGGATTTTCTTAACGCGGACTCTAGCTGCCCGACGCTTTGCACAGTAAGTAGGTAACGAAATGGTGATTTTACCCCAACAGAAAGAATGGGTAACTCTGTCACTTACGTGTAAAGTTTCAGACAGCTAAGTAATACAGATTCAAATTAAAAATGACAGCTGCACTGGCTCGGAATATAATGGGCACTGAAGTGAACCTTTATTCCTTTTAGCAGCTTACGGTTAACTCTTCAACGGACCACACATCACACTCACTTCTGAGGGCTGCGACTCTTCAGCTAAGCGATCAGATGGCTACTCCGGTGATGGCTTCAGGACACGAGGATTTTCTGACCTACTGTAGAGATTCAGCTGAACTCGTGTTGATCAGGGGTCATACTGGGGAAAAAGAATGCCCCAGATATTCTTCATCTGAGAGCTTCAGCACTGAAATCTGCAGATTGGATGTCACAAAGTCAAGAGGGTTTCATTTGGTTTGATTAACACTTTATAAAACATTGCCATGATTCCTATCTGGTGCCTCTTAGAATCATAGAATCATCATGGCTGGAAAGGACCTCCAGGGTCATCAAGTCCAGCCCTTGAAAGAAACCACCCAGAAGCTCCTGAAACCAAAAGTGCTCCTGTGTTGTCTCTTGCAGGTGAGAAATTAAGGTACACAATCAGTAACAAAGTTAATTACCTGGTAGATGTTTGTGGCTAACCCTTGGTGCACCGGGGTTCTTCATATGAGGAAAGTAAATTGGATTTTCACTCGCTGCCCTTCAACACGATTATAATATCAACAGCAATACTGCCTTTAATGCTGGTTCATCACCTAAAGCAAACTTCAATATCCGATTCATTAAAAAGATGCCACTTCTTTATTTCCTCATTTTGGGGGCCCTCGGAATTCAAGATTAAAAAAAGCTAAAATACAATCACATTTCTTGAGAGAGAACTCGGAAAACAAGGATGCTTGAATGAGCTCAGACTTGGCTAGGAGTTGTTTGTTTACCTGGATACCCTACAATAAGGGCTCCAGAGCATCCCAAACCCTCATTGCAGAGTCAGAGCAATAAACTGGCTCTTCAATAAGATGAGTTTTTAATTAAAATAACCCCACAAACTTCCTCGTGGCACCGATAGGGGGGAATAAAAAATAAAAGATCAAATGCTTCCCCTTCCTTGATCAGCTTCTGGTCTCAATTCCACCAGGGTAATTGAGATCAAATTCCAACGCATCAGAAAACCCGCAGAGGTATAAATATAATTTGCTAATCACAAACCCGACATCTCTAGCTCAACTTCAAAACGCTCTCGAACGGCGCCTCCGCGCTTTCCAGAGCCGTGGAGTGCGCACTACATCTCGAGTGCAATACTGGCATTATGGGGCTCCATCAGCTCGAGAGTGCGTTTCCTGTGATGCAGCGTTCCGTACATCTGCGACTTCCCCTTCGCGCTCGTTCCACAGCGAATTTCACGCTCAACTTGTTTTTCTTAATTAAAGTTCCTTTAGCAGTTTCTAATACGTGCATTATTAAAACTCATTAGTCCCATTCATGCCCGCGCCGTCGTTTTGTTGGCTTCGCATTCACGTATCGAGGAGCTCTGCTGCTTTATATAGGAGGCAAATTAAATAATAAATATGGGAAGTTGAACGTTTTATGAGTGTCGGTGTGAGAAAGTGGCTGCAAGGCCCATAAGGTTTCACACAAAAAAAGCATTACAGCTAAAGCTAACATGCTGACACATCTCTGATCTATAAAGTCTGCTGTAATGGCAGCAGTAAAGTGTTGTGCCATCGATGGGGAATTTTTCTCTCTCTCACACACGAAATAGAAATGGGATATAGCCCTGACTGTATTTACTGTTGTAAGAAAATCTCAAATAAAATATCCCAAAAGCTTAGACTATCACCCCATTAAACGTCTGCCGAGATTTACTCTTTCCATCTGACTTCATGTGGAGCTCCTATTACTTGTCCTCTTTCCATTTGGGTCAGAAAGGTACTTCTTTAAGTTGGAGCCACTGGTCTCGGGTCTCCCTGTGGTCGTGACCTGGTCGTGCCTGCCTGGGTTTGTTCCTGTGCGACTTGGTCTAAGCGATGCTGCTCTGGCAGGATTATTGGACTGGATGATCTTTTGAAGTCCCTTCCAATCCCTAATGTTTGGTGAATCTGTGGGCTGATCATGAGTCAAGTGTCAGAAGCATTTCCTGACCCAGCAGCAGGGTCTCAGGGCAACTATCTCAGGGTCCAAGTCTCCACAGACACCAGCTGAAGAAACAAAAGCTCCACCCTGCAATGTCTTTTCAACATAGGTTTGAGGATAGTAAATATTTAGTGTATCTAGGTAGTAAGGCTTCTCCTAAGTAAGTTGTCATTGTTTGAGGATGGGAAATATTTAGTGTATCTAGGTAGTAAGGTCTCTCCTAAGTAAGTTGTCATGCTTTGTGGATGTGGAAATACTCAGAGTATCTAGGTAGTAAGGTCTCTCTTAAGTAAGTTGTCATTGTTTGAGGATGGGAAATATTCAGCGTAACTAGGTAGTAAGGCTTCTCCTAAGTAAGTTGTCCTAGTCTCCTCATGAACATTTCCAACGGTATGTGCCTACATAACACTTTACTGCTTTCAAGCACTTTTTTGGAAACTGGGGGTTGGGGTTGGAAAAGCAGAATTTAAATAATGATTTGAAGTTCGTATGTGAAAGTTTAAAGCTTCAGACAGAGATGGGATTCAATAAGAGTACAAAATATGACAGAAATGGATTCCCTTCATTAAATTCCCAGTTGAACAAGTAGGCTGATGGCATCTCTAGGCAGGATTGAGGAGATTTAGAAGGCAGATTTTTAAACTGCCATTTGAGTTCACTGGTTGGTTAAAGGAACGAGAGTCACTTTAAATAGAACCATCAGCAAAGTGTCCTCGATCCCCTTTTATTAGTTGGCAGTCACGTGCTGCTCATTTCCAAGCATTACTTTCTCCCTTGCTCTAGTGCAAAAGACCTAACCAAGCATCAGTGGAAAGCACAAGACTACCCAAAGGCAGCACTAAACCTGATTATGCAGAAAATATTACCAGGAGAAACCAGAAGCATTCAACAAACAGGGGGGAAAGGGAACTTCAATTGCTTTTCTCTTAATGGCTTCATCTTTTATTTGTCCAAAGCAGTGGAAAAACCATTTTCCATGCAGTCCAGACCTTCAAGTGGTTTTTACCACAAGGAGAGACTGTGCCCCAAGGTTTCACAGAGAAAGGGGTCCCTTTACAGCACCTTGGCTATTTTAGTGAAAAGTTGCATGGTAGAGTAGGTGCCCTGAGAAACATGGCACCGAGCAGCCAACCCATCACTTGCCATCCCTGGATAATAAGCAGGACGCTACTAGAATCATAGAATCATTAGGGATTGGAAGGGACCCCAAAAGATTATCCAGTCCAATTCCCCTGCCACAGCAGGATCACTTCACTGGAGAAGTTACGGAATCAGAATCACTCAGGGTTGGAAGGGATCATCCAGTTCCAACCCCCCCACCAGGCAATGAATAATTAGGAGAACAAAGTCTGTTGGAAAACACATGGGGTCTTCAGAGACAGGTGGAACCGGTGGAGCTGAGTCACCAAGAAGTCAACATCATTTCCCCCTTGTAATGGTGACAATGCAACAGCCATCCTTCCTCAAGGACCATTTGTCATTCAAATGACAGGACTTCATAGAATCACAGAATCATTAGGGATTGGAAGGGACCTCGAAAGATCATCTAGTCCGATCCTCCTGCCACAGCAGCATCACCATTGTTACCAACGATTTCAGCTACTACCAGGGTAATGCCCAAGCACAAAGCAATCAGTAGGTTTCAATATGCAAGAAGGAAGAAGTTTCTCTACCCACCTCCCTTTGCTTTTTACAACCCCAACTCCCTCCCATGGAAACTCTTCTGCAAGGGGCAGGTAGCAGGGCAGGCATCGCTCCCAGAACACATATGCTCCTCCACCATGCAGAGCTCAGACACAGGGCTACTGCCATGGAAATGTGCTTCCCTTCATCTGTCAGGATGCATTTCTCATCACTGCCTGTTACACTTCCCATGGATGGATATCTGGGGCTGGTTGCATTGTTACTGGATCAGATTGATTACTGCCCGTCCTTTATTAAAAGGAATCCACAAAGGCTTCTGCTGAATCTCCAGCAAAACACTGCCTTTTCATTATTTGCTTTCAAAGAATAGCTGTCTCTTTCTGCCCTTCTTTTTCACTAGTTAATTTTTAAATAGTTTCTTTTTCATGCGATTAAAAAAACATAATAAATGTGACATCAAACAAATAATTCAAAGCTAGCCAAGGGTCTGGAACACAGCTCCACGTCTCTATTAGAAAGGAATGTGTATTTGCTTTTAATAAAGGGAGGTAAGCCAATCCATTACGAACTGAGACCATATCTAAGCCTCTGCTTTCTTCTCTTTTCCCCAGACTCCAGTTGAACAATTAGAATGGTTTATGCTTGTGTGCGTGCCAGTGCATATTAAATATGCAAACCGATAACAAATAAAACTACCACCATCACCCATGTTCAAATCCTCCATTCACTTGCAAATCAATTTATCTGCCTCCAGCTCTGTCCCAGTCTTTAAATAACCCTCCTCAGCAGACTGCTCCACCTCCAGCCAAATAATCCCGAGCAAACCCACTTTGGTCAGGATGTTTAAGTATCAACAGCGAGGATGTTATCTTCTTACCCTACCAGCGAGTGGAGGGTAAGATAACCAAAGCAGTCATCGAGACCACAGCTCTTCGCTTCTCCACAACTTACTGCCTTAAAGAGCCTCAATACCCTCTGATGGCTTTGCTGCTACTTCAGTTAATCACCAAACAGAGGTGTTCAGCCAAATCCCGCTTCCCAGCACACTTAGCATGATTATCCCCAGGCTCATTTTTCTTCCCACAGTCTGCATACGATTCACACAACACGCACAGGACAAATGGCATCTCGTCACATGTTTCTAAGGACCCCCTAATCAGTCACTGCAAAGCTGCCTTTGCAACACTGCTGCAGTCTGTGGCTGGAGCCGAAGAAAAACCCGTGTCTTTCATCAAAAGTAGCTAAGGAGCCTTTTCCTTTAACCCTGCATCTTGCACCAGAAGTAAAGAAGGGGGGGGAAATAAAAGAAACAAGAAGGAGGGGGGTAAAATAAAACCCACCCAGCCAGTATTTCCAAACATGGCCACTTCGCTTTTGGCTCCCAACCTAATTTCAAAGATGCAAAAGCACGTTACAGCTGTTGAGCCACGCAGGTCTCAGTGCAGTCACTGGGAATCAGAACCTTTGCAAATCAGGGCCCTGAATAATGGGCTCTATTTTTATATCACACACAGACCTTCCACTTGTCGGGCGCCTGCAAAAAACTACACGCAATCTCCCAAGTATCCTTCACTTCAATTAAAACCAAAAAGAACTAGGGGGGATGGTCCCAAAGCTCCCAGTGCTGCTCCTTCACCAGTAACAGTCTGTGGATGCATCAAAAACGCTGTGACTGTAAAAAAAAACAAACAAACCAAAAAAGAAGAAAAAACCCAACCCCTCCTGGGTCTTAAGAGAGCACGAAAAAGTTATTTTCAGCATTTCCACAAATCTACAGTTTCAGATCTCAATTATCTCTACAGACCAGCACAGCCTGGTCCCACTAAGGCTCTGGGTAAATGCAAATATTGCCACTGTGGATGGGGGAAAAAAAATTACCTAGAACAATTCCTTACACTTCTGCTGGGGAAAAAACAAACCCAACATCTGCTTCATTTGGAAAGCACGGGTGACAAAAACATGCGTTTTTGAGATTTCCAGCTTCTCTAAGCTCCGTTTCCTTTTCACACGAGTGGATTTTTAAAGCCACAGTCGTGGGAGCTGTAACCAACTGGCCTTCCAGAAAGCAAAAGCAGCGTCAAACTGAAATGATTTTCCTTAAAAAGGTCAGCAAATTTACAGAAGGAAAGAGCTGGTCCAGCCCGTGTCACCTGCAGCAGCACCAACGCAACACTTCCATCAGGCTCTGCTTTTGTTTTCTTTAAACAATTATTGGGCTGTAATTGCTGTGGAACCAGCAGCATCCTTAAAACGACTCGAGGTAGCAGCCTTCCTCCCGATTCCAAGGTAACTTTCAGCCTTTTAATTATAAGTCAATTAACACGAAGTAATTCGACTGATTAATTTTAATTAAACCTGTTGAAAATTGATTTAATTTTTTTTTATTATTGTGGGGTGTTTTTTTTTTTAATCTTCAGTCCAGACGAAGCTCTGGTGCGACCGTCAGGGAAAGAGGAACGGGGAGAGGGGAGGGAGGGAGAGCGACACGAACCGGCCCCCGACACCCGAGCGAGAAGATGTCTGAAGAAATAAAAAAATATTAATCATAAGGAAAAATCCCTCCATCAGGGCTGGCAGCCTCGGAGCAGCCCGGGCCTTTCCGGGGGCACCGGGGCAGGAAAAGTTCGCGGGGCCAAGAGGCGATGGTTGGGGGGGGCGGCGATGTGGAGATGCTCGGGGTGCGTGTGCGAAAATCTCTCCCTGCGAATATCCTACATCTCCCCTCCACCCCCCAACCCCCCACCCCCAACCTCCCGCAGCGGCTCCTGCCTCCGCGCAGCTCCCCCCGAGGTAGCGCTCGGGCTCTCGCCGCAGCCGCGCAGCCCCGCACCCGCGGCTCCAATGGCATCTCCCCGCCCGCGGACACGCGCGCACACACACACGGACACGGGGCTCGGAAAGCGGAGCTGCAAAAAGCCCTCCGGGCTCAGCCCCCCACCTCGCCCTGCGTCCGGGGGGGTGCTGAGCCCGGCTCCGGCCTCCCCCCGCTCCTCCATCGCGGCGCCCCCCGCTCTCCATCCCGGGTCGGGCTCAGCCCCGCACACCGAGAGCATCAAAGTATTTACCAGTTCACGGCCGCTCTTCTGCAATCGCAGCTCAAACTGTCTCTCAGTGGATTCGCCTCCTCCGCTTCTCCCCCAGCCCAGCCGCTGCGAGCCGGGGCTTTCTCAATCGCGCCCCGGACACTTCCGAATCCCAGCGATTTTTAGAGGTTTGACTCCCTTTTCCTGGGATCGGGGCGAAGGGAAAAGGTTGGGGGGGGTCTGGAAATCCCCATCCGGAATTCAGCCTCATCCGTACCGAGCCACCTCCATTTAAATCCGACCATCAGGCGAAGCAATAGAAATGATCAAACGCTACTTCTCTCTCCCCGTCTGCAGGCAGATAATCCCACTAATCCAATAGATCTCCCCCGATCCGAAATTGCCCTCCAGACGAATCCCTCTCGCTTGACGTCCGCCGGCTGATCTCGGAGCCCCGAGGGGTGCGTGTGTGTGTGCGGGGAGGGGGGGGGCGCCGAGCTTTTTGGCTGCTGGATGCGCGGCTCGCTGAAACCGCCGAGAACCCTGTGCTTCTCCTTCTTTCTCTTTTTTTTTTTCCCTTTTCCTTCCCCCTATTACACGTTTCCACTCCAAATTGCTGCTGGATGAAAAATGGTACAAAGATACCCCCAGCGGCAGCGCGGCGAACAGCCCCGCACCGCTCCCCGCACCGCCCCGCACCGCCCCCGGCCTCCACCTCCGGGCTGGGGGGGAGCGACCCTCCCGCAGCGATAGGGCGGGAAAGCGGGTTAGAATGAATCAGAAAGCACGATCTGACTTCCTCAGGTTGTCTGTGGCTACACACAAAATACAACCCGACTCCCTTTTTGATTCAATCCCCCGTCCCCTGCTGCTTCTTCAGGTCTGAAAATTATTCGTCAGTGGCTACTTTTTTAATTGAGAAAAGAATATGATGCGCTCTGATCCTGTAGGTGTAGGATCGCAGGACAGAAAGGAAGGTGACAACTCACAGGATGCGGGGAGAAGCCAGCAGTGTGCCCAGATGGCCAAGAAGGCCAATAGCATCCTGGCTTGTATTAGAAATAAGGTGGCCAGCAGGAGGAGGGAGGTTATCATCCCCCTGTATTCGCCACATCTTCAGTGCTGTCTCGAGTTTGGGGCACCTCAGTACAAGGGAGACATCGAGGTGTTGGAGCAGGTGCAGAGGAGGGCAACTAAGCTGGTGAAGAATAAATCTGACGAGGAAAGACTGAAAGAGCTGGAGCTCTTTAGTTTGAAGAAGAGGAAGCTGAGATGAGACCTCATCGCTCTCTACAGCTACACGAAAAGACCTTGTGGAGAGGTTGGTTCTGGTCTCTTCTCACAAGCAAATACTGATAGAACAGGGAATGGGTTCAAGTTACAAGAGAGGACGTTTAGACTGGACATTAGGAAGGATTTTTTCACAGCAAGGGTGGTCAAGGCACTGGAACGGGCTGCCCAGGGAGGTGGCTGAGTCGCCATCCCTGGATGTGTTTAAAGATTGGTTGGATGAGGTGTTGAGGGATGTGGGTTGGGGGTGAACTAGTAAGGTAGGGTAGATGGTTGGACTCGAGGATCCCAGGGGTCTTTTCCAACCACAGTGATTCTGTGAAAGGAAGGGCCACATTAAAAAAGGAAAGGAAAAAATAGCCCTTCAAGTTAATGTTTTAGGAACAGCCACACTAGAAGATTAGAAGCATCTGGAGATAAACCTCTGGTAGAGAGCTCCTCAACATCTCCTGTTATATTAGGAGACTTTCCCCTCACGTGGAGTTAAAAAATCAGTATTTTGCTGCATTAGCATCCGCCTCACTTTAAAATATTGACAGTACTAGAGCAGAGCACACCCACTCCTGGGTCCCCACGCACAGCCCCAGGCTAGGGCTGGAGGGTGCTGGATAATTCAATAGGCTTTTACACCCCTCACCTGGGAGCAGGTCACAGCGGAGCCAAGGCCAGTCCCAGCCACTCCTGGCTGTTTACAAGTCCAGTCACACTGCCATCAAAATGCGGATCACTGGCAGGAGTGACAGGGCACAGCAGCATCCTACCCTGTGACATCTCTGTGTACTCGAATCACAGAATACTTAGGGATTGGAAGAGACCTCCAAAGATCAGCCAGTCCAATCCCACTGCCACAGAAGGATCCCCTAGATCCTGTCTCATAGGAACACGTCCAGGTGGGTTTGAAATGTCTCCAGAGAAGAAGACTGCGCAACCCCCCTGGGCAGCCCCTTCAGGTCCTCTGCCACCCTCACCAGGAAGACTTTCCTTCTCATATTGATGTGGAACAACCCTTCCAGTACCTAATGTTCTGTGATTCTCTGTTCTGTGAAACATATCCATGGACTGAAAACCCATGGAAATGTCAACATCCGGCCTCTTCCAACACCCTACAATTTACCTCTTCTCCATTTTCTCTGTTTTAAGAATACAAAGCCCTTCCTACAGCCCAAACCTAAGCACTTCACTTCACAGCAAAACATAAGATCAAAGCTAAAAGTAACTCCCAACCAGCAATCCAAGATGAGATACAGAAGCACAGTATGTTAGGAGTTGCAACAGAGCTTGAAAGACCACCTAGTCCAACTCTCTAAATACATCTGTGTGATAGAGATTGTACCTGAAGCAGTAAAGCTAAGGGGCTTTGATGACACAACTTCCATGAGCTGTTCAAATATGTGACTTAAGATGACCATATGTTTTCCTTTCAAGGAACAGATTTTATCAGACTGAATTTATCAAGACAAAAGATTCACTTTTCTAACAGGTAGAAGAATTATAGAACGGCCAGGGTTGGAAGAGACCTTCAAGATCATCCAGTTCCAAACCCTCTGCACAGGCAGGGACACCTTCACTTGAGCAGGTTACTCAGGGCCCCAGTCAACCTGGCCTTCAACACTGCCAGGGATGGGGCAGCCACAACGTCCTTGGGCAACCTGTTCCAGCATCTCAGCACCATCACAGCAAAGAATTTGATCCCCATGGCCAACCTCAATCTCCCCTCTTCAAGTCTGGAGCCCTTTCCCCTTGTCCTCTCACTACGCATCCGTGTCAAAAGCCCTCCCCAGAAGAAGTGGGATTGTTTTAACAGATAAGATTTGAAATATTCATTTGCTTGTCTCAATCCAGATCATTAAATTGTTTCTTAGAGTAATCCCACCACATAATTCCTTTGATTTTATTAAATGCATTTAAGATTACTCACCTCTTTCAATTTCCATTGTTCAGGTTATCCTGATTACCCAATCTTTAATGAAATTATAATTCCTGTCTGCAAGCTGTGTTAGGTTAGCTCTAACGGCTCAGTTACTGCTGTTTGTTTGGTTTAACCTTGCAAAGAGCCACAGAATCACAGAACATTAGGGGTTGGAAGGGACCTCGAAAGATCATCCAGTCCAATCCCCCTGCCAGAGCTGGACCCCACTCCAAGCTCCCACCTCTCTCCACAGTGTCACCACTACAGCTCTTCACAGAGATATGGGCACCTGGTGGTGACACCAGTCACTTCAACCACTCTCATTACTGACTTATTATTTCCTTTAATATTGTTCTTTTGAACTAAAACAACCAAGTTTCTAAAATTATTGGAGGAGGTTTAGATTGGATCTTAGGAAGAAGGTCTTTCCTGAGAGAGTGGTTGGGCACTGGAACAGGCTGCCCAAGGAGGAAGTGGAGTCTCCATCCATGGAGATGTTTAAAAAAATGTAACTAGAGCACTTAAGGCTATGGTCTAGGGTTAGGGAGCTGTTGGGATGAGGGCTGGACTTGGTGACCCTGGATGTCCTTTCCAGCCAAAATGATTCTATGGCAAAGAACTCACTCAATAATGGTCAGACTTTCACACATCAAGAGTCAAGAAAATAAGATGCCACAGTCTAAATTTTGACTTGAACAGCATTTCACCGCCGGCACACAAGTCCTCAAGGCTCTACTCACACCCCTTATGTCCTCACCGCCACCACTGCAAAGCCTGGTTTCAGTGCTCAGGGTCAGTGGTTTCCTCCCTCCTCACCCGTGAGGGGAATCCTACCTTTTGTCATCTGGTAGGATTTGTATTCTGACATCACACAGGTTGTCCTCGCTGACATTCGCCTTCTGTCATTAGCAGCTTGCACCAGAATATTTAATTGGCTGTGTTGTAGCTCTGCACTGTAGAGTTATTTTGCATTTTGCATTTAATTAACAGCCACGACCAACGGACTGATAGATGGCAAGGCATGAGGTGGAGTAGAAGCCTGCTGGATTAAAGTGCCCTTGTGGCCAAGAAGGCTAATGGCCTTCTGGGGTGAATGAGATGGGGGGTGGTTAGCAGATCGAAAGAGGTTCTCCTCCTCCACTACTCTGCCCTGTTGAGACCACAGCCAGATTATTGTGTCCAGTTCCAGAAGGACACAGAACTGCTGGAGACAGTCCAGTGCAGAGCCACAGAGGTGATGGAGGGAGGGGAGTATCTCCCTGATGAGGAAAGGCTGAGGGAGCTGGGGCTCTTGAGCTTGGAAGAAAGGAGACTGAGAGGTGACCTCATTAATGTTGATAAATATGGGAAGGGTGGGTGTCAGGAGGATGGAGCCAGGCTCTGCTCAGTGGCATCTAATGACAGGACAGGGGGCAGTGGGTGTGAGCAGGAACAGATGGGGTTCCACATCAATATGAGAAGAAACGTCTTCCCGGTGAGGGTGTCAGAACACTGGAACAGGCTGCTCAGGGGGGTTGTGGAGTCTCTTTCTCTGAAGACATTTAAAACCTGCCTGGATATGTTCCTGTGTGACTGGATCTAGGTGAACCTGCTGTGGCAGGGGGATTGAACCGGGTGATCTTTCGAGATCCCTTCCAATCCCTAATGCTCTGTGATTCTGTGGATTAAAAGTTCTGCTGGAAAGCTTCAAACATCCATTCAGCTGGCTCAAAAGCCACTTTCTTTCAAGCACTGGGCTTCCACAACACAGCACTCCAGGACACCTCAAGAGGAAGCAAGCAGCAGCACCAATGACACAAGACCCGTTCTCACAGGCTCACTCCTCTGTCCACGCTGCCCCTTGTTGACTCCATCCAGAGCTGTTCTGCGATTCAGAACCTCGGGTTCTGTCAGGTGCTGTTAAGGGCTCGATATCGACGCAGAAAGCCATCACCAGTGTTCTTGGTGGAACTTAATCAGTAGATTACAACACATTACAACCCTGAGCTTGCCAGGGAACTCTGAATTAATTATAAAATCCATTTCCCTGTGTATGTGGCTGCGAGTACTTTGAGTCCCAAGGAGCTTCGAGACTCTCTGCCTTCTTAAAATTCTGGTTATTCTTGGGAGCTGAATCTACCACTCCCTTGGTCTGCAATGACCCCACACAGGTTACATATGGGGTTGGGGGTTTTATTTGATTATCCACAGCATTTGTACAAGGAGGCTTCTGTTTACAACGTGTGAAAGCAAATCCATCCCCAGATTTCTGTAATTAGTTTGGATCTATAGCTGAAAATTGTACATCCTCTATATTGCTTGAGGTGCTGAGTTTTCAAGCACAGGGGGACGATCCCTGTGGGTTCTGCTGCTCTACAGCAGTCCTACACACAGTTTCTATCCTTTTATACCCAGTAAACAAATGACAGAGGACTATGGACCAACTTCATTACTGATGGAATGAAATGGAAGTTAGAGGAACCTCATCAGAGATATTTGTTCCCTAAGAACTAACCTCAGCAGAAGAAGAATGTGTAAACTGGACTTGTATCAGCAACAGTGTGGCCAGCAGGGCTGGGGATTTCATTCTCCCCCTGTACTGGGCACTGGGGAGGCCTCCCCTTGAGTACTAGAGGCAGTGCTGGGCCACTCCAAGAAAGAGATTGAGGAGCTGGAGCGGGTGCAGATGAGCATCGAAGCTGGGGAGGGGACTAGAGAGAAAGGCTGATGACGAGAGGCTGAGGGAGATGGGGGTGTTTAGCCTGAAGAAGAGGAGACTCAGGAGGGACCTTCTCCCTCTCTCCAGCTCCCTGAAGGGAGGTTGTAGTCAGGTGGGGGTCAGGATCTTCTCCCAGGCAACAAGTGGCAGGTTGAGAGGGCAGAGCCTGAAGCTGCACCAGGGGAGGGTCAGGTTGGATGTTAGGAAGCCCTTCCTGATGGAAAGGGTGATCAGAGCCTGGACTGGACTGCCCAGGGCAGTGGTGGAGTCCCCATCCCTGGAGGTGTTGAAGTACAGCCTGGTGTGGCCACTGTGATGATGCTAGGTCCTGGGCTGGGCTCGCTGAACTCGGAGGGCTTTTCCAGCCTCAATGATTCTGTGATCTTAGCACTTCCAAGCACAAACAGCAATGTCTTTGCCACATGCATTTTCCGAGGAAGAACACCTCTCACTTTTCCACAAACAAGGTAAACTCCAACCTCTGTGAATTACAACTTGCCGAAACCTTGATGCTCTCTTAGTACTGATGAAGCACATCGGGTCCTTATTTCAAACAGTCACTAATAAGATGGTTTTGAAATACATCAGGAGTTTACTACCAGCATCTCTTGGCATCTGTTTACCTCCAGTCCTGATTGCACTGATAACTTGGTGACAGATATAATTAGCCTGGCTGTCATTACGGCTGGTGGCCAAAAGGGCCAAAGGTGTTCCTTAAAAGTTTCTTTTCAGATGCACCAAATAACACGATCCATTAATTAAAACCTATGAAGTCCCAGTTAATTTCTCACAACTGGGAAAAAAATGCCATTTGAGAGCATATTTAAAAAGCGGTAACCCACTTCTGACCTGGTTCACGCGAGCTGCATTGGAAAGAGCCTGCTCTGGCTTTGGGCTGGGAGCAAGGGGCAGGCTCCTCTTCTGCCTCTGCCAGTGACCAGGCAGAGACCTTGAGCAAACTGGTTCTTCTTCCCTATTTTTAACTCTATCCAATCCACCTGGAATTTGCTATCACCGGGGCAATCTTTCCATACCAAGGAGAAGGAGGAGGACAGAGGTAGGGTTTCCCAGGCTGGGAGCAGAGGGAGGTCAAGAGGCAGCACTGGAGCAGCCGACGGAGCAGGGCCGTGCAGAGCAGCCTGGCTCTGGCACTGCCCGGGCGCTGCCGTCTCTGCCAGCCCCAGCTGTTTGGCAGCGAGAGGCGCAGTCGTTGGCAGGTGCAGCGGCGGGTCCGGGTTGCTACGGGGCATTGATAGACCTCTGAAAGAGGCCAGGCACTAGAGAGAGCTCTGAGGGAAACTGCTTTTGTACAGGAGTCAGTATAACATGTTTATGAAATTCAGCTAGAACAAGAGCTAGGAGAGAATGAACCAGCAGAAAAGCCCTTTGCAAACCCAACGCTCCTGTATTCTGCAGGCGTTAAGCAGCCTCCAGAGCGAGGGGAAATCCAGAAGACATCATCAATACAAAAACAGCCCTGTTCAAGCAGTAACACATTTGCCTGCTTATCTTCCTAAGTTTCAAAGTTTGCCATCAGATGTGATCAGAGCGTTGGAGCACATCCCCTATGGGGACAGGCTGAGAGAGGGGGGGATTGTTCAGCTCGGAGAAGAGAAGGCTTCAGGGAGACCTTGCAGCAGCCTTCTGGTACCCAGGGGGTGTCTACAGGAAAGCTGGGGATAGACTTTTTACGATGGATGGGATGGGATGGGATGGGATGGGATGGGGGGTCTCCATCTTAAACTTAAAGAAGTTAGATTGAGATTAGATGAAAGGAAGAAATTCCTTCCTCTATGGGTGGTGAAGCACTGGAAGAGGTTGCCCAGGGAGGTTGTGGCTGCTCCATCCCTGACAGCGTTCAAGGCCAGGTTGGAAGGGGCTCTGGACAACCTGGTCTGGTGAGAGGTGTTGCTGCCCATGGCACAGGAGTTGGAACTAGATGATGTTTGAAAATCCTTTCCAAGTCACGGACTCACAGAACATTAGGGGTTGGAAGGGACCTCAAAAGATCATTGAGTCCAATCCCCCTGCCAGAGCAGGGTCACCTAGACCAAGCCCTCTGTGATTCTACGCAGAACACACAAACAAAGCAGAGCACACAGACATTGCTATGAACTTCCAAATCAGAGACATCTAAAGAGGTCCTGCTCCAAGGGACCGGAATAAATATTACCTTGAACAGGTGATGACAGGGGGAGGCATTAGTCCTTTGCAAAATACAGTCACTTTAAAGGAAGAAAACTGCAGCCAGATGAAATCACCTGCAAGTTCTGAAAATCTGCCTGTAGCCTAACCAAACCATTATTTATAGCCCATTAATCTGCCTCCTGTAAAATCTAGTTATTCTAGTGACAACAAAGTCTCTCATTCTAGCTGTGTAATGGGTGCATGTTAGATGAGGTGCCTCTGTGTCTCTGATAGAACCGGATCTCCAGTAGCTGGCTGTCAGCTCGAAAGTCAGAGACACAAGCAGCACCTCTGTTCTGTGCTGAGTGTCTGCAGATACCTCTGTCTGCTGTGACAACCTCAGGAAGCCTTAGCTGGCACCCTTGTAGGCAGACAAGGGAGAACTAGAAAAGAAGATAAGAGGAAGAAACAGCAACAGAGAAACTACAGCATCCTAGAAGCCTATTATGTAATTGATGCCACAACCCAGGGGAATATATTATCCTCTATATACTACGGTCTCGTTACAGTCTGCACTCTACATGGACTTTGAAATGTCAGTTCTTTATACAAGTGCTGCCAGAACTATCTGAAAGTTAAATCTATACAAATACTTCATAATGCACAGATTCACAGAACATTAGGGATTGGAAGGGACCTCGAAAGGTCATCCAGTCCAATCCCCCTGCCACAGCAGGATCACCTAGACCAAGTCGCAGAGGAACCTCTCTGAGGCCGAGCTGAATCCCACACCCACAAAGACATGACTTGGAATTTTAAGTCTCTGATTTCTAGGTGGTCTGGGTTGCAGATGCTCTTCTTTTCCCCACACCTGGCATTTGCAGAAGTTAACAATCAACGTCTCTAGCATTTGGAATAAGCACAACAGAGCTGCGTCTCTTTCTGTGTGGCACCCGTGGCTCACAGAATCACAGAACATGAGGGACTAGAAGGGTCATAGAATCATTAGAGATTGGAAGGGACCTCGAAAGATCATCTAGTCCTCAATAAAGTTTGTGCAGCAAGATGAAGGAATTCATTCGTTTTCTGTTTCTCAGACCTTTTGCTTCCTTCCCAACTGCAAGCAAACAGGTCACCCAGGTCTCCCTATTACTGTTAAGGGTGATGCTATAAATTTTTTTTCTGGCAAATATTGTTCTTCCAGGCTGAGAAATTTATTGCTGGAGCTGAGAAAATAATAATAACACGAATGCAATTTGTAAAGACTCAAGCCCGTGCGTGGTCTGGGCAGTAACCAGCAGAGGGCGCAGTCAGCGTGGCTGCGCAGTCAGTGTGGCTGCGTGTCCTACGCGCCCGAGCTGGCCACCGCAGCTGCTTCAGCTGGCTGCTAGAGGTGGGCTGGCACAAGGAGGGATCGAGCGGCAAGCTGTAGGTGCAGATCAGTACTAACTACTATGTCCAAACTGCACAGCAGCTCTTTTTCTCACCTTCTCGCTGTTCACAGCGTTTGGAGTGATGCAGCCCTTCTGTTGCACTCTTGCAATTCAGAGGCAGCAGGAAAATGACCCGTGTCGTGAATGCAGACCTCAGGGATGGGTGTGTAACACACTTGCATAGTCACAGTATCACAGTATCACCAAGGTCGGAAGAGACCTCATAGATCATCAAGTCCAACCCGTTACCACAGAGCTCAAGGCTGGACCATGGCACCTAGTCCTCACTATTCACAGAATCATTAGGGATTGAAAGGCACCTTGAAAGATCTTCCAGTCCAATCCCCCCAATCATAGAATCATACGTTTAAAAAGGGTTCATTTGCTATCAATAGAAAAGTTTTTATTCTGTAATTATTGTAGGAGAAAGGGATCTGGGGGTCCTGGTGGCCAGCAGGATGGCCAGGAGCCAGCAATGGGACCTTGTGGCCAAGAAGGCCAAGGGCATCCTGGGGTGGATCAGAAGGGGGTGGTTAGCAGATCAAGAGAGGTTCTCCTCCCCCTCTGCTCTGCCCTGGTGACACCACAGCTGGAATCTTGTGTCCAGTTCTGTCTCCCCCAATTCAACAAGGACATGGAACTACTGGAGAGAGTCCAGCACAGAGCCACAAAGATGATGAAAGCAGTGGAGCATCTCCCTGATGAGGAAAGGCTGAGGGAGCTGGGTCTCTTGAGCTTGGAAAAAAGGAGACTGAGGGGTGACCCCATGAATGTTGATAAATATTGGAAGAGGGGGTATCAGGAGGATGGAGCCAGGCTCTGCTCAGTGTCATCTAGTGATAGGACAAGGGGCAGTGGGTGTGAGCTGGAACAGAGGAGGTTCCATATCAAGGATGAGAAGGAAGTTCTTCCCAGTGAGGGTGACAGAGCACTGGAAGGGGCTGCCCAGGGGGGTTGTGGATTCTTCTTCTCTGGAGACATTTAAAACCCTCCTGACCGTGTTCTTGTGTGACTGTACCTAGGAGATCCTGCTCTGGCAGGGGGATTGGACTGGATGATCTTTCGAGGTCCCTTCCAATCCCTGATGTTCTGTGATTCTGTCAATGAGCACACTCATCACAAGATACAGCATGCAAGGAAAAAGCAACACATCTCCGTAAGATGGAGGTAAAATTTGAGTCAAAACTGAAGGAAATAATTTTGTGGAGGTACTTATTGCTCCAAAGCCCAAACCAACAGTGCTTTGTCTCATTAGTTCCTGCTAAATAAATGACAACCTCTGTCAGCACTATCTGAGGTTTGGTTGTAGGTTCCCTTTCAAAGCCTGGACAAGATAAAGCACCTTGCATTAGCATCCCTGTCTGACAAGATGACATCTCAGTCAGTAAAATATGATGGTAAACTTCACAGGTCAATACCATCCGCCCCGCGTGAGCAAGTTCTGTGTTGTCCATCCCTTTCCTACAGAGCCATCCACAGCAGAAACAACCAGCGACATCTCAAAATGCAGCGTCTCAAATCTCAGCGCGGTCCCTGCAGCCATCTAGTTCATCAAAGTATGAAACAAGCTGAGGAGAGCTCCTGTTCAATGATGCTCTGAGGGAAAATGACTGTCTGGCATCAGCACTGGAAGTAGGATGTGGCTGACTGATGATTTAGGATTGTTGTTTTGAAAATGCTGGGTAAATTGAGTAATTTGAACCAATCATGGAGTATAACATGCAACACAACATTCTCCTACCCTGCAGTCTCCCTTCTGGGAAATCTGGGGTGGTCGTGAGTACATTTATCAAGAAAATAATGACCCCAAACAGACTCCTTGAAGACTAAGGGAATTTTTCATGAGAAGACTCTAGGGAACTAATTAAGAGGAAATAGCCCTCAATGTCCTGAGTGAACTCCCACTGAGCAAATAAACAATTTACCGACTCACGCAACTGCAGACATGCAAAGGGAGCAGGGTTTATGACAGGAGCTCTTGCAAATATGGAACCTGGAACCGCACGCAGAGGCAGTGCTTGGTAACGAAGGAACAGGTACAGAAAGAACAGATTCAAGGGTCTTGTCCAGTTTGAAATAGAAAAACTCATTCAGAGATGCAAGAGGTGAGTAGCAGCAGATTGTACTCAAATTAAAGGTAAAACAACGCAGTTCCTTTCTACTGGTTCTAGCTTTTAGCCAATTCCTTGCTGTGTTATGTTCCATTCACTCTTTGGGATGTGCAGGAGTTCTGGGTGTGAGCACTCACTGGCTGACAGACAACAAAAGTTCTAGAGCTAGAACTGAAAATAACTCAGCTTTGTGAATAATGAATCATTTGGACCTTCTCAGTTTAAGAAGGACACCTCTGCTCTGCTCTGGTAAGACCACAGCTGGAATACTGTGTCTAGTTCTGGGTCACTCAGTTGCAGAAGGACATAGTGCAGAGCCATGAAGATGATGAAGGGAGTGGAACATCTCCCTGTTGAGGAAAGGCTGAAGGAGTCTCTTGAGCTTGGAGAGATGGAGACTGAGGGGTGACCTCATTAATGTTGATAAATATGTGAAGGGTGGGACTCAGGAAGATGGAGCCAGCATCTTCGCAGCAACACCCAATGACAGGACAAAGGGCAATGGGTGTGAGCTGGAACAAAGGAGGTTCCACATAAATATGAATCATCAGGTATTGGAATGGATCTCAAAAGATCATCCAGTCCAATCCCCCCGCCACAGCAGGATCCCCTAGACCAAGTCGCAGAGGAACACGGCCAGGCAGGTTTTAAATGTCTTCAGAGAAGGAGACTCCACAGCTCCCCTGGGCAACCTGTTTCCAGTGCTCTGTCACCCTCACTGGGAAGAAGTTCCTTCTCAGGTTGATGTGGCACCTTCTGTGTTCCAGCTCACACCCATTGCCCCTCATCCTTTCACTAGATGACACTGAGAAGAGCCTATCTGCACCCTCCTGACACCCACCCTTCACATATTTATAGACATTAATGAGGTCACCCCTCAGTCTCCTCTTTCCCTGAAAGGCAGGCCAAGTGTTTTCAACAGCAAAGCAATCAAGCCATGAGAATGGAGAAGAGGAAGAGTGCATGTAACCAAAAAGTACAGAGGCCCAGGAGTAACGTGGGGTATCAGAGGGAGCTATGACAGGAAGGAAGGGCAGCACATTAATATTTAGACCAAGCATCAGCAAAAACACCCTGTCAGAGTGATGCGTGGAGTTATCCTGAGGGAAGTAACTAAAGCTCACTGCTGACAAGCATCTCTTTTCAGCACTTCAAGTTGCAGCGCTAGACCTGGACGAAACAGCTTTGTGTTGCAAGAATCATAGAATCATTAGGGATTGGAAGGGACCTTGAAAGATCATCCAGTCCCATCCCCCTGACACAGCAGGATCACCCAGACCAAGTCATACAGTCAGTCTGGGTTAGAAGGGACCACAGGAAGCTGGATGGAAGAATCAAGCAGGAATCCCCTTCAATTTCACTAAAACCCCAGAACTCTAGAAACATTCTGATGATGTTTTATGACTCGTCATAGGGCCGTGCATGAACAGCTCAGAAACACCTGGAATACCTGGAAGGAGCCTTAATAAAGTGCTGTTGAAGAAAGCTGCTGTGGCAGGATGCACAGCTAAATCACTTATTGTTTTCATTACTGAATACCTGCAGTTGGAGTCCCCTTCTCTTAGGATTCTGAGGATATTTCTTATGAACCACAGAGACAGAAAACAGACTGTTTTGAGGCAGTGACACAACACACTGGTGCCATATTAAGCGGTATGTAGAGTATCCCTTCGTAATGGCTCAGTGCCTCCGTGCTTTCAGCACGCTCTCCTTAAAAGGGTTTGTCAAGACAAATCCTCTTCCAAACCAAAGCAGCAATTCCTTAATACACTTTGATAAGCAGCGTTTCCTAAAGAAACACATTCAGCTCCAGCTGCTCAATTCCTCTCCATTCCATACACACGGTTTCTCTTTTGATCCTGCTGGTGTCCCGGCACATCTTCCCTACAGACAAGGATCCTGGTTAGGCTGACAAAAGTTGCTGGCAAGACCTTTTCTGTGTCTCAGACATTGAGCTTGTGAAAGAAGCATCCAGAGAGTTTCATACTGGACATCTCTATCCCTGACACTCTATCAATTGCTCTTCTCACTTTCATACAAAACTGGTTAATATCTATGTCAACATCTTCAGGGTGAGGATGACAGTGCCCAGGGGGTTGTGGAGTCGTCTCCTACCTGGAGAACCTACCTGGGCCATGTTCCTCTGTGACTTGATCTAGGGGATTCTGCTGTGGTGGGAGGACAAGGTCTCCTCCAATCCCTAATGTACTGTGATTCTCAGACCCCCATGATCCACACAGTGATGACTCACAGCACAGAGCCCATATCACACCTTCTACATTGAGCATTTCATGCATTTATTAAGGAAACCTACAGAGTAACTGGAATACACCTAAATATGGATTTCCTCATTAGCAACGCTCCTTCTGTAACTAGTTAGAGCACCTTCAGCAATAAATGACTTAATTTTAAGCATTTGGGAGAAGCAGATTCTCAACTTTGTGCTCTGAACTTTCTGAAGACAAAGAACACATTTGATAAGCAGTGGTCAACCCAATAAATAAATACTGAAAATGCAAGAAGAAGATCTGATGCTTAGAAATCCTTAAACTATTCTGCCAGTGGACTACCTGATAGAGATTTTACCCTCAGTTTTACTCACAGTTTACCCTAAAGCTGCAAACATCAGAACTACCACAGAGAGTCCAGCGCAGAGCCACAAAGTTGGTGAAGGGAGTGGAGCATCTCCCTGCTGAGGAAATGCTGAGGGAGCTGGGTCTCTTGAGCTGGAGACTGAAGGGTGACCTCATTAATGGTTATAAATATGGAAAGGGCAGGTGTCAGGAGGATGGAGCCAGGCTCTGCTCAAGTGGCATCCACTGATAGGACAAGGGCAATGGGTCTGAGCTGGAACACAGGAGGTTCCACATCAATCTGACAAGGACCTTCTTCCCAGTGAGGGTGACAGAGCACTGAAAGTGGCTGCCCAGGGAGGCTGAGAAGTCTGCAGATGTTTAAAACCCTCCTGGCCACGTTCATGTGTGACTTGAGCTAAGGGATCCTGCTGTGGCAGGGGGATTGAACTAGATGATCTTTCGAAGTCTCTTCCAATCCCTAATGTTCTTTGAAATACCCTGTGCAAAAGCAAAGAGCAGTGGTTACCTCAAGTCACACAGGAACATGTCCAGGAGGGTTTTAAATGTCTCCAGAGAAGGAGACTCCACAACCTCTCTGGGCAGCCTGCGTCAGGGCTCTGTCACCCTCACAGTAAAGAAGTTTCTCCTCATGTTGATGAGGCATTGCCTACATTCTAGCTTATCCTCATTATTCCTATGATCTATCACTGGGAACCACCAAAAAAAGGCTGGTCCCTTCCTCTTGACACCCATCCCTCAGGTATTTATTGACGTTAATAAGATCCCTCTCAGCCTTCTCTTCAGAAGACTAAATAGCTCCAGTTTGTTTGGATAGAATCAATAGGTTTTGAGAACAGAATCTTAAGCTTTTAGTGCGTTAAATCAACAAAATTCTAAAGCAGAACACTGGACACAGAAAAGGAACAAAATCTCTGCTTTAACAGATACCATCACGATCTGGAGAGGAATTTATCAGGTACAGGTCGGCTCAAGTTACTGCTGCAATTAAACTAACTTGGACAGAGTGTTCAGCACACAAATGCCCTGATGGATCGAGATAATGACGTGAGACGGGGCAAACCACACTAGGATTACTTGCCTCATGCCCTCTTTGTGTTTGGGGCCTCCAAATGTCTTGTGCATGAAAATTATTCGAGAAGGGATCTAGAGACTGTTGTTCATCACATCAGTGTCAGCATGATCCTGCTGTGGCAGGGGGATTGGACTAGATGATCTTTCAAGGTCCCTTCCAATCCCTAACGATTCTATGAGTCTATGATCTTTTGAGGTCCCTTCCAATCCCTAATGATTCTATGAGTCTATGATCTTTTGAGGTCCCTTCCAATCCCTAATGATTCTATGAGTCTATGATCTTTTGAGGTCCCTTCCAATCCCTAATGATTCTATGAGTCTATGATCTTTCAAGGCCCCTTCTAATCCCTCAGGATTGTATGATTGTATCTGAGTTACAAGGGAGTTTTGCTAGAAGGGATATTTAGGGAGTTCACTCTGACTAGATATCAACCAAAAGATGTACGTATTTTAAATTCTAGATCACTGTGTATCGGGAAACGTGAGTGAATGCAACTTCCAATTTCATCCTCCTTTTTGGGCTGTTTGTAGAAAGCAGCATCCAAAACAGCAATCAGTTATCTTTGACTTAAGCAGAATTCACTGGCTGCTTAATATACACACGAAATGATTCACGACAGCCCCAAACGTGCATCTGACAGGTTTCCAGAAGACAGCAGCGCATACTAATACCTTTGCATCCACTGGCATAAATGCACGGGTGGCTCTCGGGTTAGATGACTTGGAAAAAGTCTTTGCAATCCGACCTCCTCGGAAGATTATTCATGTATTCAGCGCTGCGGTTGCATATTCCTCACGCGTTCCTCCCCGCATTGCCTATAGGAGCACGTTATTCATAGAGCCGGCTGCTATTTACCCACACAACAACTTGAAATACCAAGAAAATGCTGATTTGCAGGGTTTTTCCACAGAACAGATTGTAATGATTATAACAGTCTCTGGAAACTCTCTATAAAACATGACTGACATAACTGTGCCCTAGAGAGCAATGGTTAAATAATAATATACACACATCGTGTCGTTATTAGAGTGATTTACAGGGGGGTGATGTTACCTGGGCTGTATGTGAAAGGGGAACAAAAAAATGACAGCTGTTAATAAAAGGCAAAATTAGGGACATAACTTATGTAATCAAGAAAACAAATTCGAAACAACATGTATATGTTATTCTCACTTTCACATCTGTGTTCTGAAACACCCCCGGAGCGAGCATTTTATAAATTAAAGAGCAAACCAGCTCCTCCGTCAAACTTCTTGCTTTCCACAACAGATTTCTTTTGGTTTGGCCAGAACAAGGAATAAATTTACAGAATCACAGAACATTAGGGATTGGAAGGGACCTCAAAAGATCATCTACTCCAATCCCCCCACCAGATGAACCCTTCTCAATACAACACTTGTTTCCCAAACTCATTTGGGAAAATCCAATTTGGGAGCATCCCAAAGCTGATGCTCATTAGTTCTTTGGGAAGCTGCAGGCCATTAGGTGGGAGGTTCAAGAATGAACTGGTTCATTCTTGGCTAAAGAACTGGTAGGTTCAAGAATGGCACGAATTTGAGATGGGTCGTCTTGACTTGGAGAAAAGGAGACTGAGGGGTGACCTCACTAATGTTTATAAATATGTGAAGGGTGGGTGTCAGCAGGATGGAGCCAGGCTCTGCTCAGTGGCATCCAATGATAGGACAAGGGGCAGTGGGCGTGAGCTGAAACACATATTTCCACATCAATATGAGAAAGAACTTTTTTCCAGTGAGGGTGACAGAGCCCTGGAAGGGGCTGTCCAGGGGGGTTGGGGAGTCTCCTTCTCTGGAGACATTTAAAACCCACCTGGCCATGTTCCTGTGCAGCTTGATCTAGGGGATCCTGCTTTGGCAGGGGGAATTGGACTAGATGATCTTTGGAGGTCCCTTCCAATCCCTAGTGTTCTGTCAGTCCATGATTAGCAGTGACTGGAAGGTTCAAAAACTGCATGAATTTGACTGTTACTGCAGGAAGATTCAAGCTTATCCTGGTTTACACTGGAAAACTTTGAAGTGTGAGAAATAACAGTGGGTTGGGAGGACTTTATTAAAGGTTAATAGATTAACAGGATGTTAGGTGAGCTTTAGCAGGTAACAGTAAGCTGCTTTGGAATTATGTCTAGAATTGCTCTATAGCTTTGTTTAGACCAGCTGAGCTTGCAGAGAACTCCTCAGCTTTGAAAAGAAACAACAGAGAAGCAGCTGGCACAGCAAGAATCTTGTACTCTCTAACAGCAAAGGTGACAAGTGGAAAGTTCAACATAGAGACAACCCCCATAAAAGACCCTCTTAACCTTAACAGATATTCTCTATCTGGTAGGAGTTTGTGTAAAACTAATAGCACACCACACACACAGAGAACCACAGAACAGTAGGGACTGGAAGGGACCTCAAAAGATCATCCAGTCCAATCCCTACCATTAGGGACTGGAAGGGACCTCAAAAGATCATCCAGTCCAATCCCTACCATTAGGGACTGGAAGGGACCTCAAAAGATCATCCAGTCCAATCCCTACTGTTAGGGACTGGAAGGGACCTCAAAAGATCATCTAGTCCAATCCCCCTGCCAGAGCACGATCGTCTAGACCAAGTTGCATAGGAACATATCCAGTTGGGTTTTAAGTTCCTTCTCATGTTGATGTGGAACCTACTCTGTTCCAGTTCACACCCATCACCCTTTGTCTATCATTAGATGCCACTGAGCAGAGCCTGGCTCCATCGTCCTGACACCCATGTTTATAAACCCATATGAGCTTTCTCAGAGATCAGGTAGATGCGTACATTAGGAAGGCCACAACTAGCAAACGGAGCTGTAGTATGGGGTCACAAGTTCCCCACTTGCTCCCCCAGCTTGTTGACCCCAATGCTGTGTTTTGAATAAATTATTCCACTGCTTCCCAACCTTGTTGCCTCCCTAATATCAAAGGTGTTTCTAGCAGAAGCGACATAGCAATACCAGCCACAAAGGAAGGAAGAAACACACTCGTATCGGATGAGTTCATGCACAGACGCGGTTATATTTGTAATAAAACACTCAAGGGAATAAAATCCAACATCAAGTCAGGCTACAGGCATTCTGACCAGTCATTGCTGCAATCAACACATGTTTCAACTGCTTTTTGACTTAAATAAAACTCAGGGCAGAAGCCTATGGTTCCTATGGAAAGAAACACATCCACCAAGACAAGAGCAGCTTTTAAACACCCAGATGGTGTTTCCATTGATTCATAGCACAAACCTCTTTCTTTCAGTTCTGTAGTGATGGTGTGGCCAGACATAAAATATACTTCTGCTCAGACTATGCCCCAATGTCTTAACCGATTCCTTAACCCATCTACAACACAGCTCTTTACAGATGACACTTGGTCTGAAAGGACAGAGAATGAAAATATTAAGGTAGCTGTAATGGAAGATATAAATTGTCACCATCCTTCAGATTCATCCTTCAGTGACATCATTGTGTAAGACATGCAAAATGGGATGATGACAGAAGCAAGGTACAAAGATGTGGACAGGCTGGAGAAGATCCAGAGGAGAGCCATGAGAATGATCACAGGACTAGAAGACCTGTCATATGAGGAAAGGCTGAGAGGGCTGGGTTTGTTGATCCTTGAGAAGAGAAGGCTTAGAGAAGACAGAGCACTGGAATGGGCTGAGCAGGAAGGTTGTGGGGTCTCCTTCTCTGGAGACATTTAAAACCTGGACGAGTTCCTGTGTGACTTGATCTAGGTGATCCTGCTGTGGTGGGGGGATTGGACTGGATGATCTTTCCAGTCACAGAATCATTAGGGATTGGAAGGGACCTCGAAAGATCATCTAGTCCAATCCCCCTGACACAGCAGGATCACCTACACCAGGTCATACAGGAACACATCCATGTCTTCAGAGAAGGAGACTCCACAAACCCCCTGGGCAGCCCCTTCCAGGGCTCTGTCACCCTCACTGAGAAGAATCCCTAATGTTCTGTGATTGTGTGACCTTTACTGTCACGTATCAGTACATTAATGGTGGCTATAAAGACTGGAGACTCCCTTTTCACAAGGACTCTCACAGAAAACACAAGGGGTGACAGACACAGGTTGTTCCTGAACTCCAGAGGAACACTTTTCACTGCAAGAGCAATTAGACACTGGAATAGTCTTCCCAGGGAAGTGATGGATTCCACAACTATAGAGGGCTTTTTAAGGCTCAGTCTGACAGGGTGCTGGGCCACCTCATTTCAACTGTATTTCTTTAATCACAGAATCATTCTGGTTGGAAAAGATCATCGAGTCCAACCATCTACTTTACCTTACAACGTAACAGGTTGGACTCGATGATCCTTGGGGTCCCTTCCAACCTGGTCTACTGTGACAGCGTGAAGGTAAACCTAGAGGAAGAAGCTGAAAGCAGGAATTTTCTGTACTTCTTTCTTATGGAAAATATAAATAGCTGTGAGTTTGTGTAACAAACTTGCACCTCATTTTCCACTGTATGTGATTATGTACTCAAGATACAGATTTATATGCTAAATTCCACAGATTATGCAACATACCAAAAATAAGACACCAGCTTCATCTGCTTT
Source organism: Rhinopomastus cyanomelas (assembly GCA_013400115.1). Classification (NCBI taxonomy): domain Eukaryota; kingdom Metazoa; phylum Chordata; class Aves; order Bucerotiformes; family Rhinopomastidae; genus Rhinopomastus; species Rhinopomastus cyanomelas. Next base: position 76,148 of record VXBP01009662.1, read on the forward strand.
CATGAAAGCCAGTGGCTTTAGTGCAGTAAAACCTAATATGGGGTGAAACAGGCAGATCAAACAGAGCTTTGTCAGGTGGTGCAAATATACCAAAAGAAACAAGGCACTGACAATATTTGGGTGCTGTATGCTAATACAGAGGGTATTCGGGATATTCAAGATACCAGATGGAACACACTAGCCCACAGAAAACAGATAAATCCAAGGCAGTGAGGAAGGGCAATGAATGTCTGTCCCCGGCAGTGTGATGTTAGGATTGAGCCGAGCTAACTGCTAAAACCAGGCAATGAATCAAGGAGAGGAGGACTTCTGATGTGAACACAAGACAGACACCAAATAACTGTTAGACCTTATGACAGGAAGCTGAAAAATACTGCACAGCAGCTGACTCCGTGCTGAGTTCAGAATTCAGGCAGAGGCACCCATCTGCAGCATTTCCCAGGCACCAGGGACAAGGAAAGAGGCCCCACTGACTGCATCATGTGTGTGAGGTGGGCAACGTCCACCTGATCCTGATGAACTAGCAAGTCAGGTCACAGAATCAAAGAATATTAGGGATTGGAAGGGACCTTGAAGGATCATCCAGTCCAAACCTCCTACCTCAGCAGGATCACCTAAATCTAGTCGAACAGGAACACATCCAGGCGGGTCTTAAATGTCTCCAGAGAAGGAGACTCCACAAACTCCCTGGGCAGCCCCTTCCAGGGCTCTGTCACCCTCACTGGGAAGAAGTTCCTTCTCAGATTGATGTGGAACCTCCTCTGTTCCAGCTCACACCCATTGCCACTTGTCCTATCACTTCATGACACCGAGAAGAACCTGGCTCCCTCCTCCTGACATCCACTTTTGAGATCAGGCTGGACAATGTCCTTCCTCCTAGTCCTAACTCCACCTAACAAGGCAAAAAGGATGAGGACACAGCCACATAAAGGCATATAAGTGCTTCAGAAAAGGTTCTGTTCAGCACCCTCGGGGCTCTATTTTAATAGTTAAACAAGTGCAAGCTACGACTGATACCCTCCTTTGAAAGCTGCCGTGTGCCATTGACAGCTGCGATGATTTACAGGAGCCATCAGAACCTTCAGCCTGTGCTTCTCAACAGTTCATTTTTATTCAAGAAAACAAAGCAAAATGGGTTGCACATTAGGCTCTCCTGCTGTCTTCAATCATGGAATAATTGTGCTGAATTTGATCACGACCTTGTGTTGTGCTGCTCCAAATATCACAGAACTATTCCTCTAAAGCAAACCAAATCACACCAAGCTCCTGTGCTCCCTGCTAAGAGGAGCCTCACAGCAGTAACCAGCTCTCTTTTACACTTACAGCCAAAAGACTACCAGTCCCAAGCTGATAAGGTCTGCAAATTAAAACATCCAGCAATATTTAAGCAGCATATATCAAGCAGAGAGTTGACAAGGATTCCCATCAAGTGCTCCTTGCCAGGTAAGGAAAGGACCTTCGAAAGAAATTTGATTGGTGATGTATTTCTCAGGTCTAGAAGGGCTTCATATTGTGCCCTAATGTATTACTTCAGGACGTCATTTATATGCTTCCCTGACAGCATCAGTCATCGCTAATGGCCTCAGACTGTTCCCATCTTTCACACAGCATCCATCAGAACTGGCTCTTCTCAACGTTTGTCCCTTTTTGACCAAGTTGCAGATTAGCATCTACGTTCATTATCACAAACACTGCAGAGGTCCTCACCTCTTAGACTGTGTTTCTGGTGCAGCAAGCAGCTGCTTGGAAACACCGGTATAACTGGCTTGTAGCAACCTTTCCTTTTCACTGGAAAAGCTCTCTGAGCTCAGCCAGCCCAGACCAGGGCAATGAGGGCCACAGCCAGGCTGGCCTTCAACACCTCCAGGGATGGGGACTCCACCACTGCCCTGGGCAGTCCAGTCCAGGCTCTGATCACCCTTTCCCTGAGGAAGGGCTTCCTGACATCCAACCTAACCCTCCTCTGGTGCAGCCTCAGGCCCTGCCCTCTTGTCCTGTCACTAGTTGCCTGGGAGAAGAGCCCCCACACTTGACCACATCTTCAGGTAGCTGTAGAGAGGGAGAAGTTCCCCCTCAAGTCTCCTTTTCTCCAGGCTCAGCACTCCCAGCAACCTCAGCTGCTCCTCACCAGACTTTCCCTCCAGTCCCTTCCCCAGCCTCATTGCTCTCCTCTCCTTTTCACTCCAAAACTCAAGAAAACTCCTTTTTAAGGCACCCCACGAGCAATCTCAGCATTGCTTTATTCTGTAGAAGTGTAAGTGGCTTGCATGGCTAGTAACACAGGTCTTTCCAGGAGGGAGAAAGAGGGGCTTAGATAGGTCTCTGCTTCTTTGTTCCAGCACATGAACAGAGGGTGCCTTCCCAAGGGTGTTTTTGCATCTCCCACAGGTTGTCTCCCTAAAGGCTTCCAGAATAAATTCTTTCCTGCCTTTTCAAAACCCTTCTCTACTACAGGCAGTAGTTTCAGCAGTAGACACCTCCAGCCTGCTTTTGACTGGAATCACAGAACATTAGGGATTGGAAGGGACCTTGAAAGATAATCTAGTGCAATCCTCCTACCAGAGCCAGATCACCTAGATCAGGTCACACAGGAACATATCCAGGTGGGTTTTAAATGTCTCCAGAGAAGAAGACTCCACAACCCCCCTGGGCAGCACCTTCCATCCTGCTTCTGAGAACTGTTTAAAGGTCACAGGTACTCAAGTTTACAGGGGAAGCTTCAGGCCTTTCCCCTCTTCCTTCACGTGCCCTTGTCCTTTGTGATTTCGTGCCACGTCACTAACTTTCTTCGCCTTGTTGTTGCTGTTCAAGAGCCTGGCACAGTCATTATGCCTTGTACTCCTCTAATAATTAATAATCATTTACTTTTCCAATTAGACTGATTGCTGACATGCTGACACACGATGCAGAACAAAGCAAATTAATAATCACAGAACGTTAGGGATTGGAAGGGACCGTGAAAGATCCCCCTGCCAGAGCAGGAGCCCCTAGATCAAGTCGCACAGGAACATGTCCGGATGGAGACTCCACAACTCTCCTGGGCAGCCTGTTCCAGGGCTCTGCCACCCTCACTGAGAAGAAGTTCCTTCTCATAATACTACTAATAAGAGATGTAACTGTCCATAAAGTACAAGGAAGATGCATCTATTTCAGGAGAGCTTGCTGAGTTTTAAGCAGGCTTTCATCAGCGTGGTAGAAGCCTCCTATGAGCACGTGAACTTTGATGTCTGAAGAACCTTTAATTCCTGGTAATTGTTTGATTTCATTTCTCCTGTGCCATTTTGAAGGCTTCGTTGTCAGTAGCACTCCAGATCAAATCCAATTATTGAGACTCTTAATTTTACCAGCCCTTGAAAGGCCATTTAAATCAATCTTATCATAACTTTCCAGTGACTTGCATGGAAGGGAGCCAGGGCAAGGGATGATAGAATCACTCAGGTTGGAAAAGACCATTGGAACCATTGATTCCAACCATCAACACTACTCTACAAGTTCACCCCTAAACCAGATCCCCAAACACCACTTCTAAACAACTTTCAAATGCATCCAGGGATGGGGACTCAACCCCCATCCTGGGCAGCCTGTTCCAGTGTCTGACTACTCTTGCTGTGAAAAAATGTTTTCTAATATCAAGTCTAACCCTCCCCTGGGGCAGCTTGAAGCCCTTCACAGAATCACAGAATGAGTCACTGGGTGTATCACAGAATCACAGAACATTAGGGATTAGAAGGGACCTCGAAAGATCATCCAGTCCAATCCCCCCACATAATAATCCTAATACTGCCGGTGAGAGATGAGCAGGTTAACGACAAGACTGGAAGATGAAAAGCCACCTAAAGCCAGAGTCACCACAGCAGCAAGTACCAGCACCACACATGCAGTGGGAGCTGAAAGAAAATCCAGGTCAGTAGTCCTAAAGAGTAAATATAATCACTCTTTCATCTCCATTTAAGTGACACATCAGAATCACAGAACATCAGGGATTGGAAGGGACCGTGAAAGATCATCCAGTCCAATCACCCTGCAACAGCAGGACCACCTAGATCAAGTCACACAGGAACACAACCAGGTGGGCTTTAAATGTTACCAGAGAAGGAGATACCACCATCCTTCTAGGCAGCCTGTTCCAGTGCTCCATCACCCTCACTGGGAAGAAGTTCCTTCTCATATTTATATGGAACCTCCTCTGTTCCAGCTCACACCCATTGCTCCTTGTCTTGTCAGTAGATGACACTGAGCAGAGCCTGGCTCCATCCTCCTGACAGCCACCCCTCACATGTTTATAAACATTAATCAAGACAGAAGGAACACCGCTGTGTTCCTAGCTGCACCAACAGATATTTAACAGTGGTGCTGTTTTACGCAAACGACCTATTAATCTTCTAAGAAAGTGCCAAAAAGTGTAGCAAAGTAATTAAATCATGGCCATGGCCTGAAATCTATGATAGGCTTTCCAAACCACTAAAACAATGCCAGAAGATGGGATAAATCCAGTATTGTTTGAAATTCTCTGGCACTGTGGATTCTTCAAGCCCTGTGCTCTGATCTCCTCTTTATTACTCACCCACAAAAACATCCAGCAATTCTTATTACAAGTCCCATCCATTACAGTATTAAACTTAAATTCAATATACCCTGCAAGGTCACGATCCCACTGGTGATGAAAAGCTGTGTCTGGTACAGCCTGCTTCATTTAAAGCTTAGATCTCTCGACCTGCTGAAGAAATGAGACTCACAAAAAGGGCGCTCGGGTGTCAGAAGGAGTAGACTGAGCATTAGATGGGAAGTCCACCTCGCCTCTCCAAACGGTTTAATTGCATGCCAGACCCTATTTGTGAAAGCCTTCTGATGTCGGTGTTCTGGAAGAAAACCCCTCCGGTTGTGTGATGTCAAAGTTGAAATTAGGGCTTCGGATCAAATCACGACAACAAATAACTATCTAAGACGAGCTGCACGCGCATCAGGCCTGCCTCTGGCTACAGCCAGCCCGTCGTCTTCCGAATCGCTTCCGTTTGGCTCAACGTTTGCTAAGTTCAGTTGTGCTTTAGACTGTGTGGTGCTGCACCTGCAGCTGGGAAAACTTGATCAGAAGGGGGTGGTCAGAGGTTCTCCTCCTCCTCTACTCTGCCCTGCTGAGACCACAGCGGGAATATTGTGTCCAGTTCTGGGCACCTCAATTCCAGAAGGAGACAGAGATGCTGGAGAGAGGCCAGCGAAGATGATGAAGGGAGGGGAAAATCTCCCTGATGAGGAAATGCTGAGAGAGGTGGGTCCTCTTGAGCTTCGGAAAAAGGACACAGAGGGGTGACCTCATTAATTTTTGTAAATATGTGAAGGGTGGGTGTCAGGAGGATGGAGCCAGGCTCTGCTCAGTGTCATCTAATGATAAGACAAGGGGCACTGGTTGTGAGCTGGAACAGAGGAGGTTCCACATCAATATGAGAAGGAACTTCTTCATGGTGAGGGTGACAGAGCCCTGGAAAGCGCTGCCCAAGGGGGTTGTGGAGTCTCCTTCTCTGGAGATGTTTAATACCTGCCTGGACATGTTCCTGTGAGACTTGATCTAGGTGATCCTGCTGTGGTGGAGGGATTGGACTAGATAAGGGGTCCTCAAAAACCAGCCCACGGGCCGGATACGGCCCCCCCAGGTTCTCCAACGTGGCCCGTTGGTATTTACAGAACCCCCCCACCAGTTGATGGGGGGGAAACCGAGCAGCGGCAGATGACTTCCTGCCGACTGCATGGCTGGGCTTAGGAGGAGGACGGCGGCATCAGCAAGCTGGGTAGCTCCCTCCCTCCCTCCAGCTCCCAGGCAGGACAAGCCAGGCAGCACAAACCAGCCAGCACCAGTGGGAAGCGCGCGCACCATCATGTCAAAAAATATGGAACCTAACATTGACCATCTCATTAGCCAAAAGCAGGCCCATAGTCCACATTGAAATATTATTTTTGTTGGTTACAACTGTTCTTCATTTCAAATATTGCATTCTTTTTCCTGCTCTACTACAAAAAAAAAATGTGTGCAGTGTGTGTAGGAATTTTTTCATTTTTTTCCAAACTACAGCCTGGCCCCCGACAGTGTCTGAGGGACAGTGACACTGTTTATAAAGTTTGAGGACCTCTGGACTAGATGATCGTTCGAGGTCCCTTACAATCCCTAATCTTAGAATCATAGAATCACTACGGATTGGAAGGGACCTAGAAAGATCATCCAGTCCAATCCCCCTGCAACAGCAGGATCACCCAGACCAAGTCACACAGGAACACATCCAGGCAGGCCTTGAACATCTCCAGAGAAGGAGACTCCACAACCACCCTGGGCAGCCTGTTCCAGGGCTCCGTCACCCTCATGGTAAAGAAGTTCCTCCTCAGGTTGATGTGGAACCTCCTCTGTTCCAGCTCACACCCATTGCCCCTCGTCCTATCACTAGATGACACTGACAAGAGCCCAGCTCCAACCTCCTGACACCCATCCCTCAAATATTTGTAGACATCAATGAGGTCACCCCTCAGTCTCCTCTTCTCCAAGCTCAAGAGACCCAGCTCCCTCAGCCTCTCCTGTGATTGTGGAAAAGTGCTACTTTGCAAAGGGTAAATTTGGGCTGAATATAGACTAAGGATGAGGTCAGAGTTAAACAGCCCAACACAAAACACAGCTAAATCACAGATGTTTTCCTCTGTGACTTGGTCTGGGTGATCCTGCTGTGGCAGGGGGATTGGACTGGATGATCTTTTGAGGTCCCTTCCAATCCCTAATGATTCTATGATTATTAACACTTGGAAAGAACTAGCTACTTACACAGGGACAGCACACAATTCTTTACATGTTTTCACACCTTTATCTCACTCCTCTGTACTTGATTATTTTCCCTCCTCCCACCTTATTGTTTTCCTGTTTCAGCATCTGAAATTGAGCGATCGCTTCAGCACAGCGCCAGGGCGATACTTCACAGTGTTCACATTTTAAAGCAGCTAGGGTCTGTCAGACAAACAATGTAAGGCAGGTATTCTTGATGAGGTTAATTAATACTAATTGTACTGCTCTCCTTATCTCACCAGCCTTGTCTCTTGCTATATATTGCCCAGATAAGGACCACCACCCTGGCGTAAGGAATTTGGATGGGTTACATCACCGACCAGAAGGGAGAGAACTGCAAAAAGATGCCTAGTTATCACCTAGCAACAGCAGAGAACTGCCCCAGTGTCCCCACTTGCCCAGCCAGTTCTCTGTCACAGAACGACACAATAGTTTGGTTTGGAGAAGTAAACCGCTGCCAAGTCCACCACTAAACCGTGGCATCAAGTGCCACATCTCCACGGATGGTGTCTCAACCAGCTCCTTGGGCAGCCAGTGCCAGGGCTTTACAACCCATTCAGTGAAAAACCTCTTTCCTAGTATCCAGCTAAACCCATTTGGGTGCAACCCGAGGCCATTGCACAGAATATTAGAGATTGGAAGAGACCTTGAGAGATCATCTAGTAAAATCCTTCCGCCACCAAGATCAGGTCCATTTCCTCTTGTCATATTGCATTTTACCTGAGTGAAGAGCACATGTTTACAGTCAGAATTATTGAGGCTGGAAAAGCCCTCTGAGCTCACCAAGCCCAGACCAGCACTGGACATCACCGCAGCGGCCACACCAGGGCACTGAGGGCCACAGCCAGGCTGGCCTTCAACACCTCCAGGGATGAGGACTCCACCACTGGGCAGGCTAGTCCAGGCTCTGGTCACCCTTTCCATGGGGAAGGGCTTCCTGACATCCAACATAACCCTCCCCTGGTGCAGCTTCAGGCCCTGCCCTCTCGTCCTGTTGCTAGTTGTCTGGGAGAAGAACTCGACCCCCAACTGACTACAACACCCCTTCAGGGAGTTGTAGAGAGCAAGAACATCCCACTCTCTGAGTCTCCTCTTCTCCAGGCTCAACACCCCCAGCTCCCTCAGCCTCTCCTCATCAGCCCTTCCCTCCAGTCCCTTCCCCAGCCTCGTTGCTCCTCTGGACCTACTCCTCAGTATCTTTTTTGAAGCAGAAGATGAGGGGGGCCCAAGAAGCTGTTTATGCTCAGTTATCAGGAATAAGTGATTCTAGTCTGGCCTGAAATACTCATCTAGACTAGACAAAAGCAGAATGAGGCTTTGAGCAAGGGTGCTGGGATTTGTTAGACACTCTGGGAACGCAAAGACACTCGGTAGTGAAAACACAGCCGCTGTGGGTTACGCTGTTCTCACTGTGAAAACAGTGGTAGAGGCCGTTTCAGCAATTAAAACAGAGCACAACAAAGGGTAGAAGACACGTTTTCTAAATGGAGACTGAAGAAAAGCATTTTCAAGCACTTAGAGCCTATATGAGACACTCCCATTGTTAGGGATGGGAGCCGAGCCAAAAGCCTTGTACTCAAAGGGAAGAGACAGTTTGGAACTGTTAAATGGAAATATTTTGTACCAAACGTGTAATTAAATTGTGGAACACTCTTTCACTGTAAAATACAGAGTCTAATAGCTTGGGAGGATGTAAAAATTAGAGAGATATTGTAGTCATAAGGACACGTGCAACGTATCATAGCCAATTAGTCTCAAATTGTGAGTATTGGTCCATATTGGTGGCACATAAAAATGCATCTTCCTCTTCAAGGTGTGGTGTTTTCAACCACTGGCGACTACGTTAAACCCAGTCCCTAGAAATTCATGTCCCAAACAGGCAAAGGAAAACATCACTTAGGAGAGTGATCATTCTTTAGCACCTCAAAGACTGGCCTAGCACTGACCTCAAGATGCAAAGCTGAGCCTTATGTTCCTGGTCAAGGAGATTGTGTGAAGCACGTGACAAGTTGATTCACACATTAAATCCTTGATCTACTGGGGGGACAGGGATTAAATCATCAACTAAGTCATTAATGAGCAAACCCATAGACGGTTTACAGCTGAGATAGCACCAGAGGTAGGCAGGTGACAAGGACCAACTGTGCTTTCTAGTTGGTGAGTGGGGTAAGAACAACAGTTGTGAGGCAATAACTTCCAACAACTATTCGGCAGCGCAGAATGTTTTGAAGAGAGAAGAAAAACACAAAGTATGGGAAGGCAGGGAAGGTTTGATTTCTCTTTACAGAAAGAACACAAAGCTTGGCCTTCTCTCACACCACCAGCAGCAAACTGACACCTCATTATTTTGCAAGTCGCTGCTGCAAACAGCTCTACTGAACAACCAGCAGCTGAAGTACCCGCTTCCCCTTTTTCCCTGCCAAACCCATCCAGCTCAATAAATTGTCTTCAGAGTTACTCTTTCTTTTATTTTGTCCTATACAGAAATACTCATTTTCATGGGGGAAAACCCCTCCAAACAGCATTTCTGAAGGAAGTTAAAGCTGTAGCAACCATCAAGACAGGATGATCTTTCGAGCTCCCTTTCAATCCCCAATGTTCTGTGATTCTGTGACACTGCAGCAACACAGACTTTTACTGAGCAAAACAGTAGGTTTCTCTCAGGCATTAGAGATGTCAACATTCTTCTCAAAGACATCAAAGCTGTTTATTTAATGTCAGTTTAACTTCAAATTCTGAGAGGTTTTGTTTTTCTAACGTTCACTTGATTTCATGGGGTTCCTTGACCCTGCTCACTGCAGGGGGTTGGACTAGATGAATTTAAAAGACCCTTCCAACCCAATACAGTCTCTGATTCCATAAAATTAGTCTTTCTTGGATTGTCCATGGGCTATTTTACAAGAGTAAACAGCAAAATTAAGGTAATCTCTTAAGAGATTTCATGTACGAATCTTCTCTGAACACACTTCTTCATGGTGAGGGTGACAGAGCACTGGAAGGGGCTGCCCAGGTGGGTTGTGGAGTCTCCTCCTCTGAAGACATTTAAAACCCACCTGGATGTGTTCCTGTGCGACTTGGTCTAGGTGATCCTGCTCTGGCAGGGGGATTGGACTGGATGATCTTTCGAGGTCCCATCCAATCCCTGATGTTCTGTGATTCTGTGATTTGCTGACATGTTGTGAAAGTGCAGCAGATGACTGAAACGCCCAGATGACTGGTGACATCAGTGTAAATGTCATCTCTCTCTGCTGAAAGACATAACATTGGCTGCAAAAAAATTCATTGAGATCTTCCAGAACCTCAACAGCAAACAGGAGATTTGAGGCGTGTGAAAGAAACGCCAGTGTTGTCACACGAGCTCTGCTTTTTGCTTGCTAGAATTCAATTTAAATTATCTACTTCACAACTAGAATTGGCCTGATCCTGTGTTAGGAGCAAATTCACTGCTGTGTCTTCCAGAGAAGGAACAGTATCACTGAGCCCTTCCAACACATCACAGAATGTTAGGGATCAGAAGGGACCTTGGAAGATCATCTAGTCCAATCCCCCTGCCACAGCAGGATCACCTAGATCAAGTCACACAGGAACATATCCAACCACCCTTTCCATATTTATAAACATTTATGAGGTCACCCTTCAGTCTTCTGTTTTCCAAGCTCAAGAGACCCAGCTCTCTCAGCCTTTCCTCCCACCAGGGAGATACCCAAAAATAATGGACTTTCAAAAAAGGAAGATTTTGAAGAAGTGAGTTTATGAAAACTGATGTGAATCAGAAAAATCAGGTGTAGCAAGGGAAGGGTATTACTAGCTATACTTGTTCCACTAAAGCATCTACAGGATGTGTCACAAACGAGAACAGGAGCTGGTGCGCAGAAGCAAAGGATGAGAGAAAACAACACTGAGGATAAAACGACAGCGTTAAAAGGTAGAAAGAATCTAGAATAGAGGGAGATTATGTAAATTCTAACAAGAGCCTCAGGCAATCAAAAATACTTGAGAAAGCCAAATTGAAAAACGAGCATCAAACAGCGCAAAGCATCTCAACTAATAGTGAAGATACTTTAAGCATAATTATCCATCGAGCAGCTGACAGGAGAACAAGGTGATGGGGTGTAAAGGAACAGGAAGGCTATTCAGCAATCATTCCTCTACCTACCTGTATTTAAAAGTGGCTTAGATGTAGTGTTGGGGGCTCTGGTTTGAGGGTGAACTTGTAGAGTAGGGTTGGTGGTTGCACTCATCATCTAGATGATCTTTCAAGGTTCCTTCCAATTGCTAATGTTCTGTGGTCTCAAGGGGCTTTTCCAACCTGGATGGCTCTATGATTCTATCTTTAAAAGTAAAGAGGACAGACACTTTTCTAAGGCTCAACATGTAGAAATGGTGGTGAGGGATTCAAAGAAAAAGCGATAATACCCCAACTGTCAATGACCTGAACTGTTGTTCTTAAAACTGTAGGAGACCTGAGGCAAGCGATGCTCCTCGGAAAGTCCTACATGAAGTAATCACAGAAACGGAAGGTGTAATGGAAATTTATATTTAGCACCATCATTTCAAGACACTGGCACGGGGCCAGGCAGATGCACAGCAAGAAATTACCAGTCAGTTCATTTCCCATTAGTTGTCGAGCAAGTCTTAGACAACCATTAAAAGGATCACACTGGGGCTGGGAAGGAGGGGAACGTGAAAATTCAGAGCATAATCAAGGACAGCTAATGTTGTTTCAGGTCATGCCTCAGTAACTCGGATTTCCTTGAGCCCATTCCCACCCAGGCTGGCAAAGGGGTGCAGTAAATGTCAAAGATGTTAGTTATTTAGATTGTCAGAAGGTATCTGACAGAGCTCCCTGTCTAGGAGGAACGTACCAGTGTCGTAAACTAACAGACAATAAGCTCCAAGGCATCAGCGAGCTCGACAATTCAGTTATCAAAGACGCAGAGCCAGAGCAAAGAGTTCGGGGTGTTAAAACCTGACAGAATAGCAGGCAAAGGAAAACCAACAGGCGACCAGAAAGGACTAAGAGAAAGGTTTCAGATCTGATAGCTTCACAGGGGTGAAGAGCTCTTCTGCCAAGCCCTCCCCTCCAGGGCAATTTAGATACAGGCTAATTAGAGCTGCAGCATCTCGACAAGTGGATCCAATTAGTTACAACCCGGATACAGGGGTGAGAAGAGGTCCGTGGGAATCACAGTGGTCCTGGAGGGAAGGAATTCAAGTTGACTTTTCCATTACAAGCAGGAGCACAGACCTTCTCCTTCTACCTGCATGGAGACACATCTGAACACCCTCCCAACGCTGACCATTTGCCCACACACTCCGACCTCACAGGAAGGTGTGGGCAGGTGCCTTCCTGAGGATGGATAACAGGTTTTGCGTGTTCTGTAGGATAAACACTTTTTAGGCTGCAGTAAATGAGGACTGTTTGTGCCTTTGTGTGCTGCTAACACCTGTTTCCTCCCTATCCCTTTATGCTGTACTGCTGCAGTCATCCAAGAGAGAGACTTCATCCAGTTAACAACAGAAAACCAATTTTCCTCTTCACAAAAGGCATGAGGATCTGCACTATCACAACAATTAGGTCGATTTAAATCACTTCCTTGCATTTATCCAGTCCCCAGGAAAGTAAATCCTGCGAGATTCCAAGGTAGGTCTCCCCTTGCGCAGAAGCTGCTCCTGGGGCTGCGTGCTAGAGCACACCGGGGTGGCCTTTGAGGGTTCTGTCATCAGAGGCAGCATGTTTTATTCCTGATTCCCACACACAGCCTCTCTGTGGCTGCAGCTGTGAAGCCGTGGGGCAACCAACCACGAGCACCAGCGTGAGTCACGCCGCAACGCAGAGAGAGATGTCAACAGCACAGAACAGAAAAGAGGAGTGGGGGGAAGAAAAGTCACGTACTGCCTCCCCGTGCCCTCTGCCACCTCCACGCAGCGAGCAGCAGGCTGGTGTTTGACAGGCTTCTCTGCACCCTGGTCCTTCCTGCCCTCTTGCTCAAGTGCTGCTCAATGGGATTCTTCCCAGTCAAGCTGCCAGTGTGGCACTTTGGGGAGAAGAGGGATGCGCTGCGCATAAACCAGTGGGAGGAGAGAGAGAGGAAGGAAGGAGACATGTTTAGTTTGAGGAAGAGGAGGCTGGGGGGAGCCCTCATCACTTTCTACAACTATCTGAAAGGACATTGTAGACATGTTGGTGCTGATGTCTTCTCACAGGTAATTAGTAACAGAACCAGGGGGAAGGGCTTCAAGCTTCAACACACTAGACATCAGGAAGAAATTCTTCACGAAGAGAGTGGTCAGGCACTGGACTGGGATGTCCACGGTGGTGGTTGAGTCCCCATCCATGGATGTGTTTAAAAGTTGTTTAGATATGGCGTCGGGGTGATCTGCTTTATGGCTGAACTTGTGGAGTAGGGTTGATGGTTGGAATTGATGATCCCAAGGGTCTTTTCCAACCTGAATGACTCTGTGATTCCGTGTTGGAGACAACTGGGAAAGCCCATGCCTTCAGATGAGGGGTATCAAAGGCAATGGGCTAAGCAAGGGAACCAGCAAAATGAGCTCTGTCCTGAAAAGATTAACAGAGAGTGGATGAAAAAGAAGACTCTTGCCTTCAACATCACTGTGCACCTGCTTAAAACATGTGCTGGGTCCTTAAACTGAGCTAGAGGAACTGCAGCACTCCTTCCACATCACACAGGAAGGTGAAAGAGGATTTTAGCCTACGTACCAGTTACACAGAGGGGAGCCCTGTGCCATTTTACTCAGTAGTAGCAACGATCCGGCTCTGTGGCCTCCTCCACTCAGCAGTTTCTGATGCTAGTCTTAGGCAAGGAAGCTACTACTGAGTAAAATGGCACAGGGCTCCCCTCTGTGTAACTGGTACGTAGGAGTTAGTATTTCTAAGAACAGGTTCTACCACGACCCTGCTTATCATCAGTGTCAGATGTGACCATGAGTCACACCACACCACCAGAAAACCACTCCATGTGGAAGGACAGAATAAAACAGGCAGCTATCACTGGACTATTATTGAGGAACTAGTCTTGTGGAAAAGGTTGCAAAATACACATCAAAGAACCAGAAATCACCCTTGAAGGAAGCTGTAAATACATCCCTGTTGACGATGCTGGGAGACAGAATTAAGACACAACAGTGTTTAATGAAGTTAGGATGGGCAGATCTTCAGCTTGGGCTATTTTAAGTCATTCCTTTGATTACCACTAAGTAAAGCAGTTCTCAGAAGCCAAGTTCCTCACTTCCTATCTTTCTATATGTAGCCTGATTTGGTGAGAGGTTTTCCTAAACTCAGCTCAACTCCTGAGCAACAGGGATGTGTAATTTGTAGAGCCACAACAGTAGTTAACTGCAGTGACTGCAGTCGCAGAAGCACAGAACATTAGGGCTAGGAAGGGACCCCTGCCTCAGCAGGATCCCTTAGATCCAGTCACACAGGAACTGTCTTAAGGTCTTCTGATTTTTTAAAATATATTTATTAATATTAATTTTCCTAAGAGGGCAAGAAAATAACTCATGACAAGTTTACTGCAGGCAAAAAAAAGAAGGTAGGTAGCGTTTGCATCATTTAACATATTTTTCTCCCTTCGAATCTGATAAAGGGTTGGTGCTGGGACCAGTCCTATGTAATCTATTCATTAATGACTTCAATGAGGGATTAGAGTGCACTGTCAGCAAGTTTGCTGATGACACAAAGCTGGGAGGAGTGACCGACACCCCAGCAGGCTGGGCTCCCATTCAGCAGGATGTGGACAGGCTGGAGAGCCGGGCAGGGAGAAGTTAAATGAATGATAACAAAGACAGTGTAGACTCTGGCATCTGGGCAAGAACAACCCCAAGTACCAGTACAGGTTGGGGACTGAGCTGTTGAAGAGTAGTGTAGGAGAAAGGGACCTGGGGGTCCTGGTGGACAGCAGGATGACCAGGAGCCAGCAATAGGCCCTGGTGGCCAAGAAGGCAAAGGGCATCCTGGGGCGAATCAGAAGCAGGGTGGTTAGCAGATCAAGAAAGGTTCTCCTCCCTCTCTGCTCTGCCCTGCTGAGACCACAGCTGGAGTCTTGTGTTCAGTTCTGGCCCCTCAGTTTCAGAAGGACACAGAGCTGCGAGACAGAGTCCAGCGCAGAGTCACAAGGATGCTGAAGGGAGCTGAGCATCTCCCTGCTGAGGAAAGGCTGAGGGAGCTGGGTCTCTTGAGCTTGGAGAAAAGGAGAAAGAGGGTTGACCTCATTAATGTTTATAAATACGTGAAAGATGGGTGTCAGGAGGATGGAGGCAGGCTCTGCTCAGTGTCATTCAATGATAGGATGAGAGGCAATGAGTGTGAGCTGGAACAGAGGAGGTTCCACATCCATATGAGAAGGAACTTCTTCCCCGTGAGGGTGACAGAGCCCTGGGAGGGGCTGCCCAGGGGGGTTGTGGAGTCTCCTTCTCTGGAGACATTTGAAACCCATCTGGATATGATCCTGTACAACTGGATCTAGGTGATCCTTCTGTGGCAGGCGGATTGGATTGGACGATCTTTCCAGGTCCCAATCCCTAATACTGTGTGATTCTGTGAAAGTCCTACGGGAGAGTATTTAAATCACGTCTTCGACAGACTTAAACAGAGAGAAAAGGTGTGTTGACTTATCCATGGACAGCCTTTTCCCATTTCACTTAGAACAAAGCCAAGTGAAAAGGGGAATTAACAAACCAGCGTTACAACAAACCCACTGCCTCCCACAATACCTCCCAAATTCCAAGACTTGTTTTTCCAGGATATACTCTTTTAGCCCCAAAGTGCTGCGTAACGGATTGCAGTAATAACATTACTTCACTGGAATGATCTGGTTTACATAAGAATTCTTAAGCTTTTCTTTGCCTTTTCAAAGAGCATCTGAAAGCAAATGAGGAATTAGCTGCTGGGTTTCAAACAGATGAGTGTGTTAAGGAAAATGCAGATGTGTAATCCCGCAAATGCATGATCATTTAACACAAATAAGCCCTGAATTAATTAAGGGATTTACAGGTTTGCGTTATGTTCTTTCTGCTGGCTTTTCTTTTCGAGAGAAGCATGACTCAGAAAGATCATCCTACGTATAGCCGGCACATTTAGCCGTATGGGTGGGTTTAGTGCACACTGCTATTTATAGGCAACGTTTCAAAGGCTTTGGATCTTCCCAAGAGCTGACACATTTTGTCTTACGTAGCCCTCCGGGCTCTGTAACCTGGCCACCACTATTATAGCCAACAATTTGGTAAGACAGGGAAACCTATTAATTCACACAGGTCTTCAGGCGGCCTGAGATGATCTTAAGAAATGAGGAACATGTTTCTTGTCACTTTGAGCACAACGTATGGATTCTGAAGTACTCTTAGTCCTTGCCAAAGTGTGTGTATGTGTGTGTCAGAGGGGAAGGCAGAAGGGAAGATGGATATTTTTAATGCTGGTAAGATCTGGATGGAATTTGTGACTGGAGAACAAAAGCAGTGCCTCATGCAGCAAGATGACAAAAGGTTATTTGGCACCTGCCATAAAACACACACCTGGTGAGAACCTGGCATGAAAAACAAAGTGATAATGAGTAAAAATGCTGGCGTCCGTGGGATAAAATCATTGCATGTTGAACATTGAATAATCATAAACACAACAGTAAACCTTCTAAGAACATTAATGTTGATAAATACGTGAAGGGTGGGTGTCAGGAGGATGGAGCCAGGCTCTTCTCGGTGTCACCTAACGATAGGACAAGGGGCAATGGGTGTGAGCTGGAGCAGAGGAGGTTCCACATCAATATGAGAAGGTCTCTTCCAATCAAGCAACGAGATTTCGGTGATTCTGAGTTTCATAGGAAGGAGCACAGCTGAGGACAGTCATGTCCTGAATAAGAGCAGAGAGCTTTATCATGGCTGGTACTGACAAAAAGTGGGAGAAGATACAACAGTAGGTCAGGAATGTTTAGAATCACAGAATCATTAGGGATTGGAAGGGACCTCAAAAGGTCATCTAGTCCAATCCCACTGGAACAGCAGGATCACCCAGACCAAGTCATACAGGAACACATCCAGGTGGGTCTTAAGCATCTCCAGTGAAGGAGAGTCCACAGGCAGGTATTCAGCAGAACAAGGCAGAGCCAGTTTGCAGGGAATGACAATGATATCTACAGATTTGGTGTACAGACAGTAGAAGTGGTAGGTGAAAAACCTGGGGGAGATGAGTCTGGGTTATCTGCAGGGTACCCCAGCAGGGAGGTTAGCAGAGCAGCAGAGAGATCTTGCAGTCACAGATCTTTCAAACCATAGAAAATCTCCATTTCAGTACAAGGGTGGAAAGATTCTGAAATCGATTGCTGAGAGAGGTTGTGGATGCCCCTTCCCTGGAGGTGTTCAAGGCCAGGTTGGACCAGGCCTTCAGCATCCCAGTCTAGATGAGAGGCATCCCTGCCCATGGCAGAAGGGTTGGAGTAGATGATCTCTAAGGTCCCTTCCAAACTAAATCATTCTATGAACTTTATCACAGTGAGGGTGACAGAGCACTGGAAGGGGCTTCCCAGGGGGGTTGTGGATTCTCCTTCTCTGGAGACATTTAAAACCCACCTGGACATGTTCCTGTGCGACTTGCTCTAGGGGATACTGGCAGGGGGATTGGACTGGACGATCTTTTGAGGTCCCTTCCAATCCCTAACGTTCTGTGATTACGTCTCTTTGGTGAACACCCCAAAATTAGGAAAAGGTCAGCAGATAGCCTCTGCTAAGCCTAATCAACAAACCTAACATCCCAAGATCTTTACCACTACATTTAATGTCCTAGGACACCAGGTAAACTGTAGGAAATATATACTGCTACTTGTTAATGAATCACACGGAATAACATTACATCAGTCCCATTAACAGATACTGTTCTTTGCCAGATCTACAGCTCTAAATTTAATTATAGTTGAGCTTCATCAATCATATAGCAACAGAACATGGTGATGAAGACTTGAACTCCAAGCTCTGCCCTTACCCAACAGACGTTTGCTTCATAGTCATCTAAAACACTCGTCTGTAGGAACCATTTGGTGAAGAGAACTGTGGTCCTTGAAGCTTTATGATTAATAGATGCATTAGAAGAATGCAGGTTTTTGACCTAAAGATAGCTCCTCACCATAAATACAGAGGTAACACACACTGTTTAGGCTCAAACTCAAGAGTTCTTTGATTCTACGACAGCTTCACTCTATTGCTGCTAAACCTCGTCTCCTTGAGACAGCCACTGGTGAATCTAAGGGTCTAAATTTATCATGGGAATGCAACCATTAACCTTTATAACAGCTCTGACAGATTAAGGGCTCCTGGAATGAAAGGGAAAAGTTCTGTTCCCATTAGCAGTCTGGATTAGCATTTAATAAGGAAAACCTAACCGTGAAACCATCTTACTTGTATGTAAAATTCACTGGGAATTGTAAAAACTGGGAGTTTTTAAAAACTGTGGGTTTTTAAAGTAATAGTCACGTTGTGATCTATGGACCCAAAATACCTCCCAGCAGTTTATCAAGTCCAATATCATGTCATAAGGAGGAGATGAGATATCCTTAGGCAAACACTGAGGACTTCAGGACTACCCTCTTTCCTAGAAACCTCATCTGGACTTAGCAGAGGTGCTACCAGTTGTGGCCCTCAAACATCAATGAGCAAGAAAATACTCAACCTGAAAAATGCAATTGGTGCAACCCTCCTCCTCTTTCTACACCCATAGATGTTCCTATTCCTACTTCTATCAACTGCCTACCAAGGAAAGAAACAATATGCAAGTTTACTTCAATAAATAGATAAGAAAGAGATTGAGAGGCTGGAGAAGGTCCAGAGGAACAATGAGGCTGGGGAAGGGACTGGGGGGAAAGGCTGACGAGGAGACGTTGAGGGAGCTGGGGGTGTTGAGCCTGGAGGAGACTCAGGGAGGAGCTTCTCCCTCTCTCCAGCTCCCTGAAGGGAGGTTATAGTCAGGTCAAGGTCAGGTTCTTCTCCCAGGCAACCAGTGCCAGGATGAGAGAGCAGGGCCTGAAGCTGCCATGGGTGGGTTTAGGTTGGATGTTAGGAAGCCCTTCCTCCAGAAAAGGGTGATCAGAGCCTGGACTGCACTGCCCAGGGCAGTGGTGGAGTCTCCATTCCTGGAGGTGTTTAAAGGACAGACTAGCTGTGGCCCTTAGTGCCCTGGTCTGGCCGATGGCGTGATGGTTGGGTCCTGGGTTCGACGTGATCTCAGAGGGCTTTTGCAGCCTCAACCAATTCTGTGATATACAAAGAAGTCTACATGTCACCTCCATGCAGGTAAACCAAGAGCACAAGCCTGTTAACCACTCAGCCAACGTTTCTACCAACCACAGGTCTGCAGCGCTGGCTCCAGCAAGCACAGGATTCGCTGCAGGAGCCCTCCAGCATGCAGCCACTTGCAGTAAGATGTTTATTTTCTAAGCAGTAGACCTTTAGCTGCCACTCGACTCCTTGTGTATAATTATCAGCGTATTATCTTGATTTGTCATAATGACATGCTAAACCGAGAAGTGTCCACTTCCCCGCACTTAAACGGCGAGGAAAAAATGAACCAGAAGAGCAGTTTTGTTTTCACAAGATATTTGTGCTACAGCAGCTTCTAACAACAGCAACAAAAACGTGCTCCTTTGGAAAGGGAATTGCTCGATCATTATGTGTTTCCGAGGAAAGAGTCATCGACTGGGAGATCAAAAAGTGTAAACAAGCGGCACTTGTGGACGCTGCATCTGCACAAACTTCATACCAAGGCCAACGTATTGTATCCACAACACTTGTTAGTACCTAACATGGACCCATTAATTAAAAGATGTTAATTAATCCTCACTGCTTTTCCTGAAAAATGAGGGGTGTTGTTTCCTTACAGCAAGGGGAACTAAGATTTAGAAGCTCTGCAGAGACAGCAGACAGGTCTGAATCACAGAACATTAGGGCTTGGAAGGGACCTCAGAAGACCATCCAGTCCAATCCCCTGCAGCAGCAGGATCTCCTGGACCAAGTCACACAGAATCACACAACATCAGGGATTGGAAGTGACCTTGAAAGATCATCCAGTCCAATCCTCCTGCCAGAGCAGGATCACCTAGACCAAGTCACACAGGAACACATCCAGGTGGGTTTTAAAGACCTCCAGAGAAGGAGACTCCACAAGCTCCCTGGGAGAGGGGATCAAAGCACACAGTGTTCTCAGACCATCTCATCTAACAGCCAGTCTGTCAGCAAGTGGGTGGCCACGGATCGACTGTCTCCAGATCTGTGCCGCACAATGAAAGATGAACATCGTTCGTGTGGTATTTGCTGCCCGACTCCGTGTTGCAGGAACATTACCAAAAGCTCCACCCTCCCCATCTGCTGTGCCGTGGGGGTTGCCCAGAACACAACCCCTCAGCGTGTGCTCATGTCCAAATAATCCCAATGAAAAGCAAATTTGGGTTGAGCACAGACGTAGCCAGTGATGAATTAACAGGTAACCAAAATTATAGGTTAAAAACAACAGAATCTTAGTTAGAAACTACTCTTTTAGAATCTGGAGCGATCCCAGCTCGGAGTGTGATGATTGAGCAAAAGTCAATCACAGCATCACAGAACATTAGGGATTGGAAGGGACCTCGAGAGATGACAGAATCTTAGTTAGAAACTACTCACTTAGAATCTGGAGCAATCCCAACTCAGAGTGCGATGACTGACTGAAAGTCAATCAAAGAATCACAGAACATTAGAGATTGGAAGGGACCTCAAAAGATCATCCAGGTCCAATCTCCTCACCACAGCAGGATCACCTAGATCAAGTTGCACAGAAACCTATCCAGGTGGGTTTGAAACATCTCCAGAGAACGAGACTCAACAATCGCCCTGGGCAGCCCCTTCCAGGGCTCTGTCACCCTCACAGAGAAGAAGTTCCTTCTCATATTGATGTGGAACCTCAAGAAAGGATTGAGCAAATCTCAGACCAAACCTTTCCTTTAAGCAGCCTGAAAGCAGACAGACCACGCTGAAATTTATTCATAAAACAATTCCTTTAATCACTAACCCTTGGCTGCCTTTGGAACACCGACGCATTCAGGAGAGGGGGAAGACAACCAACAAGCATAATGTTAAGCTGCACAAGATCAAAAGAAACCAAGAGTGCAATTAATTTCATCCATTTTTAGAAGTAATTGTCTTTGCACCTTATCCAAAATTTAATGAGCATTTCTTCTCTGGCATATAAAAAAGCTTTGTTCTTTTGCCTTAATTGATTTGTAAACGCAGTAGGGGAAGTGTACCGCGAGTTCAGAAACTTTGATAGCTGAAAGAAACTGAGCGTTCGGTGGGTGCAGTGCAGAGGATGACTGCAAGCACTGGAAATGTTAACTATCACATTGGTTTCCTGTTCACTGACACTCGTCTGCACTTGTGTTCCTGAAACAATCCAGCTCTCTATAATTATTATTTTTACTCAGCATTGTCCAGAACTCAATACCGTACGGTGGTTTCCCACGGTGGAGTAACAATGAGGACTGAATGACAGAACATTAGGGATTGGAAGGGACCTCGAAAGATCAGCCAGTCCAATCCCCCTGCCAGAGCAGGATCCCCTAGATCCAGTCACACAGGAACACGGTCAGGTGGGTTTTAAATGTCTTCAGAGGAGACTTCACAACACCCCTGAACAGCCCCTTCCAGGGCTTTGTCATCATTACCATGAAGAAGTTCCTTCTCGGATTGATGTGGAACCTCCTCTGTTCCAGTTCACAACCATTGCTCCTTGTCCTATCATCGAATGACACTGAGCAGAACCTGGCTGCATCCTCCTGACACCCATCTTTCACATATTTATAAATATTAATGAGATCACTCCTCAGTCTCCTCTTCTCCAAGATCAAGACACCCAGCTCCCTCAGCATTTCCTCAGCAGGGAGATGCTCCACTCCCTTCATCATCTCTGTGGCTCTGCACTGGCCTCTCTCCAGCAGCTCTGTATCCTTCTGGAACTGAGGGGTCCAGAACTAGACACAACACTCCAGCTGTGCTCTCACTAGGGCAGAGTAAAGGGGGAGAAGAACCTCTCTCGATCTGCTAACTACCCCCTTTCTGATTCACCCCAGGATGCTGTTGGCCTTCTTGGCCACAACAGCACACTACTGGCTCATGGTCATCCTTCTGGCCACCAGGACCCCCAGGTGCCTTTCTCCTACACTGCTCTCCAACAGCTCAATCCCCAGCAATTCCCATGGAAAGGGAGAGTAGCATCTTTCAGCTGACCCAAACCCAAGACCCAATACATTGAATCACAGAGGGCTACTTTGAATGGGGTCAAAGAAATCTGGGTTCAAATCATAGGATCATAGAATCCTTCAGGTTGGAAAAGACCCTCGGGATCATCAAGTCCAACCATCAACCCTACTCTACAAGTTCACCCCTAAACCAGATCCCCCAACGCTACATCCAAGTGACTTTTAAACATATCAGAAACACAGTGCTCAAGCAGTAGGGAAAAGAGAGGCTGTGACTGCTGTCTAAGACAAAGAAGAAAAACCTTTTCAGTTACTAACTCTAGCCTGGCAGAAGCCAGGTTTATGTTTCATTTTTTCCCCTTAAGGAAAGATTTAGCTGGGTATTGTGCAGTATGTAAATTCTAGTTACAGCCTAATGAGATTCCTACAAACTATCCTATTAACACGAAAGGCTCTGTCCTACGATTGTACTTACATATGTTGCTTATCTCTGTCTCATCAGGGCTCTTTTACACTCCTGGATGAGTTTCTCAGCTGGATCATTGTAAAATATACAAATTATGGGCTCGCTCACCTCTACTTGTGGCAGATTAACTTGCACGTTCTCCCACCACCCACCTAGACGCTGCGGCCGTGCAAAAACACTTTTGTCAGCCAATGTACAAATCCACTTGAGAGAAATCAGTGACCTAAATACAACATGCAGACATGGTATCATGTCTAGTGCTGGTGTAAACACCACCTCCCTGCCTCTCCAGTAAATTCCACAACATCAAAGCCAGTTGGTCTCTTGGAATACTTCACAGGGAGGCCAGGGAATAACGCAACCATCTCATCTCCGCGGCGCTTTCAGCCCGGAGAGGTGGTGATATGAGACTTCAAAACGAGCCTCATGTCCCTGGAGAGAACTTAGAATTACAGCATGTGATGCTTCATTACCATGTGTATCACTGTAATGAGAAGGCAGTTATGTTTCTGAACTTGCATTATATATGCCCCGTCGAGATGTGTTTGCAGTGCTGCTACTGGATTGGACAGGGCACGTCACAGAATCACAGAACGTTAGGGATTGGAAGGGACCTCCAAAGATCATCTAGTCCAATCTTCCTGCCACAGCAGGATCACCTAGATCCAGCTGCACAGAAACACATGCAGGCAGGTTGGAAATGTCTCCAGAGAAGGAGATTCCACAAGCCCTCTAGGCAGCCCCTTGCACTGCTCTGTCACCCTCGCTGGGAAGAAGTTCCTTCTCACGTTGATGTGGAACCTCCTCTATTCCAGCTCACACTCGTTGCCCCTTGTCCTATCATCAGATGCCACTGAGCAGAGCCTGGTTCCATCCTCCTGGCACCTGCCCTTCACATATTTATAAACATTAACAAAGTCACCCCTCAGTGTCCTTTTCCCCAAGCTCAAGAGCCCCAGCTCCCTCAGCCTTTCCTCATCAGGGAGATGCTCCTCTACTCTGTCATCTCTGTGGCTCTGCGCTGGGCTCTCTCCAGCAGCTCTGTGTCCTTCTGGAACCGAGGCGCCCAGAACTGGACACGAGATTCCCGATGTAGTGCAGGGTTCAGGCATTTATTGTCTTTCCTGATTCACTTTTACCAGTATCCAAAGCTTAAGCAGAAATAAAAATCCATTTGAAATCACGGCTACTTAATTTAGATGACAAACATTTCTGGTTTTAAAATTACCACATTTAAATTTCTATGCGATGCTACGATCGGCGATGCTAAAGTACAATGTTCAGATGTAAGTGCCTGGTAATCTATTAAAAGCCTTTAAACATTCATTTTAAAATATACTGAACCACTGGTGCCTCACAAATCTTAATGAGCTGAAGAATACCTTCTCATTTGGATAATTCCTTGAGTGTTGGGAAAATGGCTATGAGCTGAAAAGCCAGCAGGCTTCCTCTTTCAGGCTGTGACAAGACACTAGTAGGGAAAATATGTGATGTATTAATTCAAAAACTTAGAAGAAGTGGATCCAGAATATCAAGTAGTTAGGTAGAGTCCCCACTGTACTCATCAGGTGTTCAGCCCTTGCAGAATGCAGTTCCTACTGATTGGAATTCGTTTAGCTCTTCTGACTACTGTGCTACATGTGCACATCCATCACTAAATATGAAAATTGCTTGGAATGACCAAATAATCATTGAATCATAGAATGTTCTGGGCTGGAAGGGACCTCGAGAGGTCATCCAGTCCAACCTCCCTACACAGGGACAACTCTACCTAGGGCAGGCCACTCAGAGCCTCATCAAGCCTGACCTGAAATGTCTCCAGGGGTGGGGGCCCCAACACCTCCCCAGGCAGCCCATTGCAGCCATCAAAAAAACTTTTCTCTAATATCCAGCCTCAATCTCTCCTTTCCCAGCTTGAACCCACCATTCCTTGTCCTCTCTGTACAAACCCTCTTGAAAAGACCTTCCCCTGCCTTCTTGTTGGCCCCCCTCAGGTACTGGAAGGTCCAAAGAAGGTTCCCCCCCCCGGAGCCACCTTTGCTCCAGGCTGAACAGCCCCAGCCTGTCCTCATATGAGAGATGCTCCATTCCCCTGATCATTTTAGTGGCCTGATCATTTAGTTTGGCCATTTTTTTCTAATAAATGGCCAAAACAACTTAACTGCAATCAAAAGGAACTAATATTTCCTTTTACAGTGGCAGGTTTGTCATCTAAAATTAATCTGGAAAAGATAGTTGAAGGCTTTTCTTATCCTTAATGCATCTTCTCAATGCAGCTCAGCACTCTTAACTCACTGAAGCTACAGTTTGCATTTTATCATCAAAACTAAATTCCTATTCATGCATGGCACGACGGAACTAACGGAAGAAATTCATCTCCTGGATGAAGAGATGTTCTTCGCTAGTTTAACCCCTTAATGTTAAAATATTATAAATTGTGTACAAATTTTGCTAAGACTGAGAAATCATAGAATCATCCAGGTTGGAAAAGACCCCTGGGATCATTGAGTCCAGCCATCAACCCTACTCTACAAGTTCACTCCTAAACCAGATCCCCCAATACTACATCCCACAGAATCACAGAACATCAGGGACTGGAAGGACCTTGAAAGATCATCCAGTCCAATCCCCCCACCCCAGCAGGGTCACCTAGACCAAGTCACACAGGAACACATCCAGGCTGGCCTAGAACATCTCCAGAGAAGGAGACTCCACAACACCCCTAGGCAGCCTGTTCCAGGGCTCCGTTACCCTCACTGGGAAGAAGTTCCTTCTCAGACTGATGTGGAACCTTCTATGTTCCAGCTCACAACCAGTGCCCCTCGTCCTATCACTAGATGACATTAAGAGCCCGGCTCCATCCTCCTGACACCCACCCCTCAAATATTTATAGACATTAAACAGGTGGGGGGTTTTTTGTCTGCGATTCAATAGAGCCAAGTGTCGAGTCCTGCACTTTGGTCACAACAATCCCCTGTAATGCTACAGGCTGGGGCAGCGTGGCTGGAGAGCAGTCTGACAGAAAAGGATCTGGGGGTTGACAGGCAGCTGAATATGAGCCAGCAGAGTGGCTAAGTAGCCAAGAAGGCCAATGGCATCCTAGCCTGGATTAGCAACTGCTAGAAGTAGGGAGGTGACTGTCCTCCTGTACTCAGCACTGGTGAGGCCACACCTTGAGTACTGGGTCCGGTTTTGGGCACCTCAGTGCAAGAGAGACATCGAGGTGCTGGAGCAAGTGCAAAGGAGGACAACGAAGCTGGGGAAGAGCCTGGAGAAGAAATCTGATGAGGAGAGACTGAGAGATTGGGGCTGTTTAGTTTGAGGAAGAAGAGGCTGAGGAGAGACAGCTCTCTACAACTATCTGAAAGGACACTGTAGAGATGTTGGTGCTGGGCTCTTCTCACAGGTCATTAGGAACAGAAGCAGAGGGAAGGGCTTCAAGCTTCAACAGGGGAGGATTAGACTGGCCATCAAGAATGAATTCTTCAGGAAGAGAGTGGTCAGGCACTGTAATGGGCTGCCCAGGGTGGTGGTTGAGCCCCCATCCCTGGATGTGTTCAAAAGTTGCTTAGATGTGGTGTTGGGGGATCAGGTTTAAGGGTAAACTTGTAGAGTAGGGTTGATGGTTGGAATCGATGATCCCAGGGGTCTTTTCCAACCTGAATGATTCTTTGCTTTTATGACAACCACTCTTTTTCCTTTTCTAACTACTGAGATGTCTTTCTTTACAAAAAAGATCCGACTATTACAATGGAATTTTTTTAAACAATTTTTTACCTCTTGTTTTCAAGCAAAACCTTGGGATTTAAATCACTGATTTAAACAGGTCTTTTCCATTTGTCAGCTGCTGGAAGATCTACCTATAGCTTCATCATTCAGCTGTTGCACAGACCATCATTTTCTGTCAGGAAGGTAAATCTGAAAGCTCTCAGCAGCACCTTTTTGCAAGTGGGTCTTTGGAACATGATTAAAGTACATAAAACACTGAATGTGCCTGCCCTTTACATGAGATGTGCTTCTTGCTCCCAAAAGAGGTGTTTCCTGGCACGATACGAGTCGTGTGACCCGTATCAAAACGACTGAGAGGTCTGCCAGTTCGTTATGGAATTCACGGTGTAGGCGTGGTGTGGGATTGCATTTTGCTGCTCCTAATTAGTGATATCTTTTGGACTTCCCTTTTTCCTAAGTCATCAGACTCTTCCAAAATGGAAACAGCAAAACAAATCTGTTGAGGAAGCCAGTGCCAAGCCATTGTCTGCTTGGAGCCTTGGCTAAGGCTGGGTGTGAAGCCACCCTGGGTCATAAAGCCGCTCACAACTCAGCTAGATGGCCTGGAACAGGCAAGCATCAGCCACATGCTTCTGTTTGGAAGGGGAATAAACATCTCCACCACCAAACCATAGAAATACTTCATGAAATAATTTTATCTGTGCATCTGCAATCTCATCTTGCAGCCAGGACATTTAATTAACACATTTTTAGTGTGTCCTCTTCATTCATCAGAGAATTGAGTATTGGCACGTTAGCGCAGCATCTATACATCCTGGCTGGTTACAAAGCAGCTCTGGCATGCCAGCCCCAAATCCTCTGCATTTTTACCACCCCAGAGATGTGCTGGACACAATTATTTTCTTTCCTTAGCCCCATAACTTAGTCAATGAGTGCACTTTCCAAATAAAGTTACTCTAACACAGTCATGGAAAACAAATTCACATGAGAAACAGGCAGAAGCTACAGAAAAAATGATGGCTCCAACACATCACTATTTCTCCAAGTACTTAGTACTCACTTGTCCTAAAATCAAAGCTAATTAATGTATCCCTACTCTTTCCAGATCACAGAATGGCTGAGGTTGGAAGGGACCTTAGAGAACATGAAGTTCCAACCCTGCTGCACGGGCAGGGACACCTTCACTAGAGCAGGTTACTCAGGGCCCCAGCCAACCTGCCCTTCAGCACTGCCAGGGATGGATGAGGCAGCCACACTAATGGCTCCTGTGAAGCTTCTGTTCAACAAATACACTCATTTTCTAGTCATGTTTAATTTTGGGGTGGAAGTTTCTGCCTTCACTCCAACTCAAACTTTGCTTCCTGGGGTCAAAATAGATTTTTAAAAAATGCTGCCTTCTGTATGTTAAAGATACAGGAAAACTGTTTATCAAAACAACATAAAAACCCACCTGACTGTGAGGTCTAATAGGCTGTGAAATAACCTTCCAAGACTAGAAATGAAACTGGAAGGAGCCTAAGTAGCAGAAAACAGAGGGACCATCCTGAAAGAGACATACAGGACGAATGGGATTCTCTTTTTCATCTCTATAGCCAAGTAAAATATCAGTGAGGACATAAAATTCAATAATTCCACGCACAAATGTCATGCCATATGCAATACAATGCCTTAATCCCATTATGTCTGAAATTTAATTGCACTTTTTCAGAGAAATGGAGGGAGAGAGAGCCCTCGGTGTACATACAGATTAGATGCTGCCTCTCCTCAAACAAAGCAGCAAATAAATAGGCCATTCAGGTCTCTGTTTAACAACCCACATTAAAAGATAGGGGTGTTTTCACTTGGAAACTCGAAAGAGTGATTCTGGCTCTGCACATGCAGAACAACAACAAAAAAAGGGTGTCCCTGGTTTATCACTAGAGATTAAATAAGATGAAGAATGAAATTAATCCTTGAGAAAGAGTAGGTGTGATTTCTGTTGCTCCAAAAGGCAACTCTCACTGCATAACCATCCGATAACAGAATCGCAGAACATTAGGGATTGGAAGGATCTCGAGAGATCATCCAGTCCAGTCCCCCCAGCACAGCAGGGTCACCTAGATCCAGTCGCACTGGAACATGTCCAGGCAGGTTTTAAACATCTCCAGAGAAGAAGACTTCACAACCCCACTGTGCAGCCCCTACCAGGCCTCTGTCACCCTCATGGGGAAGAAGTTCCTTCTCATATTGCCGTGGAACCTCCTCTGTTCCAGCTCACACCCACCACCCCTCATCCTACCATTATCAATTAATGCCCCACTTGCAATATGTGGAGATGTTGGTCAGCTACAGCTGGACACTTCTTTCAGCTGTACCTCTGCTCCAGGAAAAAAGATCCAGTATGTACAGGGGCAGACCGTCACCGATAAAAACTGCCATCGTTTCATAAACATCACTGCAGTAATAACAGAACACAGGCGCCGAGGACATACCCCATAAACCAGTGTTCAAACCTCAGCAGAAGGAGAAGGAACAGTGACCACATTTGGAAGCATTAACTGCTTTAACAGGAGCTCAGGAGCCCTCTGCTCCTTGGAGTTTGCAGTATTTCCAGAGTGATGGATCTGGGCTCATTTGTAAGTACCTCTGCAATAAAACTTGCAATAAAACTTGCTGATGGTGCTTTTTAAGGCTTGCTATCGTGGCTTTTCTCTCTGTGGAGTCAAGGCGGTGAGATGTTACAGAGCAACAGCATGAGACTGGATCCCCACTCACAGATACAGGTTGGGGACTGATCTGCTGGAGAGTAGTGGAGGAGAAAGGGATCTGGGGGTCCTGGTGGACAGCAGGATGACCAGCAGCCAGCAATTGGGCTTCTTGTGGCCAAGAAGGCCAACAGCATCCTGGGGGGGATCAGAAGAAGGATGGTTAGTAGAGAGAGAGGTATCCTCTTCCTCTACTCTGCCCTGGCGAGACCACAGCTGGAATGCTGTGTTCAGTTCTGGACCCCTCAGTTCAAGAAGGACACAGAACCACTGGAGAGAGTCCAGTGCAGAGCCACAAAGATGCTGAAGAGAGTGGATCATCTTTGCTGTTGCAGGGGGATTGGACTGGATGATCTTTCGAGGTCCCTTCCAATCTGTAATGATGCTATGATCTTCCTGATGACGAAAGGCTGAGGGAGGTGGGGCTTTTGAGCTTGGAGAAAAGGAGATTGAGAGGTGACCTCATTGATATCTATAAATATGTGAGAGGTGGGTGTCAGGAGGATGGAGCCAGGCTCTGCTCAGTGTCATCTAGTGATAGGCCAAGGGGCAGTGGGTGTGAGCTGGAACAGAGGAGGTTCCACGTCAAAATGAGAGGGAACTTCTTCCCAGTGAGGGTGACAGAGCCCTGGAGCGAGCTGCCCAGGGAGGTTGTGGAGTCTCATTCTCTCCAGAGACATGTTCCTGTGCGACTTGATCTAGGTGATCCCGTTCTGGCAGGGGGTGGACTAGATGATCTTTCGAGGTCCCTTCCAGTTCCTAATGCTCTGTGATACCTAGATACATCGCGAGTGTTGTTTAATGCAAAACATTTCCCCGTGAAATCCTTGCTTTTCTGAGCACCTCAGAAAGACAGGAGGATGTTAAAGAAGACAGTTCTCGAGTGCTGTAAGGCAACTCGAGTTTTCCATTAAGATTTTAGTGACAGGCACGGTTCACTGGCATAACAAATGCTCAGGCACCACATTGAGCATATCTGGCCTTACACGGAACAAAAAATAGCCTGGTTGCCTATCAACTCTCTGTTCGGTGGCCTCCTTTCAGTTCTGCTATTACTTGTGCGCTCTCCTGCGACTAATCCATCTACCTTCTTGGCAAGCTGTGTCAATTTTTAAATGGTTTTCTTTACTTTTCCACACCCACAGTCTGCCCATCTACAGCAAATGAGGAATTTTTCCCAGCGGTACCGCGGCTCTAGGGACAGAAATACTCGCAGGATAATGACTTAATGATATGAATAGCAAATCTGGCTTGTGCCATCTCCTTCTCATTACCTTCCTGAAAACAGATAACAGATTCATACCATGGAACAAGCAACGTGGATCTCAGAAGGTTAAAAATAACCTGAGTTAACATTTCGAACGAATACTTGAGCATAAGAACTGCCTAATAACGCTCACCCTGAAAACGGATCGTGCGCCCATTGCTATGGGATCCTTTTCTTAAGATTAAATAACAATCAGTTTATGAGTGTCAGCTGAAACACAGGAGGTTCCACATCACAGAATCACAGAACATTTGGGACTGGCAGGAACCTCAAAAGATCATCTGGTCCAATCCCCCTGCTACAGCAGGGTCACCTAGACCAAGTCACACAGGAACATGTCCAGGTGGGTTTTAAACATCTCCAAAGAAGGAGACTCCACAACCACCCTGGGCAGCCCCTGCCAGGGCTCTATCACTATCAATGGGAAGAAGTTCCTTCTGGTATTTATATGGAACCTCCCGTGTTCACCCTCACATTCACTGCCCCTCGTCCTATCACTAGATGACACTGAGCAGAGCCTGACTCCATCATCCTGACACCCACCCTTCACATATTTATAGACATTAATAGGGTCACTACTCAGTCTCCTCCAAACTAAAGAGACCCATCTCCCTTGGATTGGACTAGATGATCTTTCTAGGTCCCTTCCCATCCCTAATGTTCTGTGATTCTGTGAATACGAGAAGGAACTTCTTCGTGGTGAGGTTGACAGAGCACTGGAAGGGGCTGCCCAGGGGGACCATGGAGTCTCCTTCTCTAGAGACATTTAAAACCCTTTTGGACATGTTCCTGTGCAACTTGATCTAGGTGATCCTGCTGTGGCAGGGGGATTGGACTGAATGATCTCATGAGGTCACTTCCAATCCCTAATGTTGGGTGAGTCTGTCATTCATTCTTCAGAATAAACATCATCTCCTTTACTTGAGATGCTAATAGAAAGCAGTAGAATCGGACTCAAACTGTCATCTAAGCAATTCCACGGCAACATTAGTGGCCAAAATCTACATTGTGTTGGCTATTTCAGTCTAGAAAGAGCATTTGCTAGAGAACTCATGATAGAGGCATTGGAATAGGGTAGCACTGCATTTCCACAGAACTGCAACAGCTAACAAAATGTTTACATTAAATATTATAGAAATAGCTTTCCGAAGGACCAACAGAGTTATAAAAATCACATTAAATCCGCTAAAATACATCAAATTTATAAATTCAGGAATCACACGTTCATACAGCCGGCTGTTCGCGTAACACACTGTTCTGCTTTAAAAGCTGAGTAGAGTCTGTGAGTCTAATTTGAGTGTTTTCTGCAGAAAAGCTTAGGTCTGTCTTCTCCAAACCAAGTCAGCCTGCAGATTCCTAAGTGGTTTCATTAAACCCTCCCTTTGTGTCTGATGCTTTAGATGGACGTTCTAGGGTGAAATATGGTCGGGGTCTCTGATCCACAGGTATTGGTGGTGACCCAGGCGGGATGCTCGAGGATCTAGATAAGGATCCACCACCACTACGGCTGCTACACACACACAGAGCAAACATCATTTCTTAACAACTGCCTACAAGTGCTGCTTAAAGAGAGAAACCAAGACCTGTTGATGCTCCCTTCTCTGGAGACGTTGATCTAGGTGATCCTGCTCTGCAGGGGAGATTGGACTGGATGATTTTTGAGGTCCTTTCCAAGCTCTAACATTCTACGATCTGTGATTCCCTTTTGGGAGGGACCAATAATTTGAAATTCAATTTCAAACTCAACAGAGAGCAGACCCAGAGTGGCTACGTTTAATTAGAAACTGCTCAGCAAAGAGAACCCAGGGCATGATGATGTCAGGTGACTGGTTTTCAGCAGTGTCTACAGCACAGCAAAGCTGGAATAATCACAGAATATTAGGGATTGGGAGGGACCTCCAAAGATCATCTAGTCCAATCCTCCTGCCATAGCAGGACCACCTAGACCAAGTTGCCCGGGCACATATCCAGGTGGGTTTTAAACATCTCCAGAGAAGGAGACTCCACAACCTCCCTGTAATCTGCAGGTAAAGCAGCCAGCTGCTTGGAACCCATCAGCAGGGTGGAGTCCGGCTTTAAAATGAATTAAAAGCTGCCTCCTGAAAGATGAACGTGGCAAAACATCATTTTCATGGCGTGCACAAGCATCAGATTGCTCCAATTCAGTTTTTACAAGAAAACTTAAGGTATTTAGAAGAACACTTTAGGTATTCTAGTTATTATTCATGAAAATGCAGTAATTCCTAATATTATGGCTTATCAAGTACCAACCAGAATCCTACATTTCAAATGAAACGGTGTGTAAAAGTTGCTATTTTTGTGAACGTGAGATATTAAACAATTTCCAGAGGGGAATGTGTGAATCAATTAGATTCAGCAAAATAGGTTCTCGGTATCTGAATATTGCAGATACACCAAGACAACGTGTTGGAGAACAGTGCTGACTCAAACATTCTGCTAAATAAAGTGCTCAACACAGCCCTTCCCTGCTAGGAGATAGAGAACTTCATTTAGACCTAAATACCACCGACCCAGGGATATTTACATTAATCAGCTACATCGCCTACAAACATCTCACTTCCAAATTATTTAGTCCAACTGCATGTTTTTGTAAATAAGTCTAAGGATTAAATCGTTTTCCTACACGTTTTCCCAAAGGACTGACTAGGCTGTTATAAATTATTATATTGTTAAAAAGGTCTTGAATAAAACCAAATTATAATACCTCATGCTGCTCATCCTTTGGATTCTATCCCAGTACAGGGTCAAGGCTCTGCACTGAAAACACAGTGGGATAATAAAACTGCCTGGAGATACTAAAATGCTTATTGTACAGCAAGCAACCGCGTGCAACTTCTGCTTATTAAGAAATAAAAAATCATCGAGTCATAGAATGTTCTAGGCTGGAATGGACCTCTAGAGGTCATCCAGTCCAACCTCCCTACACAGGGACAACTCTACCTAGGACAGGCTGCTCACAGCCTCTTCAAGCCTGACCTGAAATGACTCCAGGGATGGGTCTCCCACCACCTCCCTGGGCAGCCCAGTCCAGCCATCAACCACCCTCACACTGAAGAACTTGTTTCTAAGATCCAGCCTCAATCTCTTCTTACACAGCTTGATCCCACTGCTCCTTGTTCTGTCTGTACAAACCCTCTTGAAAAGACCTTCTCCTGCCTTTGTGTTGGCCCCCCTCAGGTACTGGAAGGTCTGAAAAAGGTCCCCTCAGAGTCTTCTTTTCTCCAGGCTGAACAGTCCCAACTCTCAGTCACTTGAGCTGACTGATGCAAGATTCCAGGGAAAGTCCTTATCTACAGTGATGAAGACCAAGTTACCACGGGCAATGAAACTCTCACAACTCATCTGGCTAAAATTATTAAACTGCCCTGGTTCTTGGAGACAAAACACATCACATTCTTGTTCCATCTGTGTACAAATAAGCCACATACACAGACTTGCTTGGATGAAGAGATGTTAAATAGTAGATTAAACTGACTATATAAGACAGGGCGCTACAGCTGTAGAAGAACTTGGAGCCTCTCACAGGAGATTGTATTTTTTATAATGTTTTAATAATCTTTGTAGGATGTTTATAGCTATTACCTTGTTAAAATTCATTGTGGGCCCTTGTGGCCAAGGCCAGTGGCATCCTGGGATGAATCAGAGTGGGGGTGGTTAGCAGGTGGAGAGAAGTTCTCCTACCCCTCTACTCTGCCCTACTGAGTCCACAGCTGGAATCTTCTGTCCAGTTCTGGGCCCCTCCGTTCCACAAGGACACAGAGCTGCTGGAGACAGCCACAAAGGTGAAAAAGGGAGAGGAGCATCTCCCTGATGAGGAAAGGGTGAGGGAGCTGGGTCTCTTGAGCTTGGAGAAGAGGAGACTGAGGGATGACCTCAGTAATGTTGCTAAATATGTGAAGGGTGGGTCTCAGGAGGATGGAGCCAGCATCATCCAGTGTTAGGACAAGAGGCAACGGATGTGAACAGGAACATCAGAGATTCCATATTAATGTTAGAAGAAAATTCTTCCCATTGATAGTGATAGAGCCCTGGAAGGGGCTGCCCAGGGAGGCTGTGGAGTCTTCTTCTCTGGAGATGTTTAAAACCCACCTGGGTATGTTCCCGTGTGACTGGATCTAGATGATCCTGCTGTGGTGGGGGGACTGGACTGGATGATCCTTCAAGATCCCTTTCAGTCCCTCATGTTCTGTGATTCTGTGGATATATTCCACTCTATCATCAAAAAAATAGACCAAAAATGAGACTCCACTAGCCAACACCTTTACTTTGTTGCCTGCAGATTGTAAAAGAAGATGTAAATGATTAAGGAATGGCTCCCCACTGCCAGAAAGCTTTTGCTTTGTCTTTCACAGAATCACAGAAAGTTAGAGACTGGAAGGGATCTCAAAATATAATCCAGTCCAATCCCCCCACCACAGCATTTCAAGGCCATTGGGCCACTGATACTCTGATTGTACATGATGGAAACATCTGCTGATGTGGCTTGGCCAGCACCTCTGAGGTTGGGGAATTTCAAGCAAGATAAAGCTCTAAACACCACTCACAAAGAGAATCAAAGGACTGCTCCACACTCCAGAATTAGGGCAACCATCCCAGTGCGGTCTGCTTGTCGCTCCCCAGTCGGAGGGTATTAGGGGCTCCCAAATGAGATCCCTGCTCTATTGAGCCCTTGTAAATGAAAGAGATACACACGTGCATTATCTGTGTTGACACAAATCTATTATGAATAAGTATAAGGTACATTCACTCATAATCTGTTTATGGTGTTAGAAGAGAAGAAGCAGCAGCCTGTCCTTCCTCAGGGAAATCTCCCAGACAATAAACCGATTACTAATACTTTTTTAATTTGGTGGGGCTTTGGGAGCAGATTCGTGGCTCGAAGTCCTGCTCGTGCTGAAGTTTCAGTGACACAGTAATGGCATTATGTTGGTGAGCAGCACAACAAAATGCTCTGAAAGCAATTAACTCGAGCGTGCCACGCTGCTAGACACAGTTACCAGGTCAGGCTTCCTCGGATTTTTATTTACCGTCGCACATCGCTACAAGCCCATGCACCTGACTGCCTTCCATCTGCCCTTGGGCTACCTGAGAGTTGGCTGCGTGCCCCTGGCCATGCATCAGCCCGGGGTCCCAGCACAAAGGCAGTGATGGCTCCCACGTGTCTCGAGACCTGGAAGCTTATGCTTCTTCTCACATCAGCCCCACCACCTTCATCACGTCAGTGTCAGTTAATGAGATCCCACAGCAGAAACTGCTGAGATCCAGCACAGCCAGTCCTGCCAGATTTATCAGAAGAGGTAAAACTGCTGCAACAGGGAAAGGAGGGAGAAAAAAGGACCAGAAATAAGGCTTGTAGATTCAGAACAAAGGAGGGAAGGTCTCCCTCTACACTTCAGCAAGGAAAGGGAGGCTGTACTCCCTTACACACTCCTTCCAATTAAACCATGAGGCACACTCAGTGCATGAAGCACGTCCTCTCAAAAGTAATCAGCTGGATATAGAAGTCATCCTATTGCCTCTGACACCCACGGGACAGGGTGGGACACTAGGCTTAGATTTGATTCAGGGAAAGTTGTAGGGGAGGTAAAGAGTTCAAATCCTATTACACAGACACACAGATCATTAGGGGTTGGAAGAGAGCCCCAGGGGTCATCAAGTCCAACCCCCTGCTCGAGTAGAACCTAGAATCATAGAATCATAAGGGATTGGAAGGGACCTTGAAAGACCATCCAGTCCAATCCACCTGCCACAGCAGGATCACCTAGACCAAGTCACACAGTCAACCCAAGACCTAAGGTTACATAGGAACACATTCAGACAGATCTTAGAAGTCTCTAGAGAAGGAGACTCTGCAACCTCCCTGGGCAGCCCCTTCCAGTGCTCTGTCACCCTCACAGTAAAGAAGCTCTTCCTCATACTGAGGTGGAACTTCCTGTGCTCCAAGTGACACCCTCTGCCCCTTGTCCCATCACACGGCGCAAGTGAAAAGAGATTGTCTTTTTCTTCTTAACACCCAACCCTCATGGGTTTATAGAGAGTGATTAAGTCCCCTGGTAGCCTTCTCCTCTCCAAGCTAAGTCCCAGATCTCTCAATCTCTCCTCACAAGGCAGGTGCTCCAGCCCCCTAACCATCCTCAAGGCCCTGCTTTGGACTCTCTCCATCAGATCACTGTCCCTCTTGAACCAGAGAGCCCACAAGCAGACACAGAGGAGAGGGTTTGCATGTAAAAAGCACCTGCTTCACGTGGCATTTTAGGGGGCTGTTGTCTTCTGACATTTAACATTTGCTTCTCAATGGCAGCTGTAATAACTAAATGAGACCGATAGGTCAAGTAAATTGTCCAAATAATATCAGAGTGGGCCTTCTGCTCTCTATATTACTAAGAGGAGCTCTGCTGGAGGCAATCATTTGTCATTATGAAAAGAATTCATTAACTGTGACCCATTAACATGTCATAATTAAAATAATGCAAAAAACCTCATCAAAATAGCTTATGTGATAAGCCTGAATGCTATAGTTCCACACCCAAGAACAAGACTAGCAAGAGAGGCTTCTAAAGCGGTGCCCAGAAAGTGGTGGAAACTTGCACCACGGGAGGTTCAGATTGGATCTGAGGAAAAACTTCTCCCCAGAAAGAATGGGAAGGGCTTGGAACAGGCTGCCCAGGGATGGGGTGGAGGCCCTGTCCTTGGAGGGGTTCAACAAGCAGGCAGACAGGGTGTTTCAGGAGATGGTTTAGTGGTTGAGGGCTGCAAGACAGACAGTTGGACTTGATGATCTAGAAGGTCTTTTCAAACCTTGATGATTCTATGTTCTCAATTCCTGGAAAGATTTAGTCTATATGATGCCACCAAGACAGAAAGACAACTTGTAGCAGTAGGAGAGGAAAGCTCAGACTTCATTGAGTGATGACCATGACCAAAAAATCTAAGTAAATATACTGTGACCTCACTGTAATCACTTCCAAGAAGCTGGAAAAATCCAGTTGTCATAATACAAACAGTATTTTGCATTAGAGAAGCAAACATTTCTTCTGGCGTCAAAGCATTTGCAAAATCCTTAATTAAAGCTCAATAACATGGATGAGAATTATCACAAGCATGAGAGCACATTCTTAAAACTAAGAATCAACAGCCTTTTGCTGCTGAAGGACCACATGGATAGGTAGCCATGGAAAAGACAAGAGCAATGAGAACAAACAGAACTAAGTCAGGTTTCTACATTATTACCCAAGTGAAACGCGTAGGGCATTCCAAAATGCCCTGGCCATGCATGCAAAAGTGACCCAAGAGAAGAAAGTACCATGTACTCCTAACTCCTAGGATTGGCATATTTCCTTTTCTTTGGGTTATTCCATGTGGGCTGCATCAGGAGAAGTGTGGCCAGCAGGTCGAGGGAGGTGATTCTCCCCCTCTACTCCACTCTGGTGAGACCCCACTGCGTCCAGTTCTGGAGCCCTTATTACAGGATGGATGTGCAGATGCTGGAGCGAGTGCAGAGGNTACTGACTTACATTACATATAAAAATCATTGAAGTCATCTATCGTATTGACTTCTGTTTGTTAGGAACAAAAGAAAGGAGAATGAATGAGCTTAGCTCGTAGGAGAACAATAAGAGAGATGCTAAGGGCAGTAATGCAAGGATGACTGTGAAAAGTTCTTCCTTTTTTCAGAATTATATAATCAAATAGTCACATACTTGTAGTAATTTACAAGAGCTGTTTAATCAAATAGAGATGAGAAAAGCAATTCTGCAATAAAATACAAACTGAAGAACGAAAAGACCATCCTCTACATTTCCAGAAGTACAGCTTCTGTTGCCAGTTGTCTTAATGTAAGCTCAGCTATTTTATCCTATATACAAACAATGAAGCCTTCATGACAGATTATAGGATGTTCTGCACAGGCAAACTGAGTGATCTAAGTTTCCAAACTAGCTCTGGGCCCCTCAATTCAAGAAGGACATGGAACTGCTTGAAAAATGCAGCGCAGAGCCACAAAGATGATGATGGGAGTGGAGCACCTCCCTATGAGGAGAGGCTGAGGGAGCTGGATCTCTTGAGCTGGGACAAAAGGAGACTGAGGGGTGACCCCCTTCATGTTGATCAATATAGAAAGGGAAGGTGTCAGGAGGATGGAGCCAGGCTCTGCTCAGTGTCATCCAGTGACAGGACAAGGAACAACAGGTATGAGCTGGAACAGAGGAAGTTCCATATTAATGTTAGAATTAGAGTTTGAATTAATATTATTATTAGACCTTGAAAGACCATCTAGTCCAATCCCCCCGGCACAGCAAGATCACCTAGACCAAGTGGCACAGGAACACATCCAGGCTGGTTTTCAATGTCCTCTGCAACCCCTCTGGGCAGCCTGCTCCCTTGCTCTGTCACCTTAACTGTGAAGAAGTTCCTTCTGATATTTATATGGAACCTCCCATGTTCCAGCTGACACCCATTGCCCCTTGTCCTAATTGTCCCGAGTTATCTCGTTCAGCCTGGCACATGAAAAAGGCCAAACATTTATCCTCTGTGAATTGTGAGGTTGCAAGTGCCCAGGACTGAGAACCAGCACATAATTATGCTCAAGTCCTTAAGTACTCAACTGTCAGGTCAACTCCAGTTCTATTGTAATGAGGAACAGATGAAGAAAAAGATATGTCAAAGCATTAACAACGTTTTTAACTGACCCTCAGAGACAACAAATGGGAGCGAGCGGTGGATTTAGACCTGAAGAGAATTCCTCACCGGCTGATCTCTCTGATTAAGTCTTTTAGGTAAGAAGTAGCTTCTTTTATAACGTGACATCTAGGAGACCATTCTGTACTCATAGAATAACAGAAAAAAAAACTTTATATTTCTCCAGTAGGATTTCTAACCATAGGAACACAAAGAAATTAATTCATATCAACGGCAAGTATTCCACTGAAGGACCTAAATAAATGGCTATCATAAGTCATTGTGATTTTGCATATGCAAATTATCTTAGAAAGCCACTTATCTCACTATCAGGTAATAAAGAGGCTGTAGAATTAAATTACTGCAATTATACCTTTGGTAATGTTTCATATAACATCCTGGAATCAAGGAAAAATGGTTTTCGGATCAACCTGACGCACCTTGGCTAATGCACTCATGGAGGTTACTCTCCTCTTTCTCTGAAACAGCTTCCATGGCTGGAAATTTCTCCTTGTCTCCTGCCAGAAACACACACTGCTCTTACATATGATTCATGTTTCAGTAGAGCACTGGAATCCTAATGAAGGCTCTTAGCCCCACTGCAGTGGACTCGTGCAGACGGGGTGGGTATATATCACAGGAGCTGAGGGAGCAGCCGCTCAGGGCTCAGATCTGCAGGAACAAGTGCTGGTAATTTCTGGGCAGGGCTTTATGAATTTCTTTCCTTATAACACACTAGGTAAGTGACAAAGGACCTACCAGAGAACATATGTTCCCTTTTCAATGACAGACAAAAGAGACAGATTGAAGAGAACTGGCAAGTAATGGGGGTGAAAAAAAAACCTGACTTGCAGATTTCAGTTTACTCGAGTGGGAAATATCCCCGCTGAAAGGCTTTTGAGCGCTGCACGGTCGCACGCCTGCACTCCCATGCGTGTCTCTCTGATCTTCCTTTTAAATACTCAGGCATGTAAAATTGTTCTGCTTTGCAGCCTTTCAAGTCAATTACGTGTAAATCATACAATGACCAGTTTCATCAGCTCTAATCTGCCCACCTTTGTCAAGTTCAAGATAGTGTAGACCTACAAGCTGTTGATGTTGGCTTTGTTCAAAGGCTGCTTTCATGGGTTAATCTAGTGTCACGCTTACAGCTGGCCACAGGTTGGAGCTTGGGCACCTTTAGGCAATCCTTAATATTGTCAA
The DNA here is from genome assembly GCA_013400115.1 of Rhinopomastus cyanomelas. Taxonomy (NCBI): domain Eukaryota; kingdom Metazoa; phylum Chordata; class Aves; order Bucerotiformes; family Rhinopomastidae; genus Rhinopomastus; species Rhinopomastus cyanomelas. The sequence goes on from VXBP01009662.1 coordinate 116,307, forward strand.
CATTCACAGAATCACACAACATTAGGGATTGGAAGGGACCTTGAAAGGTCATCTAGTCTAATCCCCCAACACAGCAGGATCACCCAGACCAAGTCGCGCAGGGACGTGTCCAGGTGGGTTGTAAACGTGTCCAAAGATGGGGACTCCACATCCCCCCTGGACAGACCATCAGAGTGCTCTGTCTCCTTCACTGGGAAGAAGTTCCTTCTCATATTCATACTGACATTGCAAATATCTGTAAGTCACCAGGGCTTCGTGCTTTGAGCTTTACTAGTCCCACTTGTCCTCCTGAAATTCTGCTCTGTTGACCACTAAGATAGAGAGCTCCATCTGCCGTGGATGTGCCACTCATCTACCTGGCTCCCATTCACTCGTGCATCGAGCACCATTTACAGCTGGGCACACATTAAAAGTTCAGGATCCACCCAAAGGGTCCACATGTTCCAGCTTTACAACACCCAAAAGGCTTTTTTGCTTTGTATGGCAAAACATAACTCGCTTCTTCGTGGAAGGCAGATACTCTCAACCACAGTAATTGAGTTAGATCTCAGAGCTTTGTTCCACGGAGTGGAAAATCTGTATCTCAACTTCTTGCTTGAAAAAAACTGAATATGGGCTACACAGTTCCTGTCTTTCTAGTAGATGAGTTAACAAAACCCTCCCTTACATGTTCACATTAGCACATCTTCCTCAAGTCTAAAGAATGGCTGCAGGCTCTGTTCTGACAGAAACCAGGGTTAAGCAGCTGGTGTTGGTGTGAACAGGGAAGTCTCGGGGTCATTGGCTCCTCTCCTCAATTTGGCTGCTCAGATTAAGGCTGGAAGTGCTACAAAAACAACTGAAGGTCTTAAGGAAAGTCCTGTGAACACAACAACTGGATGGATGCGGCTAAGACCTTCCCAAAGAAGGGATGTTTCCACTGAAAGTGTGGCTATGTCTGATTTCAAAACATAAAATAAAGGTTAGTAAAAGCAAATTCCATTGAGCTGAACTCACTCACCCTTCTGGCACAGCCTCTTGCCAAAAGTGTGAAGACTCTAAGAACAAGATAACCAAATATTTGGTTTATTATGTTCAGCCACACTGCATTCTCTACATTTATTGAGTCAACGTGGGCTCCATTTGCTTTTAAATCCGTAGGTGATGTGACACACTGCTTGCTGGGCCTTGATAATTCTGCTGGTTTTGTGGTAAAGACACAAGTCCAAAAGTTTGGATACAGAAACTCACCCAAACTCATTAAGTTTTTTGATGTTTAGAAAAGTTTTGATGTTTTTTGATGTTGGAAAAGACCCCTGGGATCATCGAGTCCAACCAGCAACCCTACTCTACAAGGTCACCCTTAAACCTGGTCCCCCAACACCACATCTAAGCGACTTTTGACCACGTCCAGAGATGGGGACTCAACCCACACCCTGGGCAGCCCAGTCCAGTGCCTGACCACTCTCTCCGGGAAGAAATTCTTCCTGATACCCAGTCTAACCTTAACCTGTTGAAGCTTGAAGCCTTTCTCTCTGCTTCTGTCACTAATGACCTGTGAGAAAGACCAGCACCAACATCTCTACAATGTCCTTTCAGATAATTGTAGAGAGCAATGAGATCTCCCCCCTAAGCCTCCTCTTCCTCAAAGTAATGAAGTCACCTTTATTTTCTGCATTAGAGTTAGGATAGATTTTTGTGCCTTTTAAAAAGCTGAGGATGAAAATCCCTGCTCATCCACCCACCAAACTGATAATTTTGGCTAGAATCTGGTGTCGTGAGCCAACAGCTGCCTTCATTTACAGCAAAAAAAAGGGGTTATCTACTGGAACTGCACTGGCAAGTTGAATGGGATTGCAGAGATAAAAAGAACAATACTTTGATTCTCTTTGGGAGATGATTTTACAGGCTTCCTGTTATTTCATGGCCTGATTACATCAAGTCCTGAAACACAGCACTCAGTACAGGTTGGGATTAGGGAGAGAAGCTCTTTGCTTCTTCTGTGGTAACAACAGTGGGGCGGTGGGAGAAAACCTTTGAGGAAAAGAAGGCAAAGAATCACAGAACGTTAGGGATTGGAAGAGACCTCAAAAGATCATCCCCTGCTAGAGAAGGATCATCTAGACCCAGTCACACAGGAACATGGCCAGGTGGGTTTGAAACGTCTCCAGAGACGGAGACTCCACAACCACCCCAGGCAGCCTGTTCCAATGCTCCATCACCCTCAACGGGAAGAAGTTCCTTCTGATACTTATATGGAGAGGAGACTCCACAACTGCCCTGGGCGAGAAATGATGTTCACTGGGAGGGGGGACTATTTTAATAACACAGGTCCATACCTAACAGGCTTTATCTCTCCCTAACTCCACTAAATAAAAACCCCAAAAAACCAAAGCAGCAAAAATACAAGAGTGAAAGAATTAAGCAGCAGCAACACAACAACCCAGACAGGGTCTGTGTAGGTGAAGAATAAGTACAACCTTTTATCTCCAGTGCTTCACAGCTCCTCAGTAATGCTTCAGTCATGTCCCAGGGGCCTAGACTCCTTCACCTTTCCCCATATAGTGCCTTCTCTGCATTCAAACCGTGGGTACTTACAGAAACATTATTCATCAACATGGGAACAACTTTTCAGCAGCGAGAGGATGGAGAACAAAGTGCTCGCTAAAGCGGTAAGCACTTGTAGTAAATAACAACTCATCAGTACCCGAGAGTACACGGGTTTGTAAGCTAATGGCCACTGTGGAATGGCCAAGCACAAGGCCATCACGCTCACCCTTACAGCCTCATTCACATGTATGAACACAACAGCTTTAACTGCCAAGAAAGAGCCTCATGTATGATTCCAGCGTGAGCTGGAATGTCTCTTCAGGTTTCAGAGAACATCACAGAACATTAGGGATTGGAAGGCACCTGAAAGATCATCCAGTCCAATCGCCCCGCCACAGCAGGGTCACCTTGAAACACTAGAAAAGGTATTAAGGATTATTGATGTGGTGGGCATCACACCACGGGAGAGTTCAGAGATGGCTCCGTAAGCGGCAAGAGGTGAGCACCACACACACGTTATCAAATACCGGCTTCTTAGCTGCTTTAGCATGGATTGATTGCAGCCTCTTCATTTCACAGAACATAGGAGGTTCCACATCAATATCAGAAGGAACTTCTTCATGGTAAAGGTGACAGAGCACTAGAACTGGCTGCCCAGAGGGGTTGTGGAATCTCCTTCTCCAGAGACATTTAAAACTCACCTAGACATGTGTGACTTGATCTAGGTGATCCTGCTGTGGCAGGGGGATTGGACTAGATCATCCAAGGTCCCTTCCAATCCCTCATGTTCTGTGATTCTGCTGAAATCTCTTATTGCTGAGGTGCTCTGGAGATCTTTCTCGTAGGACCAAAGCTGTGCAGAACCCAAAGCACAGATCCCTATCCAGAGACATTTAAATGTTCAGATGGTGAAGTGGACGCTGCAAAGACTGAATGCAGAGTTGAGAAGCGGTCAGTCATCCTTCTGTTAACACTCCACAGGCTCTCTGTATGTGGCCATTATGAACTACCTGTCACAGTGAGGGTGACAGAGCACTCGAATAGTCTGCCCAGGGGGTTGTGGAGTCTCCTTCTCCAGAGACATTTAAAACCCACCTGAATATGTTCCTGTGTGACTTCATAGAATCATCATGGCTGGAAAGGACCTCCGGGGTCTTAATCTAGTAGATCCTACTGTGGTGGAAGGAACAGACTGGATGATCTTTTGAGGACCCCCTCCAATCCCTCATCTTCTGTGATTCTGTGAAAGCAGAAACCCTTGCACTTCTGAGGAGCTACCACCTTGAACGTGTTGACCTCATCATTCCCAAAAGCGACATGATGCAGAACTCCCCACCGACCGGCCACGTGCTGTCCCTTCCCTCTCAGTTCTAGGTAGGTATTGCTCCCTAAAGAGTGATGTTCCTTGGCTACAGGATTATATTTCTTCAGCCTGAATTTATGCTGCATGGTCTTGCTTTCACAGTGCTACCCTGCATAAGTTATGAGGTGCAGATTTAGGTAAGAAGGATGAGAATTTATATAAGAGAAAGGAAATGATGTGAGAATATCAATTGATATATAACCGGGCTTTAGTCACCGTGCAAGGATTAAGCGTGCATGAGTCCGTGTGTGTGCCTGCTATGAAAACAGCTTTGGCTTTTTGCATCCCACTCTTTTTACGTGATAAACACTAATTCTCTTCTAATATGAAAAGCTGGAATGTTTAATATAGTTTAACACATTCCACAAGATCTGGGTTTTGTGAGACAGCTTGCTTTCTGTTTATTCTCATCGAGGTGTTTAATGAAGAGACTGCCACATCACACGAGTTGATGGGTTAAATGAATCAAACACAACATTTTGCCTAATGAGAAGAGTTTACAGAAAACTTACGTAAAAGGTTAGGTTTTTTAAAAAGCAGAGCTGTAACAGCAAGAATCTACAAAGGTCTGTGCTCCTCAGAAAGTCAGGGATCCTTCTGAAAATACAAGGATCAAAGTTGTAACGCAGAAGAACTCGCGGTAATTATCGAAAGCTTCAATATTGTCTGTAAGCTGTTACAGTGAAAAACCTAAAACCTGCATCTTTTTATGTTCTCACTTGTTCCCCAAACACGTAGAGCTAAAGGAAGGCTGGAACTCCTGCCAGCATTTTGCAAACCGACACAGCACTGAAATGACAGCGGCTGAGCTTTTCCAACTTGCCCATACGAAGTGTTTAAGGTTTTCTTGTTCTCTTTGCAGCCCAGACGTGATCATAGAATCATAGAATCATTAGGGATTGGAAGGGACCTTGAGAGATCATCCAGTCCAATCCCCCGACACAGCAGGATCACCCAGACCAAGTCGCTCAGGAACATGTCTGGGTGGGTTTTAAATGTCTCCGGAGAAGGAGGCTCCACAAGCCCTCTGGGCAGCCCCACTGAGCTCCCTTAACAACATGATTCATATTATGTCAGTGGTACCATGGTGTGGTGACACCTCCAGTGCTTCCCAAAGGGCTCCAGGCACTGTGCAGGATGCAAGAGCTGACTGTTGCTGTCAGGAAAACAGACTCTGTGAGGAGCAGCTGAGGGAACTGGAGTTATTTAGTCCAGAGAGAGGAGACCTTCTTGCTCCTCCAGGTGCCTAAAAGGAGGCTGTAGAGAGGCTGGTGCTGCTCTCTTATCCTAAATTCCTAATGATAGGACGAGAGGAAATGCATCAGGGGAGGTTTAGATTGGACCTTCGGAAGAAGCTCTTTGCTGAGAGAGTGGTTGGGCGGCACTGGAAGAGGCTGCCCAGGGAGGTGGTGGAGTCCCCATCCCTGGAGGGGTTTAATAAACTAGTGCTAGAGCACTTGAGGCCATGGACTAGGGGTTAGGGAGATGTTGGGATGAGGGCTGGACTTGATCCCAGAGGCCCTTTCCAGCCATAATGATTCCATGCTGAACTAAAACCTGCTATGTTCCTAGCAAGGCAAACAAACAAATCTTGGAGCAACGAGGATCACCAGCAATTCAGGAATTCATTTGCTGAGCTTTCTGAGTTCCAGAAAGGAGGAAAGGAGAAGGCCCTTTCTTTAAGCTGAGGGATCACCATAATGTCTCTACTGCCACACAGAAAACAGTTTTATCTGATGCAGGCTTTTTCCAAGAACAAAAGTGCTTAATTATACTGCTTGGTCCTTTGCCTCTTCTCCGAGAACCATTGTGGTTTCCCCCTTTTCAATGGGGAAGGAAGAGGTATCCACATGGTGTCCACAGCAAAGCTGGTCCCTGCTGTGGCTGCCAGCAGCCACGGTGGGTCAAAATACCTCAGCCACCCACACCAGCTCCTGCACTGGATAGAAATCACTGTCAAATACGGTTCAGGAATTCCAACACGACAGCAGTGTCTCTCAAAAATTCTTCTGGGATCTTTTGAGGTCCCTTCTAGTCCCTAATGTTCTGTGACACTGTGCTGATGGGGGTTTCAGAGGCTATTACACCCATCCTATTAGCAAGAAACCCCTTTAACCCTCTCAAGTTCACAAGCTAGTACATCTAATCTCCACAAGGCTACTGAGCAGGCAGAGAACATGAAAAGATCTGAGAAAAAAGATGCTTTTGTCTTTTAACTAGAAACACTTTAGGGATTGGAAGGGACCTCGAAAGATCATCCAAGTCCAATCCCCCTGCCTCAGCAGGATCACCTAGATAAAGTTGCACAAGAATACGTCCAGGCAAGTTTTAAACGTCTCCAGTGAAGGAGACTCCACAACCCACCCTGGGCAGCCCGTTCCCACAGAAGCAACACGACATCCTAAAGAAAATACAACACTGGTGATGAATGATAACAGCAGCACAATCAGCTCGACTCAGTGCCGTGCACTAGGTTAGTACAGACCATAAACAGAAACAGACTAGACCAACCAGAGGAACGCTAGTGATTGCCTCTAATTGTAGGTTGACACCAAAATTACCGGCTTCAAGACTGAATTTGGTGTTAATGTAAATCACTCCCTGTTATTCCTTTCTTAGCAGCCTGTCTTATGATCTGCCTGAAAGAAAATCACTAGATTCTCTGCAAAGCAACTGAAGTAAATGCCCAGTATCTCCCAGTTCCATTAAGATTTCTCTCGTTACCCTGTTAATGAGGTGCAGGGTTTGGGGCTTGGTTTTCAGCATCCCTTTCACAGCCCCGGTTGTTAATAGAAATCCATCTCCATGGTAGCTGCAGGCACATTCACTGTCAATAAAGACATGCCCTGGCCACCTTCGCAGCCATCTCTGCTGGTAACTTGCTTTCATTACTGCTCCTCCTTTGCAGGACAAATATTTATTAAGAAGTTCATGGTTACCAGTTGTTTCCTGCAGTTACATATAATGACCAAGGATTTTGTGTAATTGCACAGACTTCTTTGTCTTCCAGCTCCTTCAGAACAAGCAGAACTGTCTGCACTGTGGAAGATGAGATACAAAACCCCCTGAGAGCCACTTCTAGCATGAGAGCAACTCGTAACCAACCAACAGCCTAACCACAGCTTACAGAATCCGAGAACATTAGGGAACAGAAGGGACCTCAAATCTCTCTGCATCTTGTCCAATCCCTCTGCCAGAGCAGGATCACCTAGACCAAGTCGTACAGGAACATAGCCAGGCAGGGTTTCAGTGTCTCCAGAGGAGGAGGTTCCCCAACTCCCCTGGGCCACCCCTTCCAGGGCTCCATCCTGAAGTCCCCTCTCATGTTTATGTGGAAACTCCTCTGTTCCAGCTCACACCCATTGCCTCTTGTCCTATCATTAGATGACACTGAGCAGAGGATCCTCCTAACAGCCACCTCTCACATATTTATAAACATCAATGAGGTCACTCCTCAGTCTCCTCTAAGCTCAAGAGACCCAGCTCCCTCAGCCTTTCCTCAGCAGGGAGATGCTCCACACCCTTCATCATCTTTGTGGCTCTGCGCTGGACTCGCTCCAGCAGTTCTGTGTCCTTGTGGAACTGAGGGGCCCAGAACTGGACATAATACTCCAGATGTGGTTTCATCAGGGCAGAGTAGAGGGGGAGGAGAACCATCTCTCAATCTGCTAACCACCCCACTTCTAACCCACCCCAGGATGCCATTGGCCTTCTTAGCCACAAGGGGCCATTGTTGGCCTATGGTCATCCTGCTGGCCACCAGGAGCCCCCAGGTCCCTTTCTCCTACACTGCTCTCCAACAGGTCAGTCCCCAACACAGAGCTACCTCTCTGTAAGATCTGTCTTTCCTATAAGTAACGCAAGGAGCGAGGGAAGACGAGACAGAAGAGATACGGGCACAAAGGCTGGGTTTATATTCACAGGTTGGCTCAGAGCAGCACAGTAATTTTGAATCAAATCCCCAAATCTTCCCCAATTACTGTGGGCTGGTGTAGCTTGTAGGGTTTGATTTGGTGAGGGTGAATTTGGCTCCATGCAGAGGAAATGAAACCATTTGCTCTTCTGCAGGTGCAGAGCAAGTGCTCCTCACCCCCTAATGAATGCTTGGCCACCAAGATTGCCTCTGACAACGCGCCTGGTGAAGATGTTTGGCCTAGGGCACCTAAAATAATATTTAGACCACAATGAGAAAAATCACTCCACAGATCTACAGAGCCTGTTCACACACACTGGCAATCTGTACAGCTCGGGTCATGGAATCACACAGAATCGGTTCTAGCATGAGAGCAACTCATAACCAACCAACAGCCTAACCACAGCGTACAGAAAGACAGAACATTACGTACTGGAAAGGACCTCAAAAGATCATCCAGTTCAATCCCCCCCAAAACAGCAGGATCACCTAGACCAAGTCACACAGGAACACAGCCAGGTGGGTCTTAAACATCTCCAGTGAAGGAGACTCCACAACCCCCCTGGGCAGCCCCTTCCAGGGCTCTGTCNAGATCACCCAGTCGAATCCCCCTGCTACAGCAGGATCACCTAGATCCAGTAGCACAGGAACATATCCAGGCAGGTTTTAAACCTCTCCAGAGAAGAAGACTCCACAACCACCCTGGGTAGTCCCTTCCAGTGCTCTGCCACCCTCTTGCTTCTGCCTCTCAGGTTGAATTCCACTGGCCCAACATTGCCACCGATCCTATCTCCCAAGGCAATCAAACACTCAAAAGATTTGAGGGGTGAAATAACAATCCTTCCACAACCACCCTGGGCAACCCATTCCAGTGGTCTGTCACCCTCACCGTGAAGAAGTTCCTTCTCATATTTATATGGAACCACCTACTTTCCAGCTGCAGACCAAGGAATCTATTTGTTATGAGCAGTAACAGTAATTAGTCACAACACACCTCAACACGAGTGCCAGGATTCAGCATCTTTGTAATGGAGGGTACTGCAGAGGGAAAGAGCCCTTGGAGACAGCCCAAAACAGTAATTACTTAAACACCTCAATTGATCAGCCCGTGAATGAAATAAACAGCGTGGCTTCTGGCAGCAGGACAGGCATTATGAAAAGCACCTTGGTTATTAAACAATCAAGTAACACTTATCTGAGGAGCTCACAGCACCAGCGACTGAGTAACTAAACGGGAAAAGACACAGGATGCAGGCAAAAGCTATTATCTTGTCAGATCTCTGAGATTTTCTGGAGATAAGTTAGAAAATGTTCTGTATTACCCTGTCAAAGAAGTAAATACTCTGGCTGTACACTGACTACGTGACGCTGCACAGCGGCAAACAACACCGGTCGGGGAGCGCACGCGCGACGGAGGGCGGGTTTCATCATAAATCAGACCAAACGCCACCACGTGAATTTAATACCACCATTTACAAATGCAAAATATAACTTGATTACTAGCCTCATTCTTTCCAGAGGTTAGATTAGAGCTGGCACTTAAATAATCTACTATCAGGGAAAATCTGGAACAGAATTAGAAATATCCCACTGAGACTCAGACTATTTTACTGTGGCTAATAAGCAGATTTCTACTTGATTTTCATTCTTGGGAGACTGCTCAGAAGTAAGTGGATCTGTGTTTCAACCAGTTCACAGTAACCTGATGAAAAGTTGAGGCTGTAAAAAACAGTTGGCCAAAACTACCTGGTCAAAGTTGCCAGAAAGGATTGGCCTTGAGGAAAGCTAAGCACCTCATGAAACTCTGATATCCCCAGCATCTGCAGCGTTCAAGACAGTAGGTAAGTGTTTTGGAGATGAAGACTGTCGTAGGGCTGCACTTCTTAGACCTTAACATGATATATTACCTTCAGTAAAGGTCCACGCTGGCAGTGTTGGCTGTTCCTGGTATCATAATCTGGGCAAGAACAACCCCAGGTGCCAGGAAAGGTTGAGGACTGACCTGTTCAAGAGCAGAGCAGGAGAAAGGGACCTGAGGGCTCCTGGTGGACAGCAGGATGATGATGAGCCAGCAAGGTGTCCAGGTGGCCTGGAAGGCCAATGGCATCATGGCTTGGATCAGCAATGGTGTGGTCAGCAGGACTGGAGATATAATCCTCCCCCTGTACTGGGCACTGGGGAGGCCTCCCCTCAAGTACTGGGGGCAGTGCTGGGCCCCTCACTTCAACAAAGAGACTAAGGGGCTAAAGCGGGTGCAGAGGAGCAACAAGGCTGAGGAAGGAACTGGAGAGAAAGTCTGAAGGCACAAAAGGCCAGTGGCATCCTGCCTTGGATCAGCAATAGTGTGGCTAGCAGGACTGGGGATATAAGCCTCTCCCTGTCCTGGGCACTGGGGAGGCCTCCCCTTGAGTACTGGGGGCAGTGCTAGGCCCTTCCCTTCAAGAAAGAGATGGAGGGGCTGGAGCAGGTCCAGAGAAGCAGCAAGGCTGGGGAAGGGACTGGAGGGAAAGGCTGATGGGGAGAGGCTGAGGGGGCTGGGGGTGTTGACCCTGGACAAGAGGAGACTCAGGAGGGACCTTCTCCCTCTCCTCAACTCCCTGAAGGGAGGCTGTAGTTAGGTGGGGTCAGGCTCTTCTCCCAGGCAGCCAGCACCAGGACAAGAGGGCAGGGCCTGAAGCTGCCAGGGGAGGGTTAGGGTGGGTGTTATGAAGCTCTTCCTCAGGGAAAGGGTGACCAGAGCCTGGAGTGGACTGCCCAGGGCAGTGGTGGAGTCCCCAATGCTGGAGATGTTGAAGGCCAGCCTGGCTGTGGCCCTCAGTGCCCTGGAGTGGCCGCTGTGGTGATGTTAGGTCCTGGGCTGGGCTGGCTGAACTCAGAGGCCTTTTCCAGCCTCAGTCATTCTGTGATTCTGATTCTGTGAAAGAAAGCACCCACTGGCTGCAAGAACACGCTGAATGAGGAGGGATTACTGGCTCGTTCAGCTAAGGAGAACAGATCTCTGGCACGACTACATTTTGACAAAAATTGTAGGAGAGAGATGAGCGCAGGACGGCGGGTAACAGGCACAACGCAGTGATGACAGAGGATTTGAACCAGAGGAAATTAACAGCAAGGTGAGAAACTGGAAAGGTGTTGGCTTAGATGGAGCTTAGGGTTAGCTTCAGCCTGCATTTGGGCAATAAAATGTGCATATGAAAACTGCTTCTCAGCAGCAATAAGCAGGGTAGGGGAGCAGGAAAACAAAACAAGTAGAGTTGACACAGCTGAACCGTAAATACGAGGCTAGTGCAAACCCAATCCAAGCAGAACTGAAAACAAAAACAGAGGAACTACTATTTCAGTCAGAATTTCATCCTCACACTGATTCCTTCCAAAGCTTCCATTTTAAATTTAACTGAAGCTGTCCCAGAATTTCCCATCTGCCTCACAGGAGGACTGTGGACTCTCAGAGCGAGTTGCCGCATCAGTGTAGAACAAGTTTGCTGTGAACAGCATGGAGCTTTTTGTAGAACAGAAGGCAACTGGTAGAAGAAGAGGGAGTAGGAATCATCTGAGATTATACAAGTGCATCAGCTGGGAACCTGGGTGACTTTCTTTGTTGGAGTTGAGCAGAACAGTCTTTTGTAGCAGTGCTTTGGACAGGTTACTGGGAAGGAATCTGTGCAAGACAGCCCCAGGTGTCGGTATAGGCTGGGGACTGACCTGTTGGAGAGCAGTGTAGGATAAAGGGACCTGGGGGTCCTGGTGGCCAGCAGGATGGCCAGGAGCCAGCAATGGGCCCTGGTGGCCAAGCAAGCCAAGAGCATCCTGGAGTGGATCAAAAGCAGGGTGGTTAGCAGATTGAGAGAGGTTCTCCTACCCCTCTACTCTGCCCTGCTGAGTCCACAGCTGGAATCTTGTGTCCAGTTCTGGGCCCCTCAGTTCAAGAAGGGCACCGAACTGCTGAAGATAGTCCAGCACAGAGCCACAAAGATCATGAAGGGAGCTGAGCATCTACCTGACGAAGGAAGGTTGAGGGAGCTGGGTCTCTTGTCTTGGAGAAATGGAGACTGAGGGGTGACCTCATTAATATTTATAAACATGTCAAGAGAGGGTGACAAGAGGATGGAGTCAGGCTCTGCTCAGTGTCATCTAATGATAGGACAAGGGGCAAGGCATGTGAAGTGGAACAGAGGAGGTTCCACATCAATATGAGAAGGAACTTCTCAACAGTAAGGGTGATGGAGCACTGGAAGAGACTGCCCAGGACTTCTGTACAGTCTCCTTCTCTGGAGACATTTAAAACCCACCTGCTGTGGCAGGGGATTGGACTAGATGATCTTTCGAAGTCCCTTCCAGTCCGTAGTGATTCTATGATTCTATGATATGATCTAGGTGATCCTGCTGTGGCAGGGGGATTGCACTACATGATCTTTCAAGATCCCTTTCAATCCCTAATGTTCTGTGGTTGTCTGAGGCTCCACACAGCAGACAGACACAAAGGGAACAGTGAGTAGCCAACACGTCACCAACAAAGTCTAAAGGGCCTGTGGTAAATTTATTTTCCACTCCTGGCAAAGGTTTAAACGCACATTCCCTGTTAAATACATTCTGTACTATTAATATCAGATTGAAGAATGAAAACATTGAGAATATTATATCTGATGTGTTTCCCCATCCATTTGACACTAATGGCTCAACTGATATCAGCCAATATGAAAATCAATGCCGGGTATTTGGCACACAACTGTTGTACATGGCAGAAGCCAGTGAGAGCTATTACGTTCCCAAAATTAAGAACCTGCAGGGAAATAAATACAAATTACATGTAAGTAAATTACCTAAAGGTTTACGGTTTTGATGATGAAAAACGACGCCATCTGTTAAAATTAAAGCAGTCTGTAACAGGACAGGAAATTGCTTTGAAGTCAGAGATTGTCAGCGGAGAAAACTGTAACTGCACATTTTTAACCACAGGGTAATTTCCTACTGCCCTCAGAAATAGTTCCACATCCTTAGAATCATAGAATCATTCAGGTTGGAAAAGAGCCTTGGGATCACTGAGTCCAACCATCAACCCTACTCTACAAGGTCATCCCTAAACCAGATCCCCCAACACGACATCTAAGCAACTTTTAAATATATCTAGGAATGGGGACTTAACCATCACCCTGGGCAGCCCATTCCAGGGCCTGACCTCTCTCTGTGTGAAGACTCTTCCTGATGGCCAGTCTAACCCTCCCCTGTTGAAGCTTGAAGGCCTTCCCTCTGCTTCTATTGCTAATTACCTGTGAGAAGAGACCAGCACCAACATCTCTACAATGTCCTTTCAGGTAGTTGTAGAGAGCGATGAGGTCTCCCCTTAGCCTCCTCTTCCTCAGACTAAACAGCCCCAACTCTCTCAATTTCTCCTCATAAGATTTACTCCCCAGGCCCTAAAACCTAAATCACAGAACGTTAGGGATTGGAAGGCACCTCAAAAGATCACCCTGTGCAATCCCCCCGCCAGAGCAGGATCATCTAGATCCAATCGCACAGGAACCTGTCCTTAAAACCTCTTCTCAAATGTGAGCTCTTAGAGCCAGGACAAAATCAAAGTGTAAACATGACAGGAGGAAAGACTGAATCAATTTGCAATGCAAAAGATACCTACAGTTATAGGAAGGGAAGTTCCTCTCACCACTGTTAGCAGCTAAGTACCATTTGTATGTCAGTGTAGGCTAGAAGGGAACTGCTCACAGAAGCACTACTATCTTCATTGTGCTGAGCTGGTCTACACCCAAAGAGCATCTGTTTTACAGATGAACAAAGAGGCCTTCAAGGACAACAAGGACCAAAAGAATCTCGTGTTAAAGCTCAATTATACGCTGAAAAATGAGTCTGTGCGTGGTGTCAGAGAGTTCAATGTCCATTGTTGTGAGTGGCTCCTGATAGGATTTACTCCACTTTCAAGGTTTCCTCAATTCCACCACTAACATTCAGCCTGAGAGCTGAACATCAAGTGGAGCTGTTTGCAGTCCATGCGTCATCATCTACAGTAAAGGGTCTACATTTGGGACTTAATTAATACAGCCAGGTCAGAACTCAGCTCGTTCCTTCCCAGAGATGTATTGGCTCTGCAATGGTACGTAAAGAATAGCACACACCTATTTTTCCACAGGAGTCAGCAGAAAGACAGAAGATACCCAGAACACAGATCTACTGTCATTTCTTGCAGTGACTCCTCTGACCACTTGCATTTTGTTTTTTAAATAACAAATATTTTTCCCCTCACTACAGCATTTGCAATCCTTACTCTAAGGGTGTTTTGCCAGGGAAAAGCACTCGAGCTCTACGGAAAATTATTGGCACAGTTACACAGTGTTTTGCAAAACCCTGCTTTTCCTGAGGCTGGTTAATCTAAGAAGCTCGAGTACCTCTTCTAAGCAAAGGTTGGTTTCATTTTTCATGTCCCTAAGTTGATTGCATCCATTTTGTTTACACAATAATGTGCATATTATTCCAGCATCCGCAAGCTGTGAAGGGGTAATGCTTCACCTTTCACAAGCACGGAAAGGGCGGGTGGCAGGAGGATGGAGCCGGGCTCTGCTCAGTGGTATCTAATGATAGGACAAGGGGCAGTGGGTGTGAGCTGGAAGGTTCCACATCAATATGAATCACAGAATCACTCTGGTTGGAAAAGAGCCTGGAATGGGTTGTTTGAGAGTCTAGAATGGGTTGTTTGAGAGCCTGGAATGGGTTGTTTGAGAGCCTGGAACGGGTTGCCCAGGAAGGTGGTGGAGGCCATCCACCATCCTGGGAGGTGTTTAAGGCCAGGCTGGATAAGGCTCTGGCCAGCCTGATCTAGGGTGGGATGTCCCTGCCCATGGTAGGGGAGTTGGAACTGGGTGATCCTGTGGTCCCTTCCAAGCCTGACTGACTGTATGACCTGGTCTAGGTGATCCTGCTGTGGCAGGGGGATTGGACTACATGATCTTTCAAGGTCATTTCCAATCCCTAATGATTCTACGATTCTAAGACCCCTGGGATCATTGAGTCCAGCCATCTACTCTACCTTACAAGTTCACCCCTAAACCAGATGCCTCAACACTATCTTTAAACACATCCAAGAATGGCAACTCAACCACCTCCCTGGGAGGAGTTTCTTCATGGTGAGGGTGACAGAGCACTGGAACAGGCTGCCCAGGGCGGTTGCGGAGCCTCCTTCTCGGGAGAAGGCATATAATACCCACCTGGACCTGTTCCTGTGCGACTTGATCTAGAGGATCCTGCTGTGGCAGGGGGATTGGACTGGATGGTGTTTCGAGGTCCCTCCCAACACCTCAAGTGGTTTGTGTCTTCTTCCCTTTCCTCTCTGGGCAGCAGCAGCACTCTGGCTTCTGCAGGAAGACAGCTGATTGGGGGACGAGCTGGAGATATATTGCGTATAGAAGCCTCAAGTTCGATCTGGGCTCATGGATAATAGCAGCACTTTGTCCTCACCGCTCCTGGAAGACAGCGATACGGGCAGAGGTACCTCATGCCAAATTGCCGCAGACTGACAGTCTTAATTTTCCGAGGCAGGAAAACTGCCACCTCATTAAGAAGAACACTGTGTTATTAGTTTATTGGCGTGGCCCCAGCCTTGGAAAAATGCAGCATGCGTGTCCTTGTGACTAAAGGCACGATCCCGGAGAAGCTTAGAGAAAATCTTTGCTTTGGCCAGGAGAGCTGGCTGCAAGGAGTCCTGCAACAACAGCTAGTAGTAAAGAACTTCCTACTAGTGAGCACGCCCTCCCGGCCCGTAACGTGGTTCTCATCGGTGCATTTTCTATCACAGAACATCAGGGATTGGAAGGGACCTCGAAAGATCACCCAGTCCAATCATCCCCCTGCCACAGCAGGATCACCTAGATCCAGTCACACAGGAACACATCCAGGCGGGTTTTAAACATCTCCAGAGAAGGAGACTCCACAACCTCCATGGGCAGCCCATTTCATCTGCTTCAACTATTTTAAAGACTCATGGGTTTGAGACAGCAGATTGACAGTCTAACATTGAAGCCATCGCAATCCAACAAAGGAGAGACGGTATCACAAGAAGGTCAAAGTGTGCTCCTATCATAATGCAGATTCCTCCTCGATTTCCCACCTCCTACATTTTAGTGACACATGGGAATAAGATTAATGGAAAGAAAAAGCAGCTTTCGTTGTGAATGGTCTCTCTGAAAATCAGCATTTCGACACTTATTTGCCACAGCAGGGAGCCAATCCTTTCAAAAACCCCGACAGCATCAGCCAATCAGCCAACTGAACTGAAAGAATAATGGCTTCTTTGAAGTTTTCTTTCACTGCACTGGGAAAGTTCAGATGCTCTTGCTGGGACAGTTCAGATGTCCCAACCTGCACTAATTACAAGACAAGCCCTTCCCATTCATTTGCTTTGTTAATTGCAGGGATCCAAGGAAGGTAGGTTCGTAATGAGGCCGCTGTTGATTTTTGCACAGGTATTAGTCTCTAGCCAAGAGCTAATTCTTCATCTGAAAAAGTTTGCCTCCCCGCTTCTGAAAACGCTCTTTCATCCCTAACCTGCTTTAATTGACGTGCAAGCTATCACACGGCTTGTTTTTCTTCAACGTGAAAGATTACTTGCAAATGGAATGTAACGAAAACGAATGGCTCTGCGCCGTCACTGTACGCAGCCCCCTGCGGAAGAAACAACTAACCCCAGAGATGCATTGTCTCTGCTGAGATTTACAGCGCCGCGTTGACTAATTATTCACGACGCGTTATCCATCACGCTGCAAACGTCTTCACAGGACCAGCAAAAAAAAACAATGCCTTCCAGTTCAGGGAAATTGCTAAAATAGAGCTATCAAAACCATATGCCAGCTCAATAGAAACGTCTGCCAGCCTTTTATTAATTTCTGGAGGTGCTGCAACAGCTGAAGCACAGACAATCATTCAGGTTGGAAAAGACCCTAGGGATCATCGAGTCCAACCAGCAACCCTGCTCTACAAGGTCACCCCTAAACCAGATCGCTCAACACTACATCTAAGCATCTTTTAAACTCATCCAGGGATGGGGATTCAACCACCACCCTGGGCAGCCCATTCAGATGCCTGACCACTCTCTCCAAGAAGAATTCCTTGATGTCCAGTCTAACCCTCCCCTGTTGAAGCTTGAAGCACTTCTCTCTGGAGAAGCCTTGGAATCAGAATCACTCAAGGTTGGAAGGAACCATCATCCAGTTCCAACTCTCCCAGCACAGGCAGGCACACCCCACCGTAGATCAGGCTGACCAGAGCCTCATCCAGCCCGGCCTTAAATACCTCCAGGGATGGGGCTCCAACCACCTCCCTGGGCAACCCATTCCAGGCTCTCACCACTCTCACAGTGAAGAACTTCCTCCTCACATCCACTCTAAATCTCCCCATCTCCAGCTTTGCTCCATTCCCCCTAGTCCTGTCTCTGCCTGACACCCTAAAAAGCCCCTCCCCAGCCTTTCTGTAGCCCCCTTCAGATACTGGAAGTCCACAAGAAGGTCACCTGGGAGCCTCCTCTTCTCCAGACTGAACAGCCCCAACTCTCTCAGTCTGGCCTCATAGGAGAGGTGCTCCAGCATCATCCTCGTGGCCCTCCTCTGCACTCGCTCCAGCACCTCCACATCCCTCCTGTAATAAGGGCTCCAGAACTGGACGCAGCGCTCCAGGTGGGGTCTCATGAGAGCGGAGTAGAGGGGGAGAATCACCTCCCTCGACCTGCTGGCCACACTTCTCCTGATGCAGCCCAAAATTCCAGGCAGGAAGTGCACAGTGCCGGCTCCTGTTGAGCCTCTTGTCCACAAGCCGCCCCAAGTCCTTCTCCCCAGGGCTACTCTCCAGCCAGCCACAGCAGGATCCCCTAGATCAAGTCACACAGGAACACGTGCCGTAATCGTGTGAGACCACACACAGACGCAGGAGTAATGAAAGAGAGCAGAAAGCTGCTTCAACATCCCTTTAATATCTTTGCTGACGTCTGTCACGTTCTGCCCAAGGTCCTGTCACTTGTGCAGAGGACTCTGTGCTAAAGCTTCGATCACACTACCCAAAGAAACCAGCGTCAGACCACCTCAGCCTGACACCTTCAAATACAGCCTCTCACTGCACTTTGGGAAGCGGCCATGCTTCAGACTGCAACTTATACACGTCTCAGTATTTGTGGTGATTTATTTTCCTCTGTAGCATTTGAAAAATATATGAGAACACAACCCACTCTGCACTTTATTTGCCAGTTCAGGGAGGTTTGAGCCAGTCCATTGAAATTCTTTAGTGCTTGCCTCACTTACTTGACACCCTAAGCATAAAGGCAGAGGCGCTATCAATAATCCACTGCACAAAAGCTGGCTGCAAATATCTTCTTGATGATAGATTAAAATCACATCTCTGTAGGGACAAATCCCATCTCTGTACAGGTTACTAGCACAAATTTATCTGTTTAGATGAGTCATGTTGAAGCAGAGGAATGGTTACTAGGTCACTAGAATCGCTCCAAGAGGATGAGCTTCAGATGATGGGATAGACTGGTGTGTTTTGCTCACTGGATGACTGCCTCTTGGGCACAATGACCTTGTTAATCACAGAACATTAGCGATTGGAAGAGACCTCAAAAGATCATCTAGTCCAATCCTCCTGCCGCAGCAGGATGCCCTAGATCCAGTTGCACAGGAACATGTCCAGGTGGGTTGTAAATGTCTCCAGAGAAGGAGGCTCCACAACACCCCTGGGCAAGTACCTCAAAAAATCATCCAGTCCAATCCCCCTGCCACAGCAGGATCCCCTAGATCCAGACACACAGGAACATGCCCAAGCAGGTTGTAAAGGTTTCCAGAGAAGGAGACTCCACAACCTCCCTGGGCAGCCCCTTCCAGGGCTCTGTCACCCTCACTGGAAAGAAGTTCCCTCTCACATTGATGTGGAACCTGCTATGTTCCAACTGACACCTGTCGCCCTTGTCCTGGCATTAGATGCCACTGAGAAGAGCCTGACCTAGTTAATAAATATAATAATTATATTATTAAACATAATAAATAATTACAATGACTTGCTCTGGGATTAAAATCTCCAGTGCAACCAGCACACAAGTTAACGGTCTGCTTTGGGAAACACGTCGCGCTGAATAAACATCTTGCGTGTTTGCTCCGTACAGGAACGTGAAGAGAGCTAGAGGCCTAATTCCCTAATTCACAAAGAATTTATGTAGTGTGTGGATGTGGGATGCTAAGCCTGTATATTTATATATCACCAGTTTTATTCCAATTCCAGTTGGGTTCCTAGAGTTAAATATTGTTACAACACATCAGTGCCTAACCAGATTCTCTGCAGTTCATGTAATAAAACCAGTCAGAACTAAAGGAGGAGATGGATAGTTCCAGTGCAAGGCTGCTTAAAGCCTAAAACATTTCAGTGCATCCCAATACATGGGAGGTCAAATCAGAGAGGCAGAATAAAGCCCACTGCAGGGCCCATCTAATACTTGAACTTCCTGGCTGCAGTCTAAGGCTTTGATTCTGCATGCATGCCTGCGTTTAATTTTGAGCCAGAAGGAGAGAGATTTCTTGTAAAACTTAAAGTGATCCATGAGCACCCACAGAATCGGATGCTCTTTACTCCCTAAAAACTTTAAAAGCCAAAAAAAAAGTGCAAGAATTGAGAGAAACAAAGAAGAACTGGATGTGGCACTTAGCATCATGGTCTAACTGATTGTGTTGATTGTTGATGTCAGGTTGATGATCCTGCTGTGGCAGGGGGATTGGACTAGATGATCTCAGTGTCACCTAGTGATAGGACGAGGGGCAATGGGTGTGAGCTGGAACAGAGGAGGTTCCACATCAATATGAGAAGGATCTTCTTCCCAGTGAGGGTGCCAGAGCACTGGAAGGGGCTGCCCAGGGGGGTTGTGGAGTCTCCTTCCCTGGAGATGTTTCAAACCCACCTGGATGTGTTCCTATGTGACTTGGTCTAGGAGATCCTGCTGTGGCAGGGGGATTGGACTGGATGTTCTTTTGAGGTCCCTTCCAATCCCTAATGATTCTATGACTCTATGATCTTCGAAGTCCCTTCCAATCCCTAATGTTCTGTGATTCTGTGAAGCTGCACAGATAAGCAGCAGAGGTTGGACTCATAAATGACAAGACTGTGCTTTCCAGTTCTAGAGGAAACAAAGAAAATTAAGAAAAATGACTATTTCCCCCATCGTGACAATTATCACCTCCACTCTGCCCTAGTGAGATCTCATCTGGTTTATTGCATCCAGTTCTGGGCCTTTCCAGTTCAAGAGGGACAGACAACTAGTTGAGAGAGCCCAACAGAGGGCTATGAGGAAGAAGAAGGGACTGGAACAACTGCCTTAGGAGGAAAGACTGAGAGACCTGGGGCTTGTTAGTCTGGAGAAGACTGAGAACGGATCTAATCAATGTCTACAAATACAAGAGGGCTGAGTGTCAAGAAGGCAGGGACACCCTCTGTTTACCTGTGCCCTGGGATAGCATGAGTGGCAGTTGATTCAAGCTCAAGCACAGGACCTTCCACCTCAACATGAGGAAGAACTTCTTTACTGTGAGGATGACAGAGCACTGGAACAGGCTCCCCAGAGAGGCTGTGGAGTCTCCATCTCTGGAGACATTCCAGACCTGGGTGGATGCATTTCTGAGTGATCTGCCCCAGTTTTGGTCCCGCTCTGGCAGGGGGGTTGGACTTGATCTTCAAAGGGTCCCTTCCAACCCCTAAGACTCTGTGATTCTGTGAAAGACAGATATCTTCATTCTCTGGGGATTTCTATGGCTGCATCAAGTATGAAAAATTTATATCCAAGGTTCCAAAACACAGGCAAGTACAAAACAACTTCTAGCACCCAGGCAAAACAAAAGTAACCTTGGGAAGAAAAGAAACACATCTACAGACAAGCATTCTCCATCTATTCACCTCTGGATCACAATACATACTTAATTCTTTAATTTCTCCAAGGGACACAATAAAAGCCTCTCTTCATCTCCAATGCAGCCTGTCAAAACCAGCCTGGCAAACCATCAGGAGCTGGAACCATCTGTGGTGGGACCCAAGTGTTATTTTAGTGATTGTGGCAGACTCCCCAGGCAGTTTTGTTGGGTGTATTTCATGTACACAATATACAAGAGTATCTCTAAGGCAACAGAGAGCTCCTGAGCAGAGACCAAAAGGCTTTCAAAACAGATATTCTGAGAACAGCCAGCTGAAGAAAACACTTTACTCTGAGGTTCGTTGGAAAGAAACGCTACCATCACAATCATTAACAGCCTGCTGTAGGCTCGAGGAGAAGCACATGTTTATAATTTAGACTCTGCTTTGAAAGTCTTTGACTTCTGAAGATGTACACAATGAAGTCATCTCAAAACAAGGTCCTGGCTCACAGCTGAATGTATCCACGGCGGCCGGTGGGAAACGCGTTTATCACTTCCACACAGTGCAGATACCTTGTTTTGTGACTGGTGAAAGGGTAAAAACGAGTCTCACTCATGAAACTAAAGGATTGTTTGGCTGAATGAAGACAAAGTTTGGATAAGAACAAGCACAAACATCCTACAGATAAACACGTTCCTGTGTTGGGTCAGTTTCCCCTCAAGATTCCATTTATACGGGATCTGTTAACAACTTCTCACAAGGAAACACTGAGCAAAATCTTGCCTCTGCAGTTGGGTCTGGCTTTGCAAGGCTGGGGGGGTTTTTGTATTCACAGCTATTCTCTGTAATCACAGAACATTAGGGATTGGAAGGGACCTCGATCACCAGCAAGACCTGGACAGGCTGGAGAGCTGGGCAGGGAGAAATTGAATTAAGGAGAACAAGAGCAAGTGCAGAGTCTGGCATCTGGGCAAGAACAACCCCAGGGACCAGTATAGGCTGGGGACTGACCTGTTGGAGAGTAGTGTAGGAGAGAGGGATCTAGGGGTCCTGGTGGACAGCAGGATGGCCATGAGCCAGCAGTGTGCTCTTGTGGCCAAGAGGGCCAACAGCATCCTGGGGTGGTTAGCAGATCAAGAGAGGTTCTTCTCCCCCTCTACTCTGCCCTGGTGAGACCACACCTGGAGTACTGTGTCCAGTTCTGGGCCCCTCAGTTCAAGAGGGATGTGGAGCTGCTGGAAGGAGTCCAGTGTAGGGCAACAAAGATGATGAAGGAGGTGGAGCACCTCCCTTGTGAGGAAAGACTGAGGAAGCTGGGTCTCTTGAGCTTGGAGAAGAGGAGACTGAGGGGTGACCTCATTAATGTCTATAAATATTTGAGGGGTGGGTGTCAGGATGATGGAGCCAGGCTCTGCTCAGATTCATGTAGTGATAGGATGAGGGGCAATGGTTGTAAGCTGGAACAGAGGAGGTTCCATATAAATATGAGAAGGAACTTCTTCCCAGTGAGGATGACAGAGCACTGGAAGGGGCTGCCCAGGGGGGTTGTGGAGTCTCCTTCCCTGGAGATGTTTAAGACCCACCTGGATGTGTTCCTGTGTGACTTGGTCTCGGTGATCCTGCTGTGTCAGGGGGATTGGACCAGATGATCTTTTGAGGTCCTTTCCCATCCCTAATGATTCTATGATCTAGTCCAATCCCACAGAGCAGCACTACTTTGCTACTCGGGTTGTGGGCCAGCTGACTGTAAAACCCTTAATTGTGGACTGATAACTTTAAAAACCCTAAATTCCTTTAGAAGAGAAACACAGAAATCACCAGGAGATGAAAGAACTACGTTTTCAGATCAAAATATTACACCTAAAAAAATCTCTTAACAGCCACAGTAAACTGTGCCCGTGGACTTTGAAGTGGAAATTCAGAGAATTTTATTGAATTCTGCAAATCTTGAGTTACACTTGGAATGCCTTTCTGCTAGGCTGTCAGAACTGAGCAGCTACTCTATGAACAGTAATAGCTACAGATAAAGAAAAGCAATAAAGTGATCACCACCATGTGGAAATTAGGAAAATGTTTTAATAAAAGTATTCATCTGAAGAAAAATCTCTGCCACATATACTTCAGAGGCTTTTCTGCAGGCCCACGTGTCCTGGATAATCACAGAACTATTCAGGTTGGAAAAGACTCTTGGGATCGTCAAGTCCTATTCTACAAGTTGACCTCTAAAACCTACTCTACAAGTTCAATCATCAACCCTACTCTACAAGGTCACCCCTAAACCAGATCCCCCAACACTATATCTAAGTGGCTTTTAAACACTTCCCGGGATGGAACCAACCACACCCTGGGCAGCCCATCCCAGTGCCTGACCACTCTCTCTGGGAAGAATATTTTCCTGATATATAATCTAAACCTACCCTGTTGGAACTTGAAGCCCTTCCCTCTGGTTCTGACTCAACCTCCACCTTGGTGTGGTTTTTTGTAGTTCTTCTCTTAAGCAAAAAGTGTTTTCTTTCTTATTCCTATGTGAGACAACACCTCGACTTGTACACAGAAGAAAAACAACCCAAACCAACTGCAGTACAAGATTTAACAATCCCCTCGTGCTTGTTTGAGCTCCAGCCTCCAGCCAGTGACAGCTATAGATTTACTGCAGGTTGAGCTGAATTGAGGTACTAAGGAGGTTCCAGATCTCTTGGTAACAGCAGAAAACCCCAGCAGAGTCTTGTACATTTATGCTCCTCAGCTTTAAAATCCTCTTCTGTAAATGTGTCAAAAATTATGTGTCACAAAATTTATGCGTCCAAAAAACCCAACCAAACCCAGTCCCATGACCCTATGGTCAGTGCCGTCATGTTGACTGACATGTTGTGATACCTGGCTGCCTGTCCCTATAGTCAGAACCATCATGTGACCAATATGTGAAGGGTGGGTGTCAGGAGGATGGAGCCAGGCTCTGCTCAGTGTCATCTAATGATAGGACAAGGGGCAGTGGGTGTGAGCTGGAACTGAGGAGGTTCCACATCAGTATGAGAAGGAACTTCTTCCCAGTGAGGGTGATGGAGTCCTTGAAGGGGCTGCCCAGGGGGGTTGTGGAGTCTCCTTCTCTGGAGACACTTAAAACCCACCTGGCCATGTTCCTGTGCAACTGGATCTAGTTGATCCTGCTATGGCAGGGGGACTGGACTTGATTTCCACAGAATCATAGGGGATTGGAAGGGACCTCAAAAGATCATCTAGTCCAATCCCCCTGCCACAGCAGGATCACCTAGACCAAGTCACACAGGAACACATCTAGGCGGGTCTTCAACGTCTCCAGAGAAGGAGACTCCACAACCTCCCTAGGCAGCCTGTTCCAGTGCTCTGTCACCCTCACTGGGAAGAACTTCCTTCTCACATTTATATGGAACCTTCTGTGTTCCAGCTGACACCCATTGCCCCTTGTGCTATCACTAGATGACATCAAGAAGAGCCCAGCTCCATCCTCCTGACACCCACCCTTCAAATATTTATAGACATTAATGAGGTCACCCCTCAGTCTCCTCCAAGCTTTCAGAAGGCATCAAACTGCTTGTAGCCCTGACCTGTGAGTACACCGTAAGAATACACTCAAATTAAGTCATTTTAGTTCAATCTTGAGAGAAAAGTGAAAACACTGCGGCCCTTGACTTTCACTTGAAATTCATTTGTACTGGCAAAACCATGGATGGTGCTCCAATTCCTAGAAGAGGAAGGTCCAGCTGAAGCAAAGGAGCAGCAGCAGTGAAGGCAGCCAGGTATCAAACTGCTAAAGCATAAAGCAACCCCATACAACTTTGTCATCTAATGCACTGGTGGAGCTGCAGGGCAAACTGTCTTCAAAGAACATACTGCACAGACTGGGAAAACCCAAATCTAATTTAACAGTAGAAACCAAATAGAGTTCAACAGAAATTACTCCAAAAAATCAATAGAATTGAATCTTATCAGTTTGGGGTTTTCTGAGACTCCTAGAGAACACTCTGCTTCGGGTATCTCATTGCCTGCTCCTTCCTATTTGATTTTGCTCAAGGGTGTGGAAGTCTCCCGACTGCTTTTGTTTAACAAGACGCTGCTCTTGGGATGAGCTCTGCTCACCGAGTGCTCAGGCTGCAGACACAGGCAGCTTCCCTCAAAAGGCTTGGAAGGAGGAATGTTTACGGTCCCCTGCTCCACACCCACATGCCAGGAGCCAGGACCAACCAGGCTGAAGAAAACACACGGCAGCCACTAAAAAGAACAGAGATTCAATCGCTGGGTTAATCCTTCTGAGCAGGTGCTTTCTGGCAAAACCACTGCCAGCAACAGGCTCCACACCAGGTAAAGCCAACTTCCTGTGCCAAGGAGTTCATCAAAAAGCTATTACAACCTATTACTTCTCTAATTTGGGGCCTGCAAAGCATTGTAAACATCTCCTCGTTATTTCTAAGTAGCACATCAATTATCTGCGTCCAGATACCAGAGAGATAAATGGATTAGTCCGCAATTTACCACGCGAACGGTGGCGTGCGGGTCGGTGCGCGCACACCCCACCCAGGAGCTCAGCACAAGGTCTGTTCCTACATCATTTGGCATCTTCCCCGCTTTGGAAAGAACGTCGGGGATTGGAAGGGGCCTCGAAACAGCATCTAGTCCAATCCACCCCAATAACTCAACGCAAGCGGCTTTAAATCGGGAAATCCAAGAGTAAGGCTCTGAGCATGAATGTTCAGCAGCCCTGGTTACACATCACTGCATGGACAAAGGAGCTGTCAAAAGGGATCAGGAAAGTCTGGCCTCTCAAAAGCCTTCACCGAGGGTGGCTGAGACTCAAAAGTTTCAGAGCAAGTGAAGCTCCCTTCCCAGTATAAAGCCCTAAACCAATTATGCCAAACCCAGCAGGTGATTAGCTTATGCCCTGAAGCATAAGATGTGATTATTCTTAGCTTGGTTTGCACGCTGGAGCTACAAGCATTGTGAACAGCCACAAAACCATCCAGCCTTTCAAACCAAATATCTAGTCTGAAGGTTTGATTTGATGACACCAGTGCGTGGCAGACTCCTGAATCTTTCGAGGCCCCTTCCAACCCCTAATGTTCTGTGACTGCGTGAATATTTCTGTCCCACGGCCATCTGTATTTATCCACATCACAGGATCAAGAAGCCCATCCATTCTGTGAGCGTTTTACCCTTTGCCAACAGCGTGAAGGAGCTTCATGACTGCTTTGTTGGCAAGAATCAGAGTCCACAGAATGACTGAGGCTAGAAAAGACCGCTGAGCTCAGCCAGCCCAGCCCAGCACCTAACATCACCACAGCGGCCACACCAGGGCACCAAGGGCCACAGCCAGGCTGGCCTTCAGCACCTCCAGGGATGGAGACTCCACCACTGCCCTGGGCAGTCCACTCAAATCACCCTTTCTCTGAGGAGGGGCTTCCTAACATCCAACCAAACCCTCTCCTGGAAGCTTCAGGCCATGCCCTCTCATCCTGTCACGAGTCACCTGGGAGAAGAAGGTTCAGTAGACTCTTTAAAGGGAAGCAATGAAAAACTCTCTTCACAGAAACCCTACAGACAGGGATGACTTTTTTTCCAGCATCAGGTCATTATTTAACAGAGAACATAACGTTGCCAGAGCTACTGAAAAGTGATCCAACGACCACCAACATCCGTGGGAAGCTTTCCATGGACTTCAACGCACTTTGGGCTAAGCCTCAGCTGAGCAGCATCAAGTTGTGGTTGTAGCTCTGAAGAATGATCTCCAGACCTGTTTAAATCATCAGGCCTGTGAATCATCAAGGAGCAAATCACAGAACATCCTAATGGAAGGATTGGAAGGGATCTCAAAAGATCATCCAGAGCAATCTCCTGTCAGAGCAGGATCCCCTAGACCAACACACACAGGAACACATCCAGGCAGGTCTTAAATGTCTCCAGAGAAGAAGACTCCACAACCCACCTGGGCAGCCCATTCCAGTGCTCTGTCACCCTCACTGGAAGAAGGTCCTTGTTATACTGATGTGGAACCTCCTTGTTTCTAGCTGAAACATATTGTTCCTTGTGCTATCATTAGATGCCACTGAGCAGAGCCTGGCTCCATCCTCCTGACATGATTCCCTTTCATATTTACCAACATGAACAGGGTCACCTCTCAGTCTCCTTTTTTCCTAAGCTCAGGAGACCCACCTCCCTCAGCCTTTCCTCAGCAAGGAGATGCTCCACTCCTTTCATCATCCCTGTGGCTCTGAACTGGCCTCTCTCCAGCAGCTCTGTGTCCTTCTGGAACTGAGAGGCCCAGAACTGGAGGCAATATTCCAGATGTGGACTCACTAGGGCAGCGTAGAAGGGGAGGAGAACCTCTCTTGGTCTACTAACCACTCCCTTTCTCATCCACTCCAGGTTGCTGTTGGCATTCCTGGCTACCAGAGCCCATTCCTGGCTCCTGGTCATCCTGCAAATCACCACCTCTTCAGAGATTTTTCCCCCAGAGAACCCCCAAACCAGCCCTTCCAACAACACAGAGCGTTTCCACCAACGAGCATCTATTAGGTTAGGTGGGTTGGATTTCAAGCACCGTTCTGCAGCCCCGTTATTCCACCTTGGGGTTTCTTTCAAAACCCTCCAGGTTTGAATATATCACCCTGCACAGAGAAGGGAGTTAGTGCAGACTCGTTTTGTCTTCAGAATAAATAATTGCCTTCAAGATGCAAACAACAGCTACTGTTATCGGAACACTTGGCTGAGAGAAGGCTCTTGGATAAATGGCCTCTCTTGGAAAACATATTTGCCAAAGCCTGTGAGAAAGTGCTCTGCACGTGACAGATTCAAACGGCGCTTGGAGAACACTGTACTTGACCTGACGCAGAACCGAGGACGTTCAGTAGGAACTTCCAGTCCAGATGTCCTTCAGGCAAGCGGCTAAACCCTAACGGATGGTTTATCTGTGTTTGCTCTTCGAAACAAAACAAAGACAACAGCTGAATCAAAGAGCAGAAACATGAAAGCAGGCATAATAAAACAGATCTGTGATTGAGGGTGGAAAAGCCCTCTGAGCTCAGCCAGCCCAGGACCTAATATCAACACAGTAGCCAAACCAGGGCACTAAGGGCCACAGCCAGGATGGCCTTCAACATCTCCAGGGATGGGGACTCCACCACTGCCCTGAGCCGTCCAGTCCAGGCTCTGATCACCCTTTCCATCAGGAAGGGCTTCCTGACATCCACCCTAACCCTCCCCTGGTCCAGCTTCAGGCTCTGCCCTCTCATCCTGGCGCTGGTTGCCTGGTAGAAGAGCCTGACCCCCCACCTGACTACAACCTCCCTTCAGGGAGTTGCAGAGAGGGAGAAGGTCCTTCCTGAGTCTCCTCTTCTCCAGGGTCAACACCCCCAGCTCCCTCAGCCTCTCCTCATCATAGAACCATTAGGGATTAGAAGGGACCTCGAAAGATCATCTAGTCCAACCTCCCTGCCACAACAGGATCACCCAGACCAAGTCATAGAGTCAGTCTGGGTTAGAAGGGACCACAGGATCATCCAGTTCCAACTCCCCTACCATAGGCAGGGACACCTTCAGCCTTTCTCTCTAGTCCCTTCCCCAGTCTCGTTGCTCCTCTGCAGCTGCTCCAGCCCCTCAATGTCTCTCCTGAACTGATGGGCCCAGCACTGCCCTGAGAACTCAAGGGGAGAGCTCACACTCAGAACAGCCTCTCCCCTGTGTTGATGTTGCCTGGTCCACTTCTGACAGCCTTTTAGGACCTCATCTTGCAAACAGAGTGACAGGATATCTGGCAGGGGGATTGGTCTGGATGATCTTTCAAGGTCCCTTCCAGTCCTTAATGTTCTGTGTTTCTGTGATAGAAGATTATAAAAGGAATACAACCTGTAGACCCCCCCCCCCATCAGCAATGTGAGGGCTGCTACATTAATCCAGGAGCAAGTCAAGTTGACACACAAACAGCTTTCTAGGAGAGAAAGTTTCTTGGAAAGCAAGAGAACAAGTTGGGGGATTAAGTGCTGCCTAAGGCCAGTTTATTGCTGCAGCCAAGTTTCTCAGGAAGTTTTAGGACTGCAGGACTTTATTACCCAAGTTCAGAACATAGATGTCACTGACACTCAACCCTCCCTCTGTTCATGCCGACCCCCTGACCCAGCTGCAAACCATTCACTAAGCGAGAAACTTTACGACGTGATAAAGAGAAAATGCAACGTCCGACAGACTTGGAGCTTCAGTCTTCCCACAGAAGGAACCCAAAGGCAGAGCTCACATATGATTCTATGACAAATCCAGCAGTCCTGCTTGTAAGAGATGGGATCATTTTATTAATAGATTGACTCCAAATGTTCCATTAGGAAACGTGTCCATTCGCCCAGGCCCAGCAGCAAATAAATTGGGCTTTTCTGACCTCTCTTGTCACGTGAAAGAAAGCCAGACCACTATGAGCTCTGAAGTTTCTCAGCTGCTTCACTTCCAACATCATCTCAGCTAAATTAAACATCTAATTTTGACTTAGAAGCAGCTAATTACATGTAGATGTATGTGATGTGGACAGACTGGAGTGTGTCCAGAGGAGGGTCAGTACAATGATCAGGGGAGTGGAGCACTTCTTGTATGAGGACAGGCTGAGAGAGTTGGGGCTGTTCAGCCTCGAGCAAAGAAGGCTCCAGGAAGGACCTTCTTTGGACCTTTCAGTACAGTACCTGCTGGGGGCTGACATGAAGGCAGGGGAAGGTCTTTTCAAGAGGGTTTGTAGAGACAGAACAAGGAGCAAACTGGGAAAAGACAGATTGAGGCTGGGTAATCTGTGTGAGGGTGGTTGATGGCTGGAATGGGCTGCCCGGGGAGGTGGTGGGGGCCCCATCCCTCAAGTCATTTCAGGTCAGGCTTGAAGAGGCTCTGAGCAGCCTGCCCTAGGTAGAGTTGTCCCTGTGTAGGGAGGTTGGACTAGATGACTTGTGCGACTTGGTCTGGGTGACCNCCTGTAAATAAGTGACTTTTACTACAGCTCTAGCAGAACACACAAATCTAATTTTAAAAGTCCTGTCTTCAGAGCACAGAGATCACTTTTTACGGCGGTTAGGCTAAGAGAAGAAGTAGCATCTTATGACCAAGGTGCTAGACAAGGACATCAGAGGCTCAGGTTCAATTCCACACTCTGCCAGAGGCTACTCCCGTGACCCTGGACAACTTGCAGAGGCAGTTAAACAAATGCTTAAGTCATCTTTTGTTGGAAGGGCAATATTTCTTTTCTCTCCCATTTTGCCTGCCCTAGCACGGGGATTACTAATGCTTGACACCAGTGTCTGGGAGGTGATTCGAGAGGGTGTTATTGTGGGGTTGGTTTTTTTTACTATGAGTAAACAGAGCATCCTGCACAGCTCAGCCCCGATTTCACTGTGCAACTGATGAGCTGGCACACTAAAATATCTAATTACACTTTACAGAGGAAGTCCAGAATCATTTTACCTCACACATTTCTGCTCTCAGTTACCTGAGCGAATAGACACTAACGCCATGTAAAATATGGGATTACTAGCAGGAAAAAACTAGGAGGAAAGGGCTAGTGGAGGAAGAGAATAATTAGCCTTATCTGTATTCATACCAGGCATCACACTGCACCCACCGAGAACACGAAGACAAGGTCCAATATGTAAACATCAAACGTCTTCATGTCATGGCAGCAATTAGAGGATCTAAAAACCACTGTTTTAATTAAAAACCTCTATTTTTATAGGACCTCCTTCGTCAGCTACTAAACACTTTTATGACAACAACAACAACCTAGGGGAAAAAAACCGCCTGGGTTAGCGTTTGAATGTAATAAACGAAGAGTAAAGATGTGCCAGAGGTGGTCAAACACTCGACAGACCAAGAGCAGGTTCCACTTCTAACCGTGTGTGTCGCGCACATGTTCAACAGGTCGCCGTCTTCCCCCCCCCCCCCCCCCCCCTTTCCTCCTCTNAGCAGTCCTGCTTGTAAGAGATGGGATCATTTTATTAATAGATTGACTCCAAATGTTCCATTAGGAAACGTGTCCATTCGCCCAGGCCCAGCAGCAAATAAATTGGGCTTTTCTGACCTCTCTTGTCACGTGAAAGAAAGCCAGACCACTATGAGCTCTGAAGTTTCTCAGCTGCTTCACTTCCAACATCATCTCAGCTAAATTAAACATCTAATTTTGACTTAGAAGCAGCTAATTACATGTAGATGTATGTGATGTGGACAGACTGGAGTGTGTCCAGAGGAGGGTCAGTACAATGATCAGGGGAGTGGAGCACTTCTTGTATGAGGACAGGCTGAGAGAGTTGGGGCTGTTCAGCCTCGAGCAAAGAAGGCTCCAGGAAGGACCTTCTTTGGACCTTTCAGTACAGTACCTGCTGGGGGCTGACATGAAGGCAGGGGAAGGTCTTTTCAAGAGGGTTTGTAGAGACAGAACAAGGAGCAAACTGGGAAAAGACAGATTGAGGCTGGGTAATCTGTGTGAGGGTGGTTGATGGCTGGAATGGGCTGCCCGGGGAGGTGGTGGGGGCCCCATCCCTCAAGTCATTTCAGGTCAGGCTTGAAGAGGCTCTGAGCAGCCTGCCCTAGGTAGAGTTGTCCCTGTGTAGGGAGGTTGGACTAGATGACTTGTGCGACTTGGTCTGGGTGACCCTGCTGTGGCAGGGGGATTGGACTGGATGATCTCTCGAGATCCCTTCCAATCCCTAATGTTCTGTGACCTCCCTTCCAGCCCAGAACATTCTATGATTCTATGTGTGTACCTATACATGCACCCGTACATGCTACAAGCGCGTGTATTTGTGCGTATAGACGCAGATACTCTCTGCCTACACTTTGTGTAGATGCCTGCCATGGAGACACCATAAGCAGACACACTGAATACACTTGAATTGCTACAGCTTAATAAATGTGAAGCTCCACAAGAATTGATTTTGGTGCTATTATGCTGCCTTACCAGTAAAGCCTCTAAAGAAGGGA
>VXBP01009662.1:148372-175056 GCA_013400115.1 Rhinopomastus cyanomelas
TGTTAAACAGGCCCCCGTCTCCCCCCCCCCCCCCGTCATTTTGTCCCCTTTTGTTGGTTCTTTCCAGCCTTTGAGGTGGCCAAGAGTTGGGCGAGCGGCTCCCTCTGGTGCCGACACCAACGCTGCTCGCTGGGTTTTGCAGACACCGGCTCTCGGTTACTTCAGATTAGCCCCCGATTGTGAAAACTCAGCGTGATTTAAGGGTTGTGGTCTATCAAATCACCTCTTCTCTAGTCCAGCTCGGGTCCACCTTCTCACGACAAAGGCTGACACCAAGAGCAGGTTGACAAGAACCACATCATTCATCGCACGGATCATCTTCAGACCAAGAACAGAGGGCAGATGAAGAAAGCCCCGAGATTCCCCCATTAACAGGAGGTTCAATACTTTGTTCCTTCATCCAGCAGAGCCTTTATACAAGTCTCATAACTCCGGAGCTGTGCAGCGCTATACGTCACGGGCTGAAGAGGCAGCACAGTGCTTTTCCCGTCTGCAGCGAGCTTTCCAAGCACTCATTAATCCTCACAGCATCTCAGGGTAGTAGTTCAATTTATGGATGGGAAAGCAAAATAGATTGAGTGCTGGAACACATTTTAAGGCAGGAGCCAAGCTCAGGCACGAGACTAGAAGTGCCCCCAGTGTTTCTTTCTTGTAGACATGCAGCAGCTAAGACCTTGGACATGAGCATCATAGAATCACTAGGGATTGGAAGGGACCTTGAAAGATCATCTAGTCCAATCCCCCTGCCACAGCAGGATCACCTAGATCCAGTCACACAGGAACATGTCCAGATGGGTTTTAAACATCTCCAGAGGAGGAGACTCCACAACCTCCATGGGCAGCCTGTTCCAGTGCTCAGCCACCCTCACTGTGAAGAAGTTCCTTCTCATATTTACATGGAGCCTCCTATGTTCCAGCTTATTTGGGCTGAACATTCTGATTGCCCAAGGAACACAAACGTTAACCAACAAACCTCAGCACTCAGCTCATCTGTAACCTAATAAACATTGAATTCTCATTTCATAACAATATAAACTGCGACTCGGACACATCTTCCAGTAAAACATCACCTGCTTTTAGTTGTATTTGTCCCACAGATATCCTTAGGTGGAGCCAGTCAAAACTCTTCCAAATTCAGGAATTTGGGGGATTTAATTAAGTGAACTACTTCCTGACAGGAGGAGGTGCTCTACTGAAAACAGCAGACAAACCACTGCTGAATAATTGTTCACAAAAGAAGTGTCAGGAGTCAAACACAGACACCCCCAGGGACACTCCTGCTTCCTTAAAGTGAACCTTCCCCACATTGAGAGTCGGCAAATCACTCACTAAAGTTCTACTCTGAATTTCTGTTTCCAAGTTCAGAACCAGCCTATGCTTTTGCTGACAACGGGGATGGGAAGTCTCCCGTCCACTTCAGAGGAACAACACGCCCTCTCCCTTTTCCTTCCTCTGAATAATAAGGTTCCTCTCAGTAGGAAATGGATCAAATCCTAAATCAGTAAGTCAGTGCATCTGGCGTCTATTTATCCCAGTGCTTGAAAATTTTATGCTAATTGCAGTTCTGTTATGATGGCTCCGGAAAACATCTTACAGTTGGGTTTATTTTACTGCAATGCATGGGGAGAAATTCCGTCTTTCCCAGAGCTTCTCCGCTCCGTGGAACCTATGAAGTCTTGCTCCTCACAGTAGATGAAGTTAGCGAGCCCAGCATCTCAACTCCTCCAAGTTTCTTCTTGCATAACACAAAGTACAGAATGATTGAGGCTGGAAAAGCCCTCTGAGCTCATCCAGCCCAGCCCAGGACCTACCACCACCACAGCAGCCAGACCAGGGAGCTAAGGGCCACAGCCAGGACAGTAGAGGAGGAGAACGCAGAATCACAGAACACTAAGGATTGGAAGGGTCCTCCAAAGATCATCCAGTACAATCCCCCCTGTCACAGCAGGATCACCTAGATCCAGTCGCACAGGAACACATCCAGGTGGGTTTTAAACATCTCCAGAGACAGAGTCTCCACAACCCCAACTGGGCAGCCCCTTCCAGTGCTCTGTCACCCTCACCATGAAGAGATTCCTTCTCAGACTGATGTGGAACCACCTCTGTTCCACCTCACACCCATTTCCCCTTGTCCTATCATTAGATGACACTGAGCTCCATCCTCCTGACACTCACCCTTTCCACATTTATCAACATTCATGGAGTAATCTCTCAGGCTCCTTTTTTCCAAGCTCAAGAGCCCCAGCTCCCTCAGCCTTTCCCCATCAGGGAGATGCTCCACTCCCTTCATCAACTTTGTGGTTCTGTGTTGGACTCTCTCAATCAGTTCTGTGTTTGCCCAGAATTGGACACAACATTCCAGCTGTGGTCTCAGCAGGGCAGAGTAGAGGGGGAGAACCTCTCTCCATCTACTAACCACCCTTATTTCTAATCCACCACCGGATGCCAATGGCCTTCTTGGCCATCAGGGCCCATTGCTGGCTCATGGTCATCCTGCTGGCCACCAAGACCCTCAGGTCCCTTTCTCCTCCACTGCTCTCCAACAGGGCCAGTCCCCACCCTATACTGGTCCCTGGGGTTGTTCTTGCCCAGATGCCAGACTCTACACTGCCCTTCTTATAGCTCACTCAACATCTCCCCTCCCAACTTTCCAGCCTGTCCAGGTCCCACTGAATGGCAACTCAAGTTGCCAAGGAGAAATCTCACTAGCCGTCAGCAGTTCTCTAAGCTCTTAGTCTGGGCACCAAAAAGCTACTAAATGAATGAGACACCCAGTCCACCAACGTCTCACACAAGGAAATGCTGGGCCTACACAAGGCTGCAGCATCAGCCCACTCTGTCGCAGCGGTGAGATCTACACAACTGGTAGTCGCATGCATTTGTGGCCAACTTTTTACTAGCTTGGGGATTTCAGTCCAAACTACCTGAAGAACCTGAAACTTGCTGGAAGTCAATGGCAAAGGAGACACGAGGAACTCAGCAAGACTCTGAACGCTTTCATCAACAGGAAAAGATGTGAAAACGTTGTGGTACGTTAGTGGGCACAAGAAGGAGGAGTAAGAGAAACTGCTCTGATCAGTGTTGCATCAACTCTCATCTACAAGACCGATGTGGCCTCCCTTCTCAAACCTAAGGCAAAGACAAACCTTGTACCACTTCCTGTACCTCCTCCCAGAAACGCAAGCACCAGTTCAGATTGTCACCACTTACATCATACAAGCACAGAATGATCATGGATAGAATTGACCACCAGGGTCATCAAGTCCAGCAATCATCTCAATACCTTCCTAAACCCTCGACCATGGCCTCAAGTGCTCTAGCTACTTGTTTTGTAAACCCCTCCAGGGATGAGAACTCCACCACCTCCATGGGCATCCTGTTCCAGTCCCCAACCACTCTCTCAGCAAAGCGCTTCTTCCTAAGATCCAACCTAAACCTCCTCTGGTGCAACTTCAGTCTGTTTCCTCTCATCCTATCGTTAGCAATTTGGGAGAAGAGAGCAGCACCAGCCTCACTGCAACCTGCTTTTAGGTAGCTGTAGTAACGCCATTGGCCTTCTTGGCCACCTAGGCACACAGCTGGCTCCTGTTCAGCCGGCTGTCAACCAACACCCCCAGGTCCTTCTCCACCAGGCAGCTCTCCAGCCACTCTTCCCCAAGGCTGTAGCGACCAAACTGAGTAACTTCAGCTTAAGTCACTGAGTTCATCCTCCTGACTGATGAGGAAGTTGTGAAAGTAACAGAACTCGGCCACACGGAGCACTTGGGTGCCTCTGAGCACAGGTTTCCAGGACAGGATGGATCTCACAGCCAGCAGGGTGCCTGGCTTGAAGAGGTGTGACAGTGGGCAACTGCTGCTTCATATAGTAGGGGCCTTACCAGCTGGAAATCTCCTGCTGAGACCAGGCTGATGGCCCCAGAACCCCATGAAACAAGCAGTGCATTCCACATACACTATCCCCTTCTCTGGAGACATCTAAAACCCACCTGGCCATGTTCCTGTGCAACTGGATCCAGGGGATCCTGCTGTGGCAGGGGGATTGGACTGGATGATCTTTGGAGGACCCTTCCAATCCCTAATGTTCTGTGATTCTGCTGTCAAAAGCAGGGGAAGGTTGTTCCTCACACTTCCGCTTGTCTCTGTTAAGCTTGTTTCTTCCAGATATCAAACGTTTTGCTTCTTTAAATCTTGGCTTTTCTTCCTCAGCAGCATCTGCAGCTCCTGCAGAAGCTTCATAACCCATCTAGTGGCTGCAGCCTGGAAATGAGCAACAAAAGCCACAGGTTCCCTACCTCCATGTGACACTGAGTCACCACGCAATCTCGCATTAGTCACCCATCGCAGGTACTTTGCCCATTGCTAGAAATTAGGGGAACAGTAGCTTGTCTCTGCTGCAAAGAGCTGAGATTTCACCACGTGAGGGCTGAAACAGGATCCAGCAACAGAACAGTACCGGTAACACTAAGGACCTCACGTGTCCAGGTGGGTTTTAAACATCTCCAAAGGAGATTGATTCCACAACCCCCCCTGAGTACAGTACATCAGTCCCTCTTGTGCCTGAAAGACTGTGTCTCTGGCTTTCCAGTGCAAAACAGACTCACCCATCCTGTGGACTGAAACGTGAGAGTCCTGAAACACACTCTACTGTCTGAGAGAAAACTCCCAAAGCAACTCTAACAACAAGAGCTAAATTGGGAAGGTTCTGGACCACTACCAGGCAGTCTGATTGGAGATTTACTTTGCCATGCAACCCCATCAGCAATATCCTGCATCACAGGATAGGAGGGATTGGAAGAGACCTCTGAAGACCATCACAGAAGATTAGGGGTTGGAAGGGACCTTGAAAGATCATCCAGTCCAATCACAGAATCATCAGGGATTGGAAGAGACCTCGAAAGACCAACCAGTCCAGTCCCCCTGCCACAGCAGGATCACCTAGACCAAGTCACACAGGAACACGTCCAGGTGGGTCTTGAACATCTCCAGAGAAGGAGACTCCACAACCCCCCTGGGCAACCCCTATCAGTGCTCTGTCACCCTCACTGTGAAGAAGTTTCCTCTGATATTTATATGGAACCTCCTATGTTCCTGCTCACACCCATTGCCCTCTGTCCTATCAGTAGATAACACTGAGAAGATTCTAAGTCCATCCTCCTGACACTCACCCTTCAAATATTTATAGATGTTAATTAGGTCACCCCTCACATCACCCAGCCCCCCCAACCCAACAGCAGGATCATCTAGAGAAGATTACAAAATCACAGAGCATTAGGGATTGGAAGGGACCTCCAAAGACCATCCAGTCCAATCCCCCTGCCACAGCAGGATCAGTTAGATCACGTCCAAGGTGGAAATAAACACAGTCATGGAGCCCTGTGCTAACCCACGAACTCAAACGCTTGCTGGTAACTAGCTGTTCCTTGAGGAACTGTCGTCATGACAGTGCACAAGGACAACCACGCTCAGACAGGAGAATGAGGAATGTCTGCAAGCAATGACCTGTCAGTTCAGGAACTGGATGATGCTCAAACGCTCACACAACATGAAAGATAATGAATAGGAGAGAGGGATGTAGACATGTCTTCCAGCAAGTCACCAATTCCATGTTCTAAACGTTCCTCAATGTTGAAGCAAAAGACTTCTTCAAAGGTCCCATCTAAGTCTGTCCTCACTGAGTGACTGTGTTTGGGCAAAGAGGAAAGACGGCACCTGCACTGATGGCACAAGAGGAAACATTCCTTGACCCTTTCCAGAGGTAAACCGTGAAGTTTCTAACACCAACAAATTAAACAAACAAGACTGGCACCAAAGTTACCATCTGAATTGCCTGGTTGCACATCCAGACATCCTCATTGAAAACCTCTTCATCCATCGACTCGTGAAATCTGTGGAAGTTTTTGCTCGAATAAAGACCGTAGGATTGAACACAGCATCTCTGACATCTCGATCTAGGTGATCCTATCTGTGAGAGGTGGGTGTGAGGAGGATGGAGCCAGGCTCTGCTCAGTGTCATCTAGTGCTAGGACAAGGGGCAGTGGGTGTGAGCTGGAACAAAGGAGGTTCCATATAAATACCAGAGAGAACTTCTTCCTAGTGAAGGTGGCAGAGCCCTGGAAGGGGCTGCCCAGGGGTGTTGTGGAGTCTCCTTCTCTGGAGATGTTTAAAACCCTCCTGGAGATGTTCCTGTGTGACTGGATCTAAGGGATCCTGCTGTGGCAGGGGGATTGGACTGGATG
This sequence comes from Rhinopomastus cyanomelas, assembly GCA_013400115.1. Lineage (NCBI taxonomy): Eukaryota > Metazoa > Chordata > Aves > Bucerotiformes > Rhinopomastidae > Rhinopomastus > Rhinopomastus cyanomelas. Next base: position 154,609 of record VXBP01009662.1, read on the forward strand.
GTCTTTCAAGGTCCCTTCCAATTCCTAACGTTCTGTGATTTCACAGAATCATTCAGGTTGGAAAAGCACCCTTGGGATCACCGAGTCCAACCGTCAACCCTACTCTACAAGTTCACTCCTAAACCAGATCCCCCAACACTATAGTATCATAGAATCATTCAAGTTGGAAAAGACCCCTCGGGATCATCAAGTCCAACCATCAACCCTACTCTACAAGTTCACCCCTAAACCTGATCCCCCAACACTACCTCTAAGCTACTTTTCAACACATCCCTGATTCAACCACCACCCTCAGCAGCCCGTTCCACTTCATATTAGCCTGAAACACTCACTCCAGAAGGACTCAGAGGAAGCACTAAAATCTACCTACTTTTCATGAGAGAACTACTTCTACTCGAGTTCCACTGACCTCACTGCAATGCCCTTGTGCCGCTCAGCAGGCACGAGGAGTTCCACCTTCCCACAGCTGGCATGTGGGGATTTGAAGACAAATACAGATGACACAGCAACCCTTCCGAGGAGCTCAGCTAATTGTGTTGTGTTTGGCGACTCTCAGCCCAGTTAGTCACACGGGGAACTGGCCCCGCACCCGCTCAGCTGCTGCTGAACGTTCCTGCACGGCGCCCGCCGGGTCGGGAGCTCCAAGCGAACACGGAGCGAGCTGTGCAGTGAGCTACGTTGTAGGACACGTCCAACAGCACCCAGGGTGGTGGTTGCGTCCCCATCCCTTGATGAGTTTAAAAGTTTAGATGTGGTGTTGGGGAAACTGGTTGAGGGGTGACCTTGTAGAGTAGGACTGATGGTTGGACTCGATGATCCCAAGGGTCTTTTCCAACCTGAACGATTCTAAGATTTAAAGGGTGCGGCAAGAAAACTCCAGTAAACGTAAACCCCATCGCTTAGCGATTCCCTCATGGCGCTCCGGCTCGCTTCCTCTCCTCACGGCATGTTTCCCTCCGTGAGAACAGCAGCATTTTATTGCAGCCCTCTCGCTGCATCTTGACTGTAAACAACAGGTCAAAAAATACAATCACGACTATAGGAGAAGAATCGTGAAGAGAGAAGGCGGCAATAAAGCCCCAGAAAAGGGCAACGTGAAGCAGAGCTTTCCTCACGGCACTGTGGGAGCGCTGCTATCTCCTGCTGAAGGACTGAGCCCCCCAGCTCCTGCTTATTTTTAAGGGGTTTTAAAAAGCTAATGATAGATTCATCAGGATTACAAGGGGAAAAGTTTGCTTCATCTTTTAATCAAAACATGTAATCAGGAGGCCTAAGCGATGATTACCTCCTGCTTCCAGCCCAAGTCGCTGAAGCAGCTTGTTAAGAGGGTCTCACTCTTCCCTGGGCCAGGGAGGTGTCACTTCATGCAGGTTCACGCGCTGTGCTCCCTGCACAGGACCCTCAGCCCTCCCGGTACGTCAAGAAGACGGTGGCCACCTACGAGCGCACAGCAGGAGTTCAGGAGACGCGGAAGCCACGCCGAAGAGCCGCTTTTCGTAACGGCACCTTCATCACCACGTTCACCGCTCTCGGCGCAATTAATTACTGGGACGGGGAGACATGCAGGGAGAGACTAAAAATTGCCTGCACAGGAACACGACTCGTTGGGATGATTTATGGAGCTCTTCATCGCCAGCGTCGCCCGAGCTTTCTCCAAACAAGAGAAATCATTAAATCCCATAAAACACGGGCTATCGCCGCTGTTGGCTGGTAATTGATACCCGCGCTCACGCCGTTTAGATCCCCCAATCGAGCTGATAACACAAAAATTAGCAAAGCACGCCGAGAGCTCGCTCCCAGCAGGCAGCACGGCCGTCCTGTCCCTCCGTTCCAGCCTCCCCGCTACAGGAATCGCTTCCCTTCCACCCAGCCCCACAAGGAGGAGAGGGATGAGCTTTTGGAAGGAGAACCTGACGGCAACAGCACACCCCAGCCTCTGCTTGGTCCTCCCACAGGAGGGGATTTTAACTACTTCTCTCTCCTTTTCAAATATTGTATTAAATATTAATTAATTCAATTCTATTCCATAAATTCTATTCCATAAATTCTATTCCATAAATTCTATTCCATAAATTCTATTCCATAAATTCTATTCAATAATAAAATATTTTCCATATATTTTATTAAATAAAAAACAGCTTTGCAGTATTTTGGGGGGGGGGATCCTGCTGGTCAGGGAAAGTGCAAGGTAAGAAATGGTCTTTAACCAGAGGCTCGTTGGTTTTACACAGTCACCAAATACCAGCCAAAGCTTGTGCCCCAGCGGAGAAAACTCCCCAGCACAGAGCAGGCAGGGGAAGGGAGGTGCGTTCTGGCGATGGAAAGCAAGCCAGGGGAAGGGATAAAAAGCCCTCGGGAGGATGGGAGAACAGCACTGAACACGCATATAAATCAGGCCGGATTCGATGAAGAAAATAAAAGGAGAAGCTGCTGGCAACCCTGAGCAAACCCTGCTGCCTCAAAGATGGAAACAGCTCCCTTACCTTCCGTCCCAATGCTCGCTCGCACCTGCTCTGCAATCGGAAATACTTCGAGGTGCTCAATACGGAGCTAACCTGGCGGCTGGGTTTAAGGGTTGTCTTCGCGCCTCGTTTACAGGTGGAAAAGGAGATTTCTTTTTTTTTTTTTAAGATGGTCCTCCTCAGTATCCGTTAAGCTGCCCAAAGAATTCCAGGTCTCCCGATTAAAAAAAATGAAGAAGAGGCCAAAAAAAATAGCAAAAATTTACAAAAATGCGGTGGGTTCTCTACACAACCGGGCGCTGTAATAGATCCAGAAGCCGGGGAGTGGTGGAGGGGGGGAATCTGAGAGGTGTCACTACAAACTTGGCAAGGAAAACGTATCCTCAGCAGGAAGGAGAGAAAAAGCTGGAGAGAGAGAGAGAGAGAGGAGGGAGGGGGGGTGAGGAAAAAAAGCTGCAAAAAAACCCGAAATTCCCAGGGAGACTGTGAAGGAGGAACCGAAAAAAAAGAAGAGGAGGAAAGACGTAGGAAGGGAGCGCAAATGGGATGGCGGGGTCTCTCGCAGCCAGTCAGCCAGCCGGCGGCGAAGTGAGCAGCCGCCCCCCGCTGCGGGAACCGCGCCGCCCGCACCCCCGCACGCACACGCGGAGCCCCGCGGACGCAGAGCCGGGGCCACCCCCACGGGCGAAGCCTGGTCCCCGCGGGGATGGCTGGGTGGTGGGGGGTGTGTGTCTGTTTCTGGATGTCTGCCTGCGCCTGTCCTTGTGTGTCCCTGTAGGGCTAGCTGTATGTCTCCGTGGGTCTGCCTGTGGGGGTCCGTGGGTCTGTCCATGTGTCTGTCCGTGGATGCCCGGAGCCGCCCTTCCCCGCGGCCCCCACGTCAGAGGTGACGCTCAGCCAAACCAGCGATGCTGGGAGCAGCTGCAGCTCCAACCCGTAGCCGCGGAAAGTTTCCCCCCTCCCACCCTCGGAGGAGGTAGGTTTGGGGGTAGGGAGGGGTGTCTCCCCACCAGGCATAAAGCCGGCTCTGGGCGCAGACTGTTCCCCACCCTGGGGGTGGGGTCTATCCTTCTGCCTCCCACCTGTCCCTCCCTTCTCATGTCCCCTCCCAAGGCAGCCCAGCGACAGGGAGGCTGGCTAGGGAAAGGTGAGGAGGCTGGTACAAGCCCAGAGAGAGCCCAGGGAGGCTGGCTAGGGAAAGGTGAGGAGGCTGGTACAAGCCCAGAGAGGCTGGCTAGGGAAAGGTGAGGAGGCTGGTACAAGCCCAGAGAGAGCCCAGGGAGGCTGGCTAGGGAAAGGTGAGGAGGCTGGTACAAGCCCAGAGAGAGCCCAGGGAGGCTGGCTAGGGAAAGGTGAGGAGGCTGGTACAAGCCCAGAGAGAGCCCAGGGAGGCTGGCTAGGGAAAGGTGAGGAGGCTGGTACAAGCCCAGAGAGAGCCCAGGGAGGCTGGCTAGGGAAAGGTGAGGAGGCTGGTACAAGCCCAGAGAGAGCCCAGGGAGGCTGGCTAGGGAAAGGTGAGGAGGCTGGTACAAGCCCAGCGAGAGCCCAGGGAGGCTGGCTAGGGAAAGCTGAAGAGGCTGGTACAAGCCCAGAGAGAGCCCAGGGAGGCCGGCTATGGAAAGGTGAAGAGGCTGGTACAAGCCCAGCAAGAGCCCAGGGAGGCTGGCTAGGGAAAGGTGAAGAGGCTGGTACAAGCCCAGCAAGAGCCCAGGGAGGCTGGCTAGGGAAAGGTGAGGAGGCTGGTACAAGCCCAGAGAGAGCCCAGGGAGGCCAGCTATGGAAAGGTGAAGAGGCTAGTACAAGCCCAGAGAGAGCCCAGGGAGGCTGGCTAGGGAAAGGTGAGGAGGCTGGTACAAGCCCAGCGAGAGCCCAGGGAGGCTGGCTAGGGAAAGCTGAAGAGGCTGGTGCAAGCCCAGAGAGAGCCCCTGGCTGCAGACCCTTCCCAGGCACTTCTCCAAAGCCGCGGTGGGGCATCTCCAGTCCCCACCCAGGCATCACCCACAGCGTGTCAGGTCCCAGAGGTGCTGACACATCACCTCCCTCCTCTCCCTTCAAGTCTCTCTTTTTTCATGACCTGCCACACGTTTCATCCAGGACTTTCAAAGACCTTTCATTACCCTATTAGTGCACCCCCATAAATCTCCCCAAGCAGCGTTTCACCTGGCAAGCATCACCACACACCCGTGGGAGCAGAGGCTCCAGGGGCTACCCGGGTACCAAGTTACTGACAACAAAAGCTGACACACAGTCCTTCAGCCTCATTCTCTAGCTGACTTCTTCTACAACTATTTGACGAAGCCAAACAACTCCACAGGAACAACTCGTGACAGTAGATTACCAGGTCACTAGAGCAAAGCTCAGTCTACATCACCAGAGCAAGTCTCTCCTCGTGAGCCCTCCTCAGCTCACGGTTAGGCTAGGGAGGGGAAACGAAGGAAAACCTTCACATCTTAGCTACTAGTGGTTGATAGTCACACCACCCACGTATTTAAACAAAGGAAAAGAAGATTTATTGCCTTTCTATCATCTTTTAATTTCAAATATCAAATCAGAAGACGGCAGACTGAGTGGAAGAGCCAAAACAGGGGGGGGTCTAACCAGTGAAGGTAGAGAAAGTCCAAGGAGAAGAGATCAGGGGTGATCTCAGCCGGGGGTGATCGCGTCTGTACTGGGCAGGGAGTGCAGCTCCCAACTTGGTTTATCCCTCATAAGGTGATCGGGGATACGCAAGCAGATGGATGGGTGTGCAGGCAGATGGTTGTGGAGGAACCTCAAAGTGATTCAAAGCAGGTCTCAGGTGCAGAGACGAGGAGGAGAGGAGGCAAAGGGAGCAGTGATGTCTCACTAGGCAAAACGGAAGGGTGAGGAGAGGACAGGGAGGCTACGAATAAACTCCCCAGGGCTTCTTCGGCTGGACCTGCCTGGATGTGTTCCGGTGTGACTTGGTCTAGGTGACCCTGCTAGGGCGGGGGGATTGGACTGGATGGTCTTTCAAGGTCCCTTCCAGTCCCTGATGATTCTATGAAAATACACCCCGGTGAAGGACTACTTCACACATTTATTGTCTAGTGAGGAAATCAAAATTACACCCCAGCAACTGGGTGTCTTCTGGTTGAATTCTGAGGACAGAAAGTGAAGGGTATAAAACTCTCTTCAACCCCTCTTCCTTTGACAAAAGGAGAGGAACCATGAGGAAAGATTCTTCACAATCCTTGGATGCGACAGACACGTTCACAGCAAAAGCCAAGTATCACCCCTGAGAAACTGGTACCAGTGGAAGAACAGTTTTACTCCTCCACAGCAGTGCTGGATGCAGAGCAATCTGGAAATCCTGTAGAGGTTCCAAAAGGCAGCAGCACCTGCCTGGGAAACACGACGTGTTCCTTCAAGCCCTCGCGTCAGTGTGACTAACAGGGTTCCAGCCCAAAATGCTTCTCCCAAAACTGAGAAGCTCGGCACGCAAAAATATTTGGTTTGCCTCCACTTCTGAGCTCAAACAAAACCTTGATTTATCCTCAGGAGCAACGTATGTGACTTTGCAAGGTGCCATCTCGTGTTTGCTCGCTGTTCCGGTGGCTACAGAAGCGAGGGCAGATGCTCCCATATGCTCTGTGGCACCAGGGGGAGTGGAACAAGCCAGAGCCCCACACAGTGGGTTGACAGATGCAGCACCTCAGCCTACACCTGGGAGGGTCTCTGGGAACAGCAGCCCCCTCCCCACAAGCCAGCAGATGTCTACACATCCCTCCACACCACCCGGTTCAAGCGATGGAAGGGTGGGTGTCAGGAGGATGGAGCCAGGCTCTGCTCAGTGTCATCTAATGATAGGACAAGGGGCAGTGGGCGTGAGCTGGAACAGAGAAGGTTCCACATCAATGTGAGAAGGAACTTCTTCCCAGTGAGGGTGACAGAGCCCTGTAAGGGTGGGTTGTGGAGTCTCCTTCTCTGGAGACATTTAAAACCCACCTGGACATGTTCCTGTGTGATTTGGTCTGGGTGATCCTGCTGTGTCAGGGGGACTGGACTGGATGATCTTTAGAGGTCCCTTCCAGTCCCTAACATTCTGTTCTGAGGAGAGAGGACAGAGCTGAGGAGCAGCTGTTCTGTGCAGCATGATGCCTTCTGCAGTCTGTGGTTTTCAGCTGGAGCTCTGTCTGGTTGTTTCAGAGGGAACAAAGGAGAGCAGCCCTTCACCTTCAGTCCCACCAGAGAAAGTGGCAGCCAGAGAGGCTCCACACCGGGGCTGGCACCAAGGGATCAGGAAGACAGATGCAGAGGAGAGCTCTGCACGTCTACAAGGTAAGTCACACACATTTGTGACTGTTGTTATAATTCAATCTTCCCATCCCAAGAAGCCAGTTTAACCTTCCAGCCACTGAGTTATCTACATAATCCTCAGCGCTGCAGTATCTGAATAACTTAAGAGCTTCACGCTGGACACCCAGATGACCAGGCTCACAAAGACGCGGCGCAAGGCTGACAGCTTCAGGCTCGCTCGGGTTCTCCTACGGGTGGCAGCTCCACTGCAACGTGGTGGCACGTTATCAGCTCCACCTTTCCGAGGGAGCTCGATTTGTCAGGATTAGCCTCGGGGGGATTGCTAATACCTTCCCTTTCCTCGCGGTGATTAAACAGGATTGGAGATATCTTCTCATCCCTTCCAACTCCTACATCATTTTTTTTCCTGGGGATTTATATATGGAAGGGAAGATGCAGTAGTGCAGCCAGGAGCTCATACATCTCACAAGGACAACATAAAGTCACTTCAGTAATGTGAGTTCAGCCTTCCCCAGCTTCTAAGTGCAGCTCGTGGGTCCTGCCACGCTAACGCTCAGCCAGAGCGGCTCCACTCACACTCATGAACAGAAATAATAGAAACTAAATCTGCAGTTTGCTGTCCAAAAGTGAAGAGAGGGGAGAGACTTCCAGGCTGAACATAATCATCTCTGTGAGACAGAGGAAAGGAAGGTGCCCTAGACAGAATCATCATGGCTGGAAAGGACCTCCAGGGTCATTGAGTCCAACCTTTCTCCTAGTGTCTAACCCCTAGACCATATCCCTAAGCGCTGCGTCCACTCGTTCCTTAACCACCTCCAGGGATGGTGACATCACCACCTCCCTGGACAATCCATTCCAGCACCTAACCATTCTCTCAGTAAAGAATTTCCTTCTAACATCTAGTCTAAACCTCCCCTGATGCAACTTGAGGCCATTTCCCCTCGTCCTATTATCACTAATTTGAGAGAAGAGCCCAACACCAGCCTTGCTACAACCTCCTTTAAGGTAGTTGCAGAGGGCAATAANAAAGCGACACGGCCAAAACCAGGGCGAGCTGTGCCATAAAGCTGCCTTTTCTAACTGGCCAAGGGAGACTGAGAAGGCTGAAAATGCATTTCAGCAAGGATGACTTTGAAGAGGAACCGTCAGCTTGCTTAGCTCCCCGACTCACACCCGTGTGCACAGGCTTGAGACGGAAAGCAAATCACAGGTGTCCTGGAGTTTTGAGGCTGAGGATGCTTCCTATTTGGCAAGAACAACCCCAGGGACCAGTATAGGCTGGGGACTGACCTGTTGGAGACTAGTTTAGAAGAAAGAGACCTGGGGGTCCTGGTGGCCAACAGGATGATTATGAGCCAGCAATGTGCTCTTGTGGCCAAGAGGGCCAACAGCATCCTGGGGTGAATCAGAAAACGGGGTGGTTAGCCGATCAAGATCACTGAGCAGAGCCTGGCTCCATCCTGACACCCACTCCTCACATATTTATAGACATTAATGAGATCACACCTCGGTCTCCTCTTCTTCAAGCTCAAGACACCCAGCTCCCTCAGCCTTTCTTCATAAGGGAAGTGTTCTACTTCCTTCATCATCCTCATTGCCCTACGCTGCAGCTCTATGTCCTTCTTGAACTGAGGGGCCCAGAACTGGACACAACACTCCAGGTGTGGTCTCAGCAGGGCAGAGTAGAGGGGGAGAAGAACCTCTCTTGATCTGCTAACCACCCCTCTTCTGATCCATCCCAGGATGCTGTTGGCCCTCTTGGCCACAAGAGCACATTGCTGGCTCATGGTCATCCTGCTGGCCACCAGGATCTCCTAAGTCCCTTTCTCCTACACTGATCATGACATCAGTCACACAACCCTACAAGTTGAGCTTCAGCCCACGAGTGTTCAGCCACGGGGTATGATCCTGTGGGGCTGCCGGGGAGTTACCTCTCCAGTCCTCACAAAGGACCCAGTTTGTCAACAGATCAATCCAGATCAAGACCAAATCTGATCTCTCTCAACATGAAGTCATCTTCTGCATCTTGACTTTTTAATCTTAAACCTAAAGCTGGCCAGTAGCTACATGTTTGGCCCTTCCTCATTAATGATCAAGAAGCTGAGCTGCCCACCCTCGATTATCACATGGAATGTGATTTTCCTACAGAATGAGGTGTTTTGAAGTGATACAAGAACTTGTGGGGACACTAGGCTTGATCTCCTGTGTCTGTTTCTTGTCTCAACGCCAAACCCTACCTGTGGATTTAGAAACGTGTTTAAACGATGCCCATGGAAGTAAAAAATCCCAGTGAATGTTTTTATCCCCAGTATAACATTGACTTTACTTCCAGGCAAGTAACTTCAGGATTCCTTAGGATTCCAGGTCACACTTTCCCCAGTTCTTGAAATATCTTAATGATTTCCTGGAGTAAAGCAGAGCTACTACTTTTTCAAGTTACCCAAAACTCCACCTGCCACAGCAAGGAAGGAAACCACTGTGGTTACGCAAACACTTTTCAAGGCCACCAGGGCAGGGAACACAGAATCCTCAAGGGGTCAGGGTTAGAAGGGACCTCAAAGATCATCTACTTCCAACCCCCCTGCACAGGCAGGGACACCTTCACTACAGCAGGTTACTCAGGGCCCCAGACAACCTGCCCTTCAACACTGCCAGAGATGGGGCAGCCACAACTGCTTTGGGCAACCTGTTCTGGCATCTCCCCACCCTCACAGCAAGGAACTGGTTCCTCATGGCCAACCTCCATCTCCTCTCTTCAAGTCTGGAACCCTTTCCCCTTGTCCTCCAGCTACCACCCCTGTCAAAAGCCCTCCCCCAGCTTTCTTGTAGCCGCTTTCCCTCAGAGCTTGCAAAGCTTCTGGAAGGTCACCTGCAGCCTCCTCTTCTCCAGCTGAACAACCCCAGCTTGCTCAGCCTGTCCTCACAGGGCAGCTGCTCCAGCTCTCTGATCACTGTAGTTGCCCTCCTCTGGATACCTTCTAGAAGCTCTCTGTCTTTATGTCAGGGACTCCAGAACTGGACCCAGTACTGCATGCAGGGTCTCACCAGTGCAGAGCAGAGGGCAGAATCCCCTCCTTCAAGGGACTGTCACTACTTTTGCTGCAGCCCAGGACACGGTTGGCTCTCTGGGCTGCCCACACACACTAAGGGCTCCTGTTCAACCTCTGCTCCACCCGCACCCCCAGGTGCTTCTCCTCAGGGCTGTCCTCAATCCTTTCTCCTCCCAATCTGTATTTGTGAAGGATGGGTGTCACAAGGATGGAGCCAGGCTCTTCTCAGTGTCATCTAATGACAGAACAAGGGGCAATGGAGCAGAGGAGTTTCCACATCAATATGAGAAGGAACTTCTTCCCAGTGGAAGGGGCTACGGAGTCTCCTTCTCTGGAGACATTTCAAACCCACCTGGCCATGTTCCTGCCCAACTTGATCCAAAGGGATCCTGCTGTGGCTGGGGGACTGGACTAGATGACCTTTTGAGGTCCCTTCCAACCCCTAATGTCCTTGCCCTTGCCAAACTCTGCGCAGTTTGCACCAGCCACACACAGCACCGAATGCAGCGCACGGAGCCAAGGCAGCTACTCAGGTTCTAATCCTACACAACACCCTCTGGCTTCCCCCACCCTGCCCCAACTCGCTCCAACACCTCCACTTGTCAAAAGTCTTATTTCCACATCTGAGACTACTAGGTCTAGTGGACGTAAAGGACTCGTGATTATCCTCACGGTGGATCTGACGCCACTGTTAGACGCTTCAAACGTGCTACCAGCGCAGGTCTGCAGCTTCATCCTCTGAACAAAACCCACAGAGAGAAAAGCTCTGCAAACCCCAAGTCTTCCTCTCGAGAAGCCTGTGTGGAGGGACTGCTTAACCAATGGGGTGTTTGCTCAGCTCCTCTCACAAGCTGGCTCGGTAACAGCACAATATTAATAATGCTTTCGCTTACACTTCCCCAACCTGTTCTCCATTCCCTCCCATCTGTCGACAGACTAAAACTGCAGTTACAGAACCACTCGTTTTCTAACCTTTTTTTAAATTCATCCGAGACAACTCCTCACCGCTGATTCCTTCTAAAGAGTCTACAGAAGCCCAAAACTTGAGGCTCGGCTTCGTTTCCGGAGCTGACGATGTAACTGCGAGCTCCGCTGAGATGGAAAGTCTTATTGTGGTGTCATCATGTCATCAGAGGGAGAAGAGTTTGTGCCTCTCATCCCCATTCTGATTGATTAGTGATGGCCTCTAGTTCAGGCCACCCTCTTTCACACCAAACTGCAGCTTGAGGCAGCCCTAGGGTCTGTTGCAACACTAGAAGGGGCTGCCCAAGGGGGTTATGGAGTCTCTTTCTCTGGAGATGTTTAAAACCCACCTGGACATGTTCCTGTGCGACTGGATAGGACAAGGGGCAATGGGTGTGAGCTGGAACAAAGGAGGTTCCAAATCATTATCACAGAATCATTAGGGATTGGAAGGGACCTCGAAAGATCATCTAGTCCAATCTCTCTGCCAGAGCAGGTTCACCTAGACCAAGTCACACAGGAACACATCCAAGTGGGTCTTAAACTTCTTCAGGGTGAGCGTGATGGAGCACTGGAACAGGCTGCCCAAGGAGGTTGTGGTGTCTCCCTCTCTAGGGATGTTTAAAAGCACCTGGACATGTGGATTGGACTAGACCATCTCTCCAAGTCCCTTCCAATCCCTAAGGTTCTACAACTGATCTAGGGAATCCTGCTCTGGTGGGAGGATTGGAATGGATGATCTATTGAGGTTCCTTTCAATCCCTAGTGTTCTGTGATCCTGTGATCAGTGAATGTGTAACACTGACAATATTTGATGGGGAGACACTTAGCCAGCAGTGATCACAGAATCCCAGAATGGCCAGGGTTGGAAGGGCCATCAAAGATCATCCAGATCCAACCCCCCTGCACAGGCAGGGGCACCTTCACTAGAGCAGGTTAATCAAAGCCCCAGCCAACCTGCCCTTCGCCGCCGCCAGGGATGGGGCAGCCACAACTTCCTTGGGCAACCTGTTGCAGTAGCTCAGCACCCTCACAACAAAAAATTTGCTCCTCGTGTCCAACCTCAATCTCCCCTCTTCAAGTCTGGAACTCTTTCCCCTTGTCCTCTCGCTACCACCCCTGTCAAAAGCCCTCCCTCAACTTTCTTCTGAAACACTGGTATAAAGCCATCAGAGGGTTAGGCTGGATGTTAGGAAGCCCTTCCTCAGGGAAAGGGTGCTCAGAGCCTGGACTGGCCTGCCCAGGGCAGCGGTGGAGTCCCCATCCCTGGAGGTGTCAAAGGCCAGCCTGGCTGTGGCCCTTAGTGCCCTGCTCTGGCCACTGTGGTGATGTTAGGTCCTGGGCTGGTCTGGATGAGCTCAGAGACTCTTCCAGCCTCAATAATTCCATGATTTATAACCAAAAATACTGCTAATTAGGTGGCTGGGTTCTTCCCAGCACCAGCATCCACAAACAATAGCCAGCATCACCTTCTGTTCACTTCCAACTCCCCTTCACCCAGCAAGAACTACAATTTCTTCTACGTGTCTCAGAAAACAGCAGTTGTTTGCCTTAAATTAACTCGACGTGATTCAAAAGGAAATGCAAAGCACTTTATAAGGAGTCGGAGAGAGAGCGCGAGTGCTGCGATTGTGAGCAGAGGCTTAAATAAGAGCGGGGAAGACTCGTGCGTTCAGCTGGGAGCAGCTTCATGACAAATTAGGTTTTGTTTCCTTTACTTGCTGCTGCACAACGACAGCTCTGACAGACACACGGGCTGTTCAGAATCGTAAAGGCTTTTGCATTCCCAGTGCTTCAGGAACGCATCTCGCCCCAGCGTGCGACGCGGGCACTTCTTGTTGAGCCATGTTCACAGGATCACTGAACACCAGGGACTGGAAGGGACCTTCAAAGATCATCTAAGTCTGATCCCCCCCATCACATTCTGCTAAATGCAGTTAGTGCTTCAAACACAGCGTAGAGCAATGAGGATGATGAAGGAAGAGAAGCATCTCCCTGACAAGGAGAGGCTGAGGGAGCTGGGTCTCTTGAGCTTGGAGGAGACTGAGGGGTGATCTCATTAATGTTGATAAATATGTGGAGGGTGGGTGTCAGGAGGATGGAGCCAGGCTCTGCTCAATGTCACTCAGTAATAGCACAAGGGGCAATGAGCTGGAACAGAGGAGGTTCCATATAAATACCAGAAAGAACTTCACAGTGAGGGTGACAGAACACTGGAAGGGGCTGCCCCTGAGCATTGTGAAGTCTTCTTCTCTGGAGACATTTAAGACCCACCTGGATGTGTTCCTGTGCAACTTGGTCTAGGTGATCCTGCTGTGGCAAGGGGCTTGGACTAGATGATCTTCTGAGGTCACTTCCAATCCCTAATGATTCTATGATTGTATGATTCTAAGAAAGGAAGCTCTATTTCCACAGGTTTGGCTACTGGTTCCTCTCCTTCTGGGACACTTCATCTTATAGATTAAGAATAAAGCCTTTCCTTCAGCTTGGAGGGACAGCAAGCACTACCCTCTCTTTATCTAGATCCTTCTCATTGATGTCCTACCAGCTCCTAATCTCCAACTGCACCCTTGCAGCCACAATTTATGGCTGTAATAACACTTAGCCCTATGGCAGCAGGCTCTCCCCACAAACAATCCCATATTATTAAGTTCAGAGGAGGGTATCACAAGATCACCTGGTGCTGTTAGGACCAGAGGGTTTTACACCTTCACCATTAAGAGCTTTGATTTAAGAGCCTGGACAGAGGATCATGTAAACAGTCAACCAGAAGTTTCACAGAATCACTGAAAGCTAGGGATTAGAAGGGACCTCAAAAGACCATCCAGTCCAATCCCCCTGATACAGCAGGATCCCCTACATCCAGTCACAAGGAACATGGCCACATGGGTTTGAAACGTCTCCAGATTAGGAGACTCCACAACCCCCCTGGGAAGCCTCTTCCAGGGCTCTGTTACCCTCAATGGGAAGAAGTTCCTTGTCATACTGATGTGGAACATCTTATCTTCCAGCTCACACTCATTGATCCTTGTCCTATCATTGGGTGCCCCTGAGCACAGCCTGGCTCCATCCTTCACATATTGATCAACATTCACGGGGTCAACCCCAGCCTCCTTTTTTCCAAGCTCAGGAGACCCAGCTCCCTCAGCCTTTCCTCATCAGGGAGATGCTCCACTCCATCATTGGGATTGGACTGGATGATCTCGGATTGGACTGGATGATCTTTCAAGGTCCCTTCCAATCCCTAATCATTCTCTGATCATCCAACCCAAACCACTGTGGTTCTTCAGGTACTTTATTGTCTGATGCTAACAGCCCTGTGTGAGCTGATGCTACCCACCATACGGTGAAGGAACAGCTGCCCTATGTAGACCTCTCTACCCAAGATTCATTTGTTTATCAGAAAATTTACACTATGTTTGGGGAAAAAGACCCAAGAAGCTCATCTCTGGGAGCACTGGATGCAGCACTGGAGCTGGAAAGGATGAAAAAACGAGCTGTGAGTGAAACAGAAGTTGCACTTTTTGACTTTTCTTTGAAAATTTAAAAATATCTTCTGCATGAACAAGAGTCTCCTGGGTGCCAGCTTCAGGAGCAACGCAAACTCTCATGTCATTTGTGGCTGATGCAAAGCAAGAAGCCCTTCTTACAGTCTTTCAGGGAGACACAGGGTAGAGGACTGGATTCCTACTCACAGGCAGATTTTTTTACCCTCTTTGCACACTTGTCAAAGATGTCTTTTCCTCTTAGATTAACAAGAACCTAGTCCTGGAAATCTTGTGAGCAGAGTCTGTTTCTCCAGTGGTGAACAAGGACAATCACAGAATCATTAGGGATTGGAAGGGACCTTGAAAGATCATCTAGTCCAATCCCCCTGCCACAACAGGATCACCCAGACCAAGTCACACAGGAACATATCCAGGCAGGTTTTAAACCTCTCCAGTGAAGGAGACTCCACAACCCCCCAGGACAGCCCTTCCAGGGCTCTGGCACCCTCACCATGAAGAACTTCCTTCTCAGATTGATATGGAACCTCCTGTGTTCCAGCTCACACCCACTGCACCTTCTCCTATCATTAGATGCCCCTGAGCAGAGCCTGGCTCCATCCTCCTGGCACCCAGCCATTACATATTTATCAACATTAATGAGGTCACCATCAGTCTCGTTGTCTCCAAGCTCAAGAGACCCAGCTCCCTCAGCCTTTCCTCATCAGGGAGCAATGGTTTCACACTCTTCTCCCCACGTCACCATCTCAAAAACCCCTTCCTACACATCTGAGCTCAGATAAGGAACCAAGGGCCATAGTCTGCTGTTCTTACTCAGCCAAAAGCCACAATAAGCCACAGATCGAGCTGGGAGAACCTTTGGCTGCTTCTGTCACTCCCAACAAACTCTCTAGCATTTTGTTTTATTTAAGGGCTTCACTCTTCCTAAGACGATTCAAACCCCTACAGGGGCCCTACGCGAGTCTGCTGACATTTCTCTGCTGCTTATAATCATCACTGCGTCCTTCTCCAGCCTGCTTTTCCTCTGTGCAGAGCTTCTCCCTGGCACAGAAGAGTTTAAAGATGTGAAGATGGAGAACTGGAGAAGCCAGAGTAGTTCTTGAGCATAAGGTAAGGTGGAGGGCAACTAATTTGGTGTGACTGTGCATGTGCTGGGATGCCTGGCAGCTGAAGGCATCAAACAGCAGATGGACACAACACCAGCGAGTAGAAAGGATCTTCCATCCTACAAATCAGTAGATAAACAAATACAGGGGTGAGGAGAGGTGAGAGGCTTCTCTGCTTTCCCTTTACACTCCAGCAGGCAAAATGCGCTGCAGGTTTCAGCCACTCAGACGTGGAGGACAGGTTAGAAATCTAACCTGTCCTGCAGCACATACCCATATATCACCCTATTAATCACAAATCACATCCATTTGATTTAATTATCCCAAGCAAAGGTCTATCCCACTGCTTAGTGCTTCCTTAAAGCAAGGAATTAACCCACTGGAGCCCAATGTCAGTCTCCTTCTCTGGAGATATTTAAAAGCCACCTGGATATGTTCCTATGTGACTGGATCTAGGTGGGTCCTGCTGTAGGAGAGGGGTTGGACTGGATGATCTTTCAAGATCCCTTCCAATCCCTAATGATTCTATAGTTCCTGTATGACTGGATCTAGGTGGTCCTGCTGTGGGAGAGGGGTTGGACTGGATGATCTTTCAAGGTCTCTTCCAATCCCTAATGGCCTGTGACTCTGTGAAACCCTTAAAGGCTGAGCTGTGGTTTCAAGGACAATCCTAGAGCCAGCTGTGCTTTGAAGCTGGGGTTCCAGCCTAGCCCCTTGCACACATGTCTTTCTGTTGCTAAGCAGGTGCAGATCTGCCATCAGAATAGATCACTTGGGATGAAACGAAAGCAAATCCACCTCCTCACATTTAAAGACAATATTGCCTTGGTAACAGGTAGCACGTGTGAAGTACATGGTTAATTAAGGCTTCCAGTTATACCAGCGCCAAAACAGACGTGAAAATGAGAAGCAGAGGAGCAAAATACAGACAGTCCTTAATAGTCAGGTAGCTTCAA
Organism: Rhinopomastus cyanomelas; assembly: GCA_013400115.1. Taxonomy (NCBI): domain Eukaryota; kingdom Metazoa; phylum Chordata; class Aves; order Bucerotiformes; family Rhinopomastidae; genus Rhinopomastus; species Rhinopomastus cyanomelas. The sequence continues at coordinate 170,930 of VXBP01009662.1, forward strand.
ACACATTAGCATGCACCATTAAACAATTCAGAAAGACAACTGGGTAGGTCAGGTGGAAGCAATGAGCACAGGGATGAGCAGCTTAGTGGACTGGAGCGCTCTCCACGGGATGAGAAAGGGTTCGGAGAGCTCATGCCCTGTTTGGCTGTGAGTGGAGTAGGGGGATGAGAAGACCAAGTGATCTGGAGCTGTTTTCAAGGAAGAAGGTGAATCCACAGATTTTCAACTGTCCATTGTTGTCATGTGAAAGGGTTATACAGAGATGAAGCAGAGATGGGTGGAGAAGACCTTGCATTCCTGCTTCCTCACCTGCCCTCTTGGAAAAAGCCTAAGAGATGAGCCTGGTGGAGTTGGAAGAACCACAGCAGGGTCCCCTTTAGCACAAGTGACAACTATGACAGCAAGTAATCAACTATGATCTTTCGAGGTCCCTTCCGATCCGTAATGATTCTATGATTCTATGATAGCAGACACATAAATAACAGTAGACAGGAGAGAACAGCTCACACAGCAGAGGATACAGCTCACTAACACTAAAGGTTTAGGGGAGGCCAGTGGGTTTTCCATAAATCATAGAATCATCAGGGATTGGAAGGGACCTCGAAAGATCATCCAGTCCAATCCCCCTGCCACAACAGGATCACCTCACTGGAGAAGTTATGGAATCAGAATCCCTCAGGGTTGGAAGAAGCTGGACAACACTGAGATAAAAGAGTCTGAATAATTAACAGCAGATAGAATCTAAGACAAGAGGAAGGTCTGTCTCATCTGGTCACGTTGCCATCTACTCAAATCCCATTATACTCATAGAAGACAGATGTCTGACTCACAGTTACTCAAACACAGAACTTTCCAAAGCTCTGGTTAAATGGGAAGCTTTGAAAGAGAAACTCCTCCCATTTATGACAAAAGATGTCTACCCCAAGCTGGAAAAGGTGGGTTGGCCTTTTTTAAAAGGAAGGGGCTTTTTAATCAGAAAATTGCCAAATTTGATTGATTTGTCATATTTGTGACAAGCATGAACACATGCCTGCCAAGAAGACTGACACCAGGCATATCACAGAATAAGAGAACAATTAGGGATTGGAAGGGACCTGGAAAGATCATGTAGTCCAATACCCCTGCCACAGCAGGATCCCCTAGATCCAGTCACACAGGGACATGGCCAGGTGGGTTTGAAACATCTCCAGAGAAGGAGACTCCACAACCTCCCTGGGTAGCCTCTTCCAGTGCTCCGTCACCCTCACTGGGAAGAAGTTCCTTCCAATATTCATGTGGAACCTCCTCTGTTCCAGCTCACACCCATTGTCCCTTGTCCTATCATTAGACACTGAGCAGGGCCTGGCTGCATCCTCCTGACACCCATCCTTTCTGCATTTATCAACATTCATGAGGTCACCCCTCAGGCTCCTTTTTTTCCCAGCTCAAGAGCCCCAGCTCCCTCAGCCTTTCCTCAGCAGGGAGATGCTCCTCTCCCCTCCATCATCTCTGTGGCTCTGTGCTGGACTCTCTCCAGCAGCTCTGTGTCCTTCTGGAACTGAGGAGCCCAGAACTGGACACAACATGTGGTCTCACCAGGGTAGAGTAGAGCAGGAGGAGAACATCCCTCCAATCTACTAACCACCCCCTTCTGATCCACCCTGGGATGCCATTGGCCTTCTTGGCCACAAGGGCCCATTGCCAGCTCCTGGTCATCCTCCTGGCCACCAGGAACATCAAACCCCTTTCTCCTACAGGTCAGTAGATGACGCCCCAGAGCATCAGAGATGAGGCACGCTCACACTCGGACACTGCGCTGACCCTTGGGAGCGGTGCTGTGAAGTTATGGGCTCAGAGGACTTCTGTGGATGGTAAAGAGCAGACAGCACGAGGAGCAGGACAGTCACTTAGAGCATCCTCTAAAAAAAAAAAAACCCCCTGTGTCAACCCAGTTTGGGGGAAGACTGCTAAAAAGGTCAAAGCAGAGAATGCTCACAGCATCCACAGGCGAGCAGCTTGTGCCATGAACTGTTGAATGAGGTGCTTGAATTCCTGTGGATTTTGACTCTGTGCTTTTGTCACTGTCTAAAAGGGATGATGATCAACACTCACCGGCTTCACAGAAATCTGAATAGGGTTGATTGGGTTTTGCAGAGGTCTCTGATAGCATGTGGCAGCAGGCAGCACTCATAATTCTGGGGTTAAGCTAAATTCAACCCAGTAACCAAGACTTAAAGGATGGAATCACAGAACATAAGTGTTTGGAAGGGACCTGAAAAGATCATCCAGTCCAAGCCCCCTGCCACAGAAGGATCCCCTAGATCCAGTCACACAGGAACATGGCCAGGTGGGTTTTAAATGTCTCCAGAGAAGGAGACTCCACAACCCTCCCAGAGCAGCCCCCTCCAGTGCTCGGTAACCCTCACCGAGAAATTCCTCCTCAGATTGATGTGGAACCTCCTCTGTTCCTGCTCACACCCACTGCCCCTTGTCCTATCATTGGGTGACACTGAGCAGAGCCTGGCTCCAGCCTCCTGACACCCACCCCTCACATATTTATCAACACTAATAAGGTCATCCCTCAGTCTCCTTTATTCCCAGCTCAAGAGCTCCAGCTCCCTCAGCCTTTCCTCAGCAGGGAGATGCTCCCCTCCCTCCATCATCTCTGCGGCTCTGTGCTGGGCTCTCTCCAGAAGCTCTGTGTCCTTCTGGAACTGAGGAGACCAGAACTGGACACCTTGGTCTCACCAAGGCAGAGTAGAGGGGGAGAATTGANTGGTCTCATAGAGCAGAATAGAGGCAGAGGAAAACCTCTCTTCATCTGCTAACCACCCCCATTCTGATCCACCCTAGGTTGTCACTGGCATTCTTGGCCATGGGGGCCTACACGGCCATACTGCTGTTGAGTTTGATCTATCTAGTCACCAGTATCTTCAACCATCTCCAGAGAGTCCTACTGGTAAAACACAAACCACATTCCCTTAGTCTACTATTCACAGAATCACAAAACATCAGGGATGGGGAGGGACCTTCAAAGATCATCCAGTCCAACCCCCCTGGACAGCAGCATCATCTAGATCCAGTCGCACGGTCCTACAACTACAGCAGAGCTTTCCAGAAGATGATACTCACATCTAGTTACTGATCACTTGCACTGCTTGATTCAGTTCTGGGGGGAAATGCCCTACATTTCATGGACAGGTTCCATTAAAAGGCTCCTCATTCACTCTGCAAATGCTTTAGCAGAGAGACCAGTTCAGGCTCACACAGTGCTGCAGTGAACTGGGAGATTCACTACCAGTCTCCAGCCAACTGTGAGCAAGATGATAGTAGGACACTACAATCTTCTCATGTAACTACTACAATCATGGGGAAATAGAGGAAAACAGACCCAGAAAGGTCATTTTGTGCATCTCCCCACCCTAAGGGAAGCATCTCCCTACCCTAAGCTGCATTTGACACAAGGCTGTCTAATTCAACGTTTAAAGATCTCCAATGACACCTTACAGTCACCTTAACAATCTGTTGCAATGATGCTTTAGCTGCTTCTTTACAAACTTTGCAGGTTGGTTTTTATTCTTCTTAATGCCTCGTGTGGATCCTGCTTGCTGCAGTTTATGCTGGTAACAATCTGTCCCACCACCTGGAATATGGAGAAGAGCTTAAACCCTCCTTTCCTAGAGGATCCTTCAGTTCTGCAGAAGCTGTATATTTCCACATCAGCTTTCCCTTCCTGCAGCCTCTGAACTACTTTGTGTCCTTCATAAAATCATTAGGGATTGGAAGGGACCTCAAAAGTTCATCTAGTCCAATCCCCCTGACACACCTGGATCACCAAGACCAAGTCACACAGCAGCATGTCCAGGTGGGTTTTTAGTGTCTACAGAGAAGGAGACTCCACAACCTTCCCTTGGCAGCCCCTTCCAGGGCTCTGCCACTCTCACTGTGAATAAGTTACCTCTTCTACTGATGTGGAACCTCCTATGTTCCAGCTCACACCCACTGCCCCTTGTCCTATCATTAGATGACACTGAGCAGAGCCTGGCTCCATCCTCCTGACACCCACACTTCAAATATTTATAGACATTAATGAGGTCACCCCTCATTCTCCTCTTCTCCAAGCTCAAGAGACCCTTCCCCATAAGGAA
>VXBP01009662.1:176568-218208 GCA_013400115.1 Rhinopomastus cyanomelas
GTGACTTGGTCTAGGTGATGCTGCTGTGGCAGGGGGATTGGACTGGATGATCTTTCCAGGTCCCTTCCAATCCCTAACGTTGTGTGATTCTGTGATCACAGAGTCCAACCCTCATCCCAACATCTCCCTAACCCCTAGACCATGGTGTCAAGTGCTCTAGCTACTCTTTTTTTAAACCCCTCAAGGGGCGGTGACTGCACCACCTCCCTGAGCAGCCTGGTCCACTAGAGATAAGTCTGAATGCACTAACTGGCCTCATCCTGCACCCCAGCAGCCACAGTTCCAATGTTTCACTGCCTGGCTGGTGAGGACAGGCTGGCCTCTGTGGAGCTCCATCAGCAGCTAACTCCCACTGCTTCTCCCGTGCCCATCAAACGCGCCGCTCTGTTGTAAAAGGAAACCAGACCCATCGATGTGATGTGTTCTCAGTAAACCCCCACCAGAGCTCTGAATTTCCTTCCTGTTTTGCAGTCACTTAGGAGCATTTCAACCATTTCTTCCCAATTTTGCAGTATTCTGAGAGCTGAGGCTGCATCATTTGTGACGACAGACCCTACACTTGGCTTTTATCTGTTTTCTGGTACCTCATCCACCTTCTGCTAGTTGTTAGACCCTGTGACTAATGGCCTGACATCACTCGAGGCCATTTGTTTGCTGTCCTTGATCAAAGTTCAGCAGCCCCGGCGGGTCCAGAAGGTTCTAATCTCTCGAATCTAGTAAATTTCTCACTTGTCTCCCGCCTTCCTTTCCCGCAGACTGCAGCTGCCAAACGATGGAGTCCACGAAGTAGCTCTGCCTGACCTTCCCAAGCAAGATTTATCCCTCTTGTGTCAATACTCCGGCGTATCCCGGCGAGGCTGAGCTACAGGAAGTCAAACTCTTGGTGTGCATTAAAAATGCTGCAGATAGGTCTTGGCCAGGGAGTCAAATCAAATATTTAGGGGCTAATGCGGGACTAGCTAGATCGGATGTGGGATGGAGAGGGGAGAAGCTGAGAGGAAAAGGGTTGGAGATGATGGATTCTTTTTCTGCAGACTTGGAAGAGCCTGGTACATGGAGACTAGTGGAACGACAACCCACGTTCCACAGCACTAGGTGGAGAAAGATTGTCACCAAGTACAAGTGCAGGCAGTTAGCTGTGCAAGCACAGAAATCACAGCGTCACGGAACTGGTGAGGTGGAGAAGACCTCTGAGCTCAGTCAGCCCAGATCAGGATCTAACATCACCTAACAGCAGCCACACCAGGGCACTAAGAACAATAGCCAGGCTGGTCTTCAACACCTCCAGGGATGGGGGCTCCACCACTGCTCCAAACAGTCCATTCCAGGGTCCGGTCACCCTTTCCATGAGGAAGGGCTTCCAAATGTCCAACCCAACCCTCCTCTGGCAGCTTCAGGCCCTGCCTTCCCATCCTACTACTGGTTGCCGGGAAAAGCGCCCAATCCCCACCTGTCCATAACCTCCTTTCAAAGAGTTGTAGAGAAGGAGCAAGTCTCTCCAATGCTCCCAAAACACATCTTTAGAGACAAGAAAGCCCTTCTGAAGCTCTACACGCAACGGTGCACCACAGAACTGCAGCTTTAGCAGACACACTGGGTAATACAGTTACTTCACATGAATCTCAGAACATCAGGGATTGGAAGGGACCTTGAAAGATCATCCAGTCCGATCCCCCCATCACAGCAGGATCCCCTAGATGAACCACTGCCCAAGCTTCTGCTCTTCCTTCCATTCTCTGGGCATTACCCTCCCTCCGACTCCGGGTGGGAGGTTTATGAAGCCATTTATGATGAATTGCTGTCTGCTTAACAGTTTCAGTTCAGAGAGATTGTTAATGATCAATAAATTTGCTTTAAAGTCTTCGCTCTCATCCACTAAAGCAACCAGAGCTCTCTCACGCGCACACACAGGCTTATCAACCCAGCCAGAAGCCAATAACTAATGAGGTCCTGACCTACATTCCACAGATTCACACAGGATGAGGGTCCTTCCTACCCCCTTTCCCAGCATCTATATTTTATGCCTTCTCCTGTTTTAGTAGCTGTAAAGTGCCTTGGGACTCTGCAGGACAACACTATCAACACTCAGGCTGTTAAAAGCATTATGGGCTCCTGTAAAATTTATTCCACAGAATCACAGTACATGAGGAATTGGAAGAGACCTCAAAAGATCATCTAGTCCAATCCCCTGACACAGCAGGATCACCTAGATCTAGTCACACAGGAACATCTCCAGGTGGGTTTAAACATCTCCAGAGAAGGAGACTCCACAACCCCCCCGGGCAGCCCCTTCCAGTGCCCTGTAACCCTCACTGAGAAGAGGTTCCTTCTCATATTTACATGGAACCTCCTCTGCTCCAGCTCACACCCACTGCCCTTTGTCCTATCACTAGATGACATTGAGCAGAGCCTGGCTCCATCCTCCTGACACCCACCCCTCACACATTTATAGACATTAATGTGGGGTCACATTGCTATTACCTCCCTTTAAAAGCTTCAATGGATCATGTTCCCAGGTTCAGAGTGACTGGGGCATCAAAACTAGGGAGTTGTGATAGAACAAGTAGAAGGCTGTGGTAGCCACAGCTGAGGAAGTCACCACACTCTACTAAGACCTCACCTAGAGTCCTGCATCCAGCTCTGGAGCCCTCAGGAAGGATAGGGACCTGATGGAGCAGGTCCAGAAAAGGCCATGAAAGCAGGCATGGGGGCTAGAGCACCTCTGCTGCGAGGACAAGTTGGGGGAGCTGGGGTTGTTTAGCCTGGAGAAAACTCGTGAGGGATCTGATAGCGACCTTCCAGTCCCTGAAGGGGGCTACAAGAAGGCTGCAGAGGGGCTGTTTACAGAAGCTCAGAGTGATAGGACAACGGGCAATGGTTTCAGAGAAGAGCAGATTAAAATGGGCTCTTACAAAGAAGCTCTTCATCAGGACAGCGGTTGAACACTGGAATACGTTGCCCAGGGAGGTAGCTGAGGCCCCATCCCTGGAGATACTCAAGGGCAGCCTGGACAAGGCTTTGAGCAGCCTGATCTAGTTGAGCATGTCCCTGCTCCCTCTAGGGAGGTCAGACAGATGACTTTTGGAGGTCTCTTCCAACCTGGGTCATTCTATGATTCCATGTCTTTTCCTCTTTTATTCCTTCAAGTGAGAGATTAATAAGTGGCAGCCCCCCTGTTTGGAGAGAAGTTCTTGTGGGGCCATTCAGGGACGTCACCTTCATCACCTTATTCTCTCGATTCCAAAATATTCTGGGTCACAGCATCACAGAACATTAGGGATTGGAAGGGACCTCCAAAGATCATCCAGTCCAATCCCCCTGCCACAGCAGGATCACCTAGACCAAGTCACACAGGAACATGACCAGGTGGGTTTTAAACCAGAGGGGGAGACTCCATTTACAAGACAGAGAATCATGGACTCACCATGGCTGGAAAGGACCTCCAGGATCATCACAGGGAGCTACCATAGAGGAGTTTTGGTTTTGCTGCAATTTAGCTTCCAGAAAAAAACTAATGAAGGGATTTTATGCTAAATATGTTACTGGCATCAGGCTGATTTATAAGGGAGAGGCTTCCCACCTCTCACTAAAGTCACCAGCACATCCAGAACCAGCATTAACGTCACCAGAAATGACACCGCGTGTTACAAGGAGGTACAAGAGCTGTTTCTCTGGCCTTTCAGAGAGGGAAGCGGAGCTGAAAGTTTTTAAGACTTTATGTGGAGAGTGTCACAGCAGCTCGAAGGAAGGTTTTGTGAAGAAATTAAACTTACAAGACAGGAAGTCAATCTCCTGACAAACGCGTAGGGAGGGGAACTGCCTACCAGTTCATAACACACTGGCACATGAACATCAAGGAGGAAGCTAATTCCATAAATACCTTTTGAAGCCACTAGATCCTAACACTTAATTTCCTCCTATGCCCAGTCACAGTTTATTTATAAACTTTATGAACATGAGGTACTGGGAAAGGCTGAAGTTTTTCTTCAGTCTATAATGACATGAAAATGTTCAATACACTGGTGAGACAACATCTGGAATATTGGGTCCAGTTCTGGGCCTCTCAGTTCCAGAAGGTCACAACTGCTGGACAGAGTCCAGCACAGAGCCAAAGATGATGGAGGGAGGGGAGCATCTCCCTGATGAGGAAAGGCTGAGGGAGCTGGGAAAAAAGGAGACTGAGGGGTGATCTCAGTAATGTTGATCAATATTTGAGGGGTGGGTGTCAGGAGGATGGAGCCAGGCTCTGCTCAGTGTCATCTAACGATAGGACAAGGGGCAATGGGTGTGAGCTGGAACAGAGGAGGTTCCGCATCAGTCTGAGGAGGAATCTCTTCCTGGTGAGGGTGATAGAGCACTGGAAGGGGCTGCCCAGGGGGGTTGTGGAGTCTCCCTCTCTAGAGATGTTTAAAACCCACCTGGATGTGTTCCTGTGTGACTGGATCTATGAGATCCTGCTGTGGCAGGGGGATTGGACTGGATGATCTTTCGAGGTCCCTTCCAATCCTTCATGTTCTGTGCTTCTGTGAAGATCTTACCTGCTGTTTTCAACTATTTCATCCCAGCCAAGGTTTTCAGTTCTACCTACAAACTTTGCCTGGAAAGAAACCTTGGGAGATGAGAGTCAGAACTGACTTGCCATCCTTCCTTCAGTAGATGTTTTACATTCAAGGGGTTCATACATATTTAATGCTATAGTTCAAATGTTAAGATAAAAGCAGAGTAGGATTTTCCTCTCAAGTTTGATCCCTTGTGCCTTGTGTCTGCTTTTCAGGGGACAGGAGTTTCTACAGAAATCTGAAATCTCCTTGTCTTGACTTGTTTTGTGACAAAATTATTTGTGGAGTCCATTCCAAACACCCCTTAAACTCAGGATGTTTTACAAGCCGAGAAAGATGCAGTTTAATTGTGTGCAAACAAATTGCTAATTGAAAGAAGATATCACAGAACATTAGGGACTGGAAGGGACCTCAAAAGATCATCTAGTCCAGTCCCCCTGACACAGCAGGATCACCTAGAGCAAGTCACACAGGAACATGGCCAGGTGGGTTTTAAACATCTCCAGAGAAGGAGACTCCATAACCTCCCTGGGCAGCCTTTTCCAGTGCTCCATCATCCTCACTGGGAAGAAGTTCCTCCTCAGATTCATGTGGAACCTCCTCTGTTCCAGCTCACACCCATTGCCCCTCATCCTATCACTACATGACATTGAGAAGAGCCTGGCTTCATCCTCCTGACACCCACCCTTCACATATTTATAGACATTAATGAGGTCACCCCTCAGTCTCCTCTTCTCCAAGCTAAACAGACCCAGCTCCCTCAGACTCTCCTCATAAGGGAGATGCTCCACCTCCTTCATCATCCTCATTGCCCTATGCTGGACTCTCTCCAGCAGCCCCACATCCCTCTTCAACTGAGGAGCCCAGAACTGGACACAACACTCCAGGTGTGGTCTCAACAGGGCAGAGTAGAGGGGGAGAAGAACCTCTCTTGATCTGCTAACCACCCCCCTTCTGATCCAACCCCAGGATGTTCTGTGATTCTGTGGCTTCAGGTCCACTGTTTGGTTCTATCTAAATAACTATTTGGAGGGAACATCTCCATGTCAAAGCTCTTGGGTGATCCTTCACCTTCTGGGGAGCATTTCATGAATGCTCCCCTCAGACTAATTAAATCCATTTTCACAACAGATTTTGACCAAGCACTTAGACTGTCTTTGGTGCTTGATCCCACCTGCATCCATGACCAAAATACTTCACCATCAATTAGAGCCAAGACTCCAATAAGAAGCTAAACACACTTTACTGTTAATTAATTACTGGCAGAGACACTGTCCTTTCAGCACACAGGTGAGAGAACGCAAGTGCACAACCTGCCATCAAGATAAATCACACGGCTGACTCTGTAGCTGAGGTGAAAATGTAGAGGATTCATGTTGAGTTGATCAACACCCCGGGATGAATTTTTCAGGGGTTTAGCTGATGATGTTTGCGACGGCAAAGGCAAGTGATCGAGATACAGGGAAAGGAAAGAGGAGGAACTGACAAAGCTTGTCTGCAGTTCACGTTGGTGTGAGGTAGTTCAACATGAGATTCACTATGGACACTCTGAGAACAAACAGATCTGACTTGGTCTAGGTGGTCCTGCTGTGGCAGGGGGGTTGGACTGGATGATCTTTCGAGGTCCCTTCCAGTCCCTAATGATTCTATGGTAAAGACATTCAAAAGGAGGAATCTTGCCTAGTGAACACCTAAACAGATAGAAAGTCAAATGAAACTGCAAAGCCAGAGGTCTGCTACATGTCCTGTAGAGAAATCCATTAGAGTTGTGTACTAGAGTTATGTATAAATTGTCCCCTGCACTCAGCACTAGAGAGGCTGCACCTTGAGTACTGGGGTCCAGTTTGGGGCACCTCAGCACAAGGGAGACATTGAGGGGCTGAAGCAAGCACAGAGGAGGGCAACGAAGCTGGGGAAGAGCCTAGAGAAGAAATCTTATGAAGAGAGATTGAGAGAGTGGAGCTGTTTAGTTTGAGGAAGAGGAGGCTGAGGAGAGACTTCATTGCTCTCTACAACTATCTGAAAGGACACTGCAGAGATGTTGGTGCTGGGCTCTTCTCACAGGTCATTAGCAGAGGAAAGCAAAGGGAAGGGCTTCAAGCTTCAACAGGGAAGGGTTAGATTGGACATCAGGAAGAAATTCTTCCTGGAGAGAGTGGTCAGGCACTGGATTGGGCTGCCCAGGGTGGCAGTTGAGTGCCCATGCCTGGATGTGTTTAAAAGTTGCTTAGATGTGGTGTTGGGGGATCTGCTTTAGGGGTGACCTTGTAGAGTAGGGTTGATGGTTGGACTCAATGATCCCAAAGGGTCTTTTCCAATCTGAACACTTCTGTGATAAATTTCATATCAGACTAAAAAACATAGAAGAGAAAGAAGTCCAAACCTACAAATCATGTTGGATGTTACTAAATTGGCCTGAAAATTCAAAGGGGGAAATGTGAACTTAAAAACCCAAAGAAAACACTTGATTTTGTCCCTTCAAGTCCCAAGACAGTCCGTAGCGACAAATAAACAGGTCAACAGTTGTCTCCTTATTTACTCTGGACTCTTAACATACCAGTTACTAGGAATTCCATCATCAAATTGAAGATACTAATTTATAAGTCCTGTGTCCTTACTGATCAAAACTGACCCTTCACGTACTCATCGGCATCTTTTCTGTCCAAACTCACATCACCTGTCTGTCCAAACTCCCATCACATCATCTGTGATGTGTTGAGGCTCCTTGAAAGGAGCTAAAAACCAAGAAATCAAGAGCCAAACCAAACCACCTCAACTAAACAAACAAGAAAAAAACCCCAGTCCAAATCATTCAAGCACAGAAGACCTGGTCCTGGGTGTTTTATTCAGGCAAAGCTTCCAGCATGATGTGTGGCTCTTGTGCTGCCAGATCTCTTTATGGCTCAGTTGTGACTCTGTACCAGCCTTGGAAAGGGAGGGCTGCCCATTTCACCAGCAGGAACAGCCCCAAGGTTCACAATACAGTCACAACCCCAAGAAACATTGTTCTTGTGAGACACACTTCTCTCTTCACTTCTGCCTCCTGCAGTTGGGAGCAGTAATTTGTTGTCACCTTGTACTAGAAGAACCAATTTCCTTCTTGGCACAGAATCAGCTGCTCTTTCCAAAAGGAGGGGAGATGGAGCTATGGTTCCTCTCAAGCTCTTTACTGAGAGTACAGCCACCAGCCTACCCTGCATCTGGGCTTGAGGAAGTCAAAGAGAGTACAAACACAAGTTCAATGGAATCTGCAAGGACACATCCACTGTCTTAGGACTTTGGAGTAGAATTCACACTACTTCAAATTGATCCTGTGAATAACAAGTGAGTCATGGCTTGATGCTGTCCAATCTGTATCTCAGCAACCACAGACACACACACAAAGCCTCCAGCTCCTGACCACCACCCATTCACAGAATGTCTGAGACTGGAAGGGACCTTGAAAGATCATCCAGTCCAATCCCCCTGCCTGAGCAGGGTCATGTAGACCAAGTCACACAGGAACATGTCCAGGTGGGTTTGAAACATCTCCAGGAAGGAGACTCCACAACCTCCTTGGGCAGCCCCTTCCAGGGCTCTGTCACCCTCACTGTGAAGAAGTTCCTTCTCATACTGATGTGAAACCTTCTCTGTTCCAGCTCACACCCATTGTCCTATCATTAGGTGCCACTGAGCAGAGCCCAGCTCCATCCTCCTGACACTCAGCCATTAACTGGGTTCCTCTCACAGCAGAAAAGACTGGTCTGAGGAGAAAAAAAAACTTAATTAGATCTTCATAAACTTTTAATTCTCATTTAAATAAAAGATAATTAGAGATGTTTTAAAAGCTTATCAGGCTTCTGGTGAAACCAGAACTACGACCTGAATCTCCAGGCTTCCAGAACCGTGTTTCAGCTTCACTTCGCAGCCCATCTGAGTCACACTGAACCCAGAATTTCTTCAGACTAAGTCTACACCCAAGCTGCTGTGCTAAAGTTTTATTGAATATGATTCAACCCAAAAAGTGTTTCTGGGTAACAGCTCAGAAATCAATTAGACTAAGAATAGTCCCCCCAAACCTCATCTGTTGGCACAGCAACAGCCTACACGTCTACCACCCATCGTGCGACACCGCAGCTCAGCCCCTCCTTCCCCAACCCCACAAGGGGCTTTTTTTCTTCTCACTGGCTCAGCCAACCCCCCTGAGACACCAAAACTTCACTTCCAGTCCTAGCTTGGAGATGATTTCCACACTCTCACTGCTGGAGAGACACCAAGGAGGCCAGAGCTGCTCAGCTGTCACTCTGATAGACCTCCCTGTGGATGGGTCTGCATGAGAGCACTATCATAGCCACGTCTTGCATGTACACATTCACCATGAGAAGATTAAAGGGACCTGCTGTGGCAGGGGGATTGGACTAGATGATATTTCAGGGTCCCTTCCAATCCCTAGAGATTCTATGATTGTATGACTTCAGACACCCTTTCCTCCACTCCTGTTTTCTCATCATGACATCACTGCTGCTCCCCTCTTAGGGTTTGGAAAATTCAGTGAAGCAATGGCACTAGGAACAAGTTGCAAGGTTCTTCTAGGGCACCTCATCCTTGCTCAAACCTCTCTCTCCTAGCTTTCTCTTTTCTACATCCTAACTCCACAGGTGCTGCTCCTGGATATCTGTGTGTGCATTTATCTCTAGAGGCACATAGGGAAATACAAGACATTGGGAAGAAATAAGGCCCTGGGGTCACATCTGCTTTCAGTTTTAACAGAAATGTGGCCCCACTGTGTGTTTTGACCATGAGCTGTCAGTTTGCACTTGCACCCCATGTCCTGGGCTGCAGCAAAAGCAGCAGGGACAGTTGGTTGAGGGAGGGGATTCTCCCCCTCTACTCTGCACTGGTGAGACCCCACCTGGAGTACTGGGTCCAGTTCTGGAGTCCCCAGCATAAGGACACAATGCTCCTGGAAGGTGTCCAGAGGAGAGCAACTATAACCATCAGAGAGCTGGAGCACCTCCCCTGTGAGGACAGGCTGAGCAAGTTGGGGTTGTTCAGCCTGGACAAGAGGAGGCTCCCAGGTCACCTTCTAGCAGCTTTCCAATAGCTGAAGGGGGCTACAAGAAGCTGGAAGAGGGCTTTTGACACATGTCTAGCAAGAGGACAAGGGCAAAGGGTTCCAGACTCAAAGAGGGGAGATTGAACAAATTCTTTGCTGTGAGGATGCAGAGATGCTGGACTAGGTTACCCAAGGCAGCGGTGGCTGCTCCATCCCTGGCAGTGTTGAAGGGCAGGTTGTCTGGGGCCCCGAGTAACCTGCTCTAGTGAAGTTCTCCCTGCCCATGCAGGGGGGTTGGAACTGGATGATAATGAAAGTCCCTCCCAACCCTGGCCATTCTCTGATTCTAAAAGGAACTATATTTTCCCATTAACACGTACAACAGCTCTCAATGACCATATAATGGCCAATAAATGGGCCCAGTGACAAGAACTCTTCATATCCTATTGCATAGATGACAGTTCACTGCTAAAACAACCCATCTGGTTTCCAAGAGGCAAACAACCTCAGACAACTGTCTACTACTTTTATTCAAACTCATTTCCAACTCCTAGTCCTACGTGAGGACGGCCAGTCAACGTCAAAAGAGACTCTATAGATCCAGTATACATTGCCCCATCAAACAGGCTTTGATCCACGAGCAGAGACATCATCTCCAACAATTCCTTTGCTCAACGACAGTGAGATAATGAGAGAATGAACTCCAGGCTGAGCAGCACTCAGTGTGGTGTTTAACTCCAAGTACTCACACAGTTGCTCACGAACCAATTTATTCATTATCTGTTATGGATGGAGCTGGAAGCAGCGAGATAGGTCTGTAAATACTAAGCTGAGTGGGCTTGCCTTTCTCTCTTTCTCTTATGTAGCAGGATAACACTTGTTTTCTACTACTCTGATGGAGAAGCTCCAAGGTGCAGAGATAAATTGAGCACATAGGTGATGGGGCTCATGAGCAGCCAGCTTAAAGATTTTTGGAGACACACCAGCAACACATCCCCACCAGAACCTGCTGCTGCCGTTTCCACACTCGCATGAGCCAGCCTGTCTCACAAACTGCTGCTCCGGCTCCTACAGCTTTCCCAAGCCAAACTCCTTCAATCTGTTGCAGTTTTGAAGGCCAAACCCCTTCAATCTGTTGGTGCTGGTTCCAAGTGGGGCCGATGCTCCAGCAGTTGTCCAAGCCAAGCTCTGGAGTAGGTTTCTGCTAGTTATTCTTAGCTTGCTCAGCTCTGATCTTAGCTAGCTTTAGGCACTTAACAGGAACCCTAAATTAGGAGCCTGCTCCCCTCAGCCCCCTCCCTGATCAAGCAAGAAAACCCACCTGGACATGTTTGTGTGCAACTGGATCTAGGTGACCCTGTCATGGCAGGGGGATTGGACTAGGTGATCTTTTGAAGTCCCTTCCAGTCCCTGATGTTCTGTGGTGGGTCAGCCTTAAAGCTTTGTTCAAATCCTAAGGTAACAAAATCAGTGAGATACCTGAAGGAATCGCAGAACATCAGGGATTGGAAGGGACCTCGAAACAGCATCCAGTCCAATCCCCCGACACATCAGGATCACCCAGACCAAGTCTCCCAGGAACACAGCAGAGGGGCTCCAGCACCCCAGCTCCCTCAGCCCATCCCCTTAGCAGAGGGGCTCCAGCACCCCAGCTCCCTCAGCCCATCCCCTTAGCAGAGGGGCTCCAGCACCCCAGCTCCCTAAGCCCATCCCCTTAGCAGAGGGGCTCCAGCCTCCTGACCATTTTCAGGGCCTCCTCTGCACCCACTCCACCAGGTCCTTGTCCTTCCTGTACTGAGGGCTCCAGAGCTGGATGCAGGACTCCAGGTCAGATCTCACCAAGACAGAGCAGGGGTTCAGAATCCCCTGTCTCAGTTTGCTGGCCACACTTTTTTTGATGCAGCCCAGGATGCCCTTCCAGGCTGCAAACGCCATCTGCTCATGTCCCACTTCTCTCCTACCAGCATCCCCAAGTCCATCTCCTCAGAGCTGCTCTCCATCACCTCCTCCCCCATCCTGGATTGATAGCAAGGACTAAGTTCAGTGACACACTGCATTTTCCTTACAGATATCCTGGCACAGTGTTCAATAAATATTCATTTTCATCTGCTTCACACACATTTAATCCCCTGAAGACTCAACACACTGTGTAAGAGAAGAACCAGAGCTGATCCCAAGGCATCCAGCACCTTAACCTGCACTCAGGTTCCGAGCAGCTAACACTCAGGAAAGCAGCAAGTGCTGCTGAAGACCAGGAAGCCCTTTGATGCAAATGCAAAATACATATGTAAAACCACCGTTGGAGTCACTGAAAATTAATTTATGTTAAGGATGAGAATGCTAAACAACCTTTTCTGGAGACAAATAGTGTCTCTCCTGTTCTCCGAGGTGTATCATACACACCTTGTCAAGTTGTTGCCGAGATACCGCGTTATCCGAGTGCTCACATTGTGTTTTATAAAAGAAAAGGAAGAAGTCTCCGTGTGTCATCGGGGATTGTTAGGCTGGTTTGAGTTAGAACAGAACTAATTGTGCTGGGTGATTTTACTCTTCAGCTCGGGCTGTAACTGCACTCTGCAGTTAACAGCATCTTTGGGCAGACAGCAGCTGCTTCTGCGAGGGATAAGTCCTGATGTTTACGGTCACTGCCAAGGACTGGGATGCAGAATGGCTCTTGGCTTGGACTTGCTCCTATGGAGACTAAAAAGTCACTGCTAAATCTTGGGGTGCAGTGAGTGAGCAGCCACACCTGCAGGGAGGAGCAGACAGGACAGGTGACCCCAAAATGACCAACAAGTTGTCCCATCCCAGAGACATCATACTGGGTATAAAGCTGAGGCATCACAAGAGGCAGCCCCTCCTCATACTCAGGCCATTGAAGAAAAGTCCTCTGCATCCAATCCAAACTCACGTCTTCCAGAAGGTTTCCATGTACTGAGGACTTCCCCAGCATCTGCATCAGTGGTGATGGAATTGTCAGCAGGGAGGTGTGGCGGGTCTGTATTGGCTTTGTAGCTATTTCTTATTATCACTGGTCTCATTAAGGCAGTGTAAGGCTTCCTTTTCCAACCCATAAACTTCTCTCTCCTTTCATGAAGAAGGAGGTTTTAACAGCGATAGGACAAGGGGCAAGGGGTGTGAACTGGAGCAGAGGAGGTTCCACATCAATATGAGAAGGACCTTCTTCCCACTGAGGGTGACAGAGCCCTGGAAGGGGCTGCCCAGGGAGGTTGTGGAGTCTCCTTCTCTGGAGATGTTTTAAACCTGCCTGGATGTGTTCCTGTGTAACTTGGTCTAGGGGATCCTGCTGTGGGAGGGGAATTGGACTGGATGATCTTTCAAGGTCCCTTCCAATCCCTAATGCTCTGTGATGCTGTAGTACAGTGCCTCTGGGAAAGTTTTAGTACCACCACAATAAGGAGAGAGCCTCTAGTGATTGGGTCGGGGAGGGGGTTCTCAAGCCAAAAGTGGGCAACTTAGTTAGATCATACAATCACAGAACATTAAGCATTGAAAGGGACCTCAAAAGATCATCTAGTGCAGTCCCCCTGCCAGAGCAGGACCATCTAGTTCCTCCCCACAGCAGGAGTGCTTGAGGCACTGGAGCAGGTTGTCCAGGGAAGTTGTGGCTGTTCTGTTCCCCACCCACACTTCTGTGCCAGGATCACACAGACCTGGGCAAAGAGACTGGGGGCTATCGCAGAAGCACCACCCATGCACCAGGAGCTTGATACCACCAACCAGGAGTAAACTCCTACAGACCTGCCACTGGTGAATAGAAGTTCTTCAACCCTCAGAAAACCCAGCTTCATCCATTTCCACTGGGTCCAGAGCAGGTGTGTTTCTCCTGAGCTGGATTGTTTTACACAAAGTGTGGATGGAATTGCAGCATCAAGTGCTGAGCTCCAGCTGGAAACGCATGAATGAGTAACTTCTGCTGTGCTCTCCATGGTTTCTTCAAGCTCACTGCTTTATCTCAGGTATAAATCTCAACACGTCAACATCTACTGTTGAAGGAAGGTGGGAACGCTGATTAATCTTCTCGATGGCTTCTCTGTTCCTGCAGTGAATTGTGGCCTTACATCTCCCAGTCTGATCCCAATGCCAAAACTCAACAGAAGCATCACGTTTGCTGACTCCAAACACACAAAGGCCTCCACGGCAAGCAGACTTCTCCCAGCCTTTTCCAGTGGTCATGGCCATTGCACAATACCAGTGGAACTGGAAACTAGAAAGGACACAGCAGGCCAAGATGCTCCTGGTTCATAGAATCATCACGGAAAGGACCTTCAGGATCATCAAGTCCAGCCCTCATCCCGACAGCTCCTTAATCCCTAGACCATGGCCTCAAGTGCTCTAGCTACTCAGTTTTTAAATATATCCAGGGATGGGGACTCCACCACCTCCCTGGGCAGCCTGTTCCAGTGCCCAACCACTCTCTCAAGAAAGGAATTATACCTCAGATCCAATCTAAACCTTCCCTGATGCAACTTAAGGCCACTGGTCCTCATCATTGCAACAACTGGCATCTGAAAAGGACCTACACACCAAAGGCATTTTGCCCAACACCCCAGCAACTTGAGGCCATTTCCATCTTTTCTTATCCTTAGTTACGTAAGAGAACAGACCAACCCCTACTCTGCTACCTTCTCCTTTCATAGATTCTTAAGGGATTGGAAGGGACCTCCAAAGATCCTCCAGTCCAATCCCCCTGCCACAGCAGGACCCTCTAGATCCAGTCACACAGGAACATATCTAGGTGGGTATTAAACATCTCCAGAGTAGACTCAGCAACCCCCCCGAGCAGCCTGTTGCAAAGTCCTAGGAAATCAAACAATTCAGAGTAGACAATGCACTAAAATACAGACAGTATTAGAAATCAGTTGCCATTTGTCTCCCACCTGGCTACTGAAATGACAGATATTCTGTCCTATGGACAAGGGTTCTACAGAAAAAGCTCCTTCACAAAACTACAGGTTACAATTTCACTTATTTGATGTGAAAACCACATGTGCATGTGTCAATTCAGTGGTATGTTGTCCCCACAGAGTTTCAGCAGGCTGTCTGTGACACTTCTGTTTCTGTACAAGCCATCTCTGATCAATGAAGTAAATATCAGGAGTCTGTAGTCATCAGTTAGCTACTCACATGGGGTGGGTACTCACAGAATCACAGAAGGCTGGAGGTTGGAAGGGACCTCAAAAGATCATCTAAGTCCAATCCCCCCAACTGGAGCAGAGTAAGCCTAGATGTCCTACATGGGGCTCAAAGCCATGAGCCCAGGAATTCAGAGTCCCATGCCCTCCCAAATGAGCCAGCCAGGTGCCCAGCACTGCTCCAGTACTGTAATTCACAGTTGGACACAAGGGCATTAAATTAGCATCGAAATCCTTCAGCTAATAGCAAGTGTATTTGGTGATTAAAACCAAGGACACGATACTCGAGTTGGGCCATCCCTAATCACTGGCCAAATACATCCTGAAGAAAACCCAATTTATCATCACAGCAGCCCTGTCAGGTCAAAACACACATGTTTCTCTTGAGAGAGTGGGCCAGTGGCTCAGCGAGGTAGTAGTTGCTGCTTCTCTGCTGCTCAGAGGAGTAGGTTTCATTTGCCAACATCCTTCCAGGCTCACGCTGCTCAACCCAGACCTTGCCCAGCCCTGGCTTCGCCATTATTTGGTCTTTTGGATTCAGCTCATAGATCGATCAGGAAATAATCCATCATTTGCTAAGTGAGCTGGCTTGGGTTCTTGGCCTAGCAGGTTGTACTGACTCAAGGATAGGTGGAGGTAACAGCTACAGCTGACAGCAGTCACACAGAAAAGCCCAAAGAGCAAGGGAGGAGGACGTTTAGAACCCACCTGGATATGTTCCTGTGTGACTTGATCTAGGGGATCCTGCTGCAGGGAGGGGATTGGACTGGATGCACTGGAACAGGCTGCCTAATGCTCTGTCACCCTCAGAAGTTCCTTCTCATGTTTATGTGAAACCTCCTCCGTTCCAGCTCACACCTATTGCCCCTCGTCCTATCACTGGATGACACTGAGCAGAGCCTGGCTCCATCCTCCTCACACATTTATAAACATTAATGAGGTCACCCCTCAGTCTTCTCCAAGCTAAAGAGACCCAGCTCCCTCAGCCTTTCCTCATAAGGGAGGTGCTTCACCTCCCTCATCATCTTGGTTGCCCTACGCTGGACCCTCTCCAGCAGCTCCACATCCCCCTTTAACTGAGGGGCCCACAACTGGACACAATACTCCAAGTGTGGTCTCACCAGGGCAGAGTAGAGGGGGAGAACCTCTCTCCATCTACTAACCACCCCTCTTCTAATTCACCCCAGGATGCTGTTGGCCCTCTTGGCCACAAGAGCACATTGCTGGCTCATGCTCATCCTGCTGGCCACCAGGACCCCCAGATCCCTCTCTCCTCCACTGCTCTCCAACAGGTCAGTCCCCAGCCTATACTGGTCCCTGGGGTTGTCCTTGCCCAGATGCCAGACTCTACACTTACCCTTGTTATACTTCACTAAATTTCTCTCTGCCCAGCTCTCCAGCCTGTCCAGATCTTGCTGAATGGCAGCACAGCCTGCAGGGGTGTCAGCGACACCACTCAGCTTGGTGTCATCAGCAAACTTGCTGAAGAATTGAGAAAAGCTTGAGTTCACACGAGACTAAAGGCCAATGTCCAACTGAGTGAGCTTGGAAAAACAGCCCTTCCCTGGACCTTCTGAGGACAAAGTGCTTCAGTGAACATTAACACTGGGGGTGCAGCCAACCATAATCACCTGCAGTGAAAGGCACAGGCACCCACTGAGCAAAGATCTGAGCCATGTTGTCTACTGCAAGCAAATGGGCACAGAAATGGCTGCTGCTATAGACAGGGATGGGCAGAGGAGTTTGAAGCATCATTTTTGCTTGTGGAGTTGCATCACAGAATCACAGAACATTAGGGATTGGAAGGGACCTTGAAAAATCATCCAGTCCAAACCCCCTGACACAGCAGCATCACCTAGATCCAGTCACACAGGAACATGCCCAGGTAGGTTTTCAATTTCTCCAGACAAATAGACTCCACAACCCCCCTGGGCAGCCCCTTCCAGTGCTCTGTCACCCTCACTGGGAAGAAGGTCCTTCTCATATTGATGTGGAACCTCCTCTGCTCCAGCTCACCCCCAGTGCCCCTTGTCCTATCATCGGGTGCCTCTGAGAAGAGCCTAATAAATTCATACTAAGTTTTCATCTATCTCCATTTCCATGTACTGAGGACACAGCCATTGCTGATGGAGGTTTTCGAGGTGATTTTACAAAGCAAGAATTATCTGGTAGGAATGGGTCTAAAAATTAACTGTTCACTTAGCACAGGCTGCCCAGTAGCCAGCAGACAGCAACAGCTCTGCCTCTCCTCTCAGCTTGGGCTATGTTTAGGCAACTGAATTAAAAGCAAAGTATTAGTAATGATAATTCTTCAAACTGTTTGGTCCCCCGGAGAAGGATCTGCACGTGCACTTCTGTTCAATACACAGAAACCTCCTGTTGTTTAGGGACTTCTGTTTTCTGGAGGCACCTTATAGTAAAGGTGGTGTAGGGGTTCTGTTTCTCAGCAGAACATGGTCTGGGGTTTGCAAACATTTGTTCACAGCATTGGTGGGGGAAGTGCAAAATGCATCTGAGGGTTAAAAAAACCCAACAACATAATGAGCATCATATGTGATTGGGAGCCAGGCTCTGCTCAGGGCATCCTGAGGAAAGGCTGAGGGAGCTGGGTCTCTTGAGCTTGGAGAAGAGGAGACTGAGGGATGACCCCATGAGTGTTGACAAATACATGAAGGGTGGGTGTCAGGAGGATGGAGCCAGGCTCTGCTCAGGGGCATCTAGTGATAGGACAAGGGGCAATGGGTGTGAGCTGGAACAGAGGAGGTTCTACATCAATCTGAGAAGGAACTTCTTCACAGTGAGGGTGACAGAGCACTGGAAGGAACTGCCCAGGGATGGCCATGGAGTCTCCTCCTCTGGAGATGTTTCAAACCCACCTGGATAGGTTCTTGTGCAACTGGATCTAGTGGATCCTGCTGTGGAGGAGGATTGGACTGGATGATTTTTCCAAGGTTCCTTCCAATCCCTAATGTTCTCCGAGATTCCTGGTGGTGAGCTACATCACACCTATGCTTAACCTATTCCTCAAGTGCTGGTGTTTTGTCTAGGGGCTTCCCCATGCCAAGAACCAGCCTTCTCCACCATTCCCCCAGGGGGCCCAGTTCTAAGTGTAGCAGAGTTGATTTTCTCATGAGATGCAGCCTAAATTTTTCTTCCTCTTAACACAATAAGGTTTTTCCAACTCGAAAGCTCTCTTTGGCTCTACATAACTCCTGCCTCTGCTGCTGTCTAAATCACAGCAGTTAAGTTTACAATACCTCCTGCTCCCCTGAACATCACAACACAAAGTGTTGCTGGAGTTTTCCTCCAGGCTTTTTGTTTGTTTGGGGTTTTTCAAGGGAGAGGTGAGATGGTTTTGTCATCTTATCCCAAACTGGCATCTGACAGCTTTGCATTTCACTTGCTGTTTAGGTTTGTCCCCAGGCTCTACCAGATCACCTGAGAGACTGACTGGATGGATGGATTCAGCAGCTGGAAAGGGGTACAGGCTGCCTTGAGGAGCCAAATCCCCACCGCAGGACCGTAGCAGGGCTTCCACTGACTGTTCTCACCTTGCAATGAAGGCTGAGCCTTCCAAATGGGCTTCATTATAACCACATTTTAATATTTGAATAGAACTCTGCTTTTTACCAGTCTGATGGAAAGGTCATCACAGACTTACAGAATCAAAGAACATCAGGGATTGGAAAGGACCTCAAAAAGATCATCCAGTCCAATCCCCCTGCCACAGCAGGATCAACTACATCAAGTTGCACAGGAACATGTCCAAGTGTGTAAATGTCTTCAGAGAAGGAGATTCCACAACCACCCAGGCAGCCCCTTCCAGTGCTGTGACCCTCACCTTGAAGAAGTTCCTTCTCAGATTGATGTGGAACCTCCTCCCTTCCAGCTTAAAACCACTGCCACTTGTCCTATCATTAGATGCCACTGAGCAGAGCCTGGCTGCATCCTCCTGACACCCACCCTTCACGTATTTATCAACACCCCTAATGTTCTGTGATTCTGTGATTCATGGGGGTCACCCCTCAGTCTCCTTTTTTTCAAGCTAAGGAGACCCAGCTCCCTCAGCCTTTCCTCATCATGGAGATGTTCCACTCCATCTTTGTGGCTCCACGCTGGACTCCTTCCAACCGTTCTATGTCCTTCTTGAACTGAGGGGCCCAGAACTAGACACAGGATTCCAGATGTGGTCACATCATTATAGCTGGAAAGGCCTCCAGAATCATCAAGTCCAACCTTCATCCCAACATCTCCCTAACCTCTAAAACACAGCCTCAAGTGCTCTAGCAATTCATTCCTTAAACACCTCTGGGAATGGCAATTCCCTTCCAGACTCCTTCCCCGTCCTTTTCTCCCCCTTAGGCACAGAAATCAGCTCCAATCCTGATCTTCACAGACGTCTTATAAAGGTTTTACTGAAAATTAAGAGCTTCTCTGAGATCTCTTGGGAAGACAAGAGTACACAGTTTTCCTGGAATGGAATTACTGCAGTATTAACGTGAAGTGTGAGGGACAGACTGCCAATGACTTTACAACTTCATTTAAGACACAGAGCTGTGGCAAAAGCAAGAGGTGGCTCAGGAATCCCTCAGCTCCCTTCATTTCAAGGGCAGCCTGGAAGCTGCTTAGTCTCCACATAATGACCCCATGCTGGGTGTGCTGAGCTACATCCCATCAACAGGGAGCAAAGAGGAGGCATTCCCATCACAGATCATTAGGGATTGGAGGGGACCTCAAAAGATCATCCAGCCCAATCCCCTCCACCACACAGCCTAGCATGGGCTACAGGCCCTGGAAGCCTCCCTCTCTTCCTCCTGTACCTTCCTGCCTCGCCGTTTCAGAGGCTGGGAGGAGAGCCAGCACCCAGCCGTCTCATCACTGCAGCGCAGGCGTGAAGGAGACTCAGCAGAACAGGCCTCCAGCTCCCCCCAGACAACATCTCCCATGGGTAGAAGATGCCTTCAAAACACCCTGTCCTTAGCTGCTCCCCAAAACATTTCCTGCAGCCTTGGCTTTTCCACACTTGCATCGAAGAAAACATTGGAACACAGTCAGATCCCATCCAACCCACAGCTGGAGCCTCTTCCTTCACTTCCCTTGGTTTTAGGGTTTTTTCCGCCCCTTCCAACTTCTTAAATTCAACCTGACTTGACAATTCACAACTTTCCTCACTGCTTTGCACCTTGTGGAGCCCCATCTGTGCACGAAACGCTTCCAAATCCCAGCGCTAGGGCTCTGCATTGTGGTTGAACTGCTGGAGCTTGAGGATTTGTGTTTGGGGAGAAAAAGGAGGACCCTCTGCCACCCACAGAGGGCAGAACAGATCTTCTCTATTCATCTCCATTTCTCACTCCTGAGGGCTGACACTTGACGGAGGAAAGGGCCTGTGTAAAGTGGGAACACACATGGTAAAGGAACGGGGAAACACGGCTGGAGAAGGAATTGCAGCAGCAACACACGAGTTGAGCTGCTCACCACCACTCACATAGCAGGGCCCTGACAAGAGCAATTCAAACCCTGACCTCTGCACCTCTTGCAGCAAAAGGGAACCTGATGACCCTCTCAGCACAGGCTGCTGTGGTGACATCTTTCAGCAGCTGTGGTGCTCAGCCTGTGCAGCTCAATCCACCCACCAGCCCAAGCACCTCGTAGGAGAGGTGTTAGCTATCACGGGCCATTTCCTAGGGTGGCAGCAGCATGAAGTCTGCTTTATGGTGCCTCCACAGAGGCAAAGTCAGCTATAACATGACTGCAGCAGTCACCTTGTAACACCAGGTTCTCCATCATCAGTTTTTCTGTCTGTGAAATAGGTCTAATTGAAAAGAAAGTTCAATTCCCTTTGCATTGAAGGGAACAGACATTTTTAAGTAGGAACCAAAATGTAGTAGCAAAAGTATAAAATCAAGCAAATATCATTAAGAAATGCTGATGTGGCACTGAAGGTCACAGCTGCATTAGTCAGTGGAGAGAACAGCCTCAATGTCAAGTCACCAGCACTGCTAAAGCTCCATGAGACCGAATTGTCACCAGCCCATTTCCTACAGCCACCCTCACTCAGGGCTTTGAGAGATGAGCACATTCCCTTGGGCATAGGAGCTCATGCCCTGGGGAAAGGGCCTGCCTGGGGCAGAAAGCATCTTACCCCCAATAATGTAGTGAAGACAGAAGTTGAGATAATTGTCACCTGCTTTTTAATCTAGTTTTGGGAGGAAAAAGAAACTTGGGGGTCCTGGTGGCCAGCAGGATGACCATGAGCCAGCAATGGGCACTTGTGGCCAAGAGGGCCAATGGAATTCTGGGGTGGATCAGAAGGCACGTGGGTAGCAGATCAGGAAAGGTTCTCCTCCCCATCTACTCTGCCCTGGTGAGACAACATCGGGAATCTTGTGCCAAGTTCTGGGCCCCTCAGTTCCAGAAGGTCACAGAGCTGCTGGAGAGAGCCCAGCGCAGAGCCACAGAGATGATGAAGGGAGTGGAGCATCTCCTGATGAGGAAAGGCTGAGGGAGCTGGGGCTCTTGAGCTTGGAGAAACGGAGACTGAGGAGTGACCCCATGAATGTTGATAAATATGTGAAGGGTGGGTGCTAGGAGGATGGAGCCAGGTTCTGCTCAGTGTCATCTAATCATAGGACAAGGGGCACTGGGTGTCAGCTGGAACATAGGAGGTTCCACATCAATATGTGAAGGAACTTCATGGTGAGGGTGACAAAGCACTAGAATGAGCTGCCTAGGGGGGTTATGGAGCCTCCTTCTCTGGAGAGTTTTAAAACTCTTCTGAATATGTTCCTGTGTGACTTGATCTAGGGGATCCTGCTGTGGCAGGGGGATTGGACTGGATGATCTTTCAAGGTTCCTTCCAATCCCTCATGTTCTGTGACTCAGGTTTGAATAAATTGCAGAGTCAGCAGTTGTCTCTTCTTTTCAAATCTCCCTACGAACTCTGGGGAAGGCTACTCCAGCCACGAGCTTCAGCAATTCAACATCAATACAGGCAGGGAAACTGCACATGCTTGTCCTGTAGAATGTTTCTCCTGAATCAGGGGAACATAAGGAAACCTGGGAATTGCACAGAAGGAAGGAAGACGGATTTACTGGCTAAGCTGTAGCTGTTTCAGGCTTCACACTCTGGAGAAAATAAAGGGGGCTGTGCTACTGGTTCCCTTACCAAACTGAAAGGTTCTTTAGTTAAGCCCAATGGAAACTTTGGGAGTGAACTCTACCTGAACCGCAGTAATTGCGTGTCTGATGGTTAAAATGATGCAGTGTGGCAGATCCTGAAGTGTGCAAGTGATTTAGATTAATTGCACAGCACCCTGACCTTTTACAGGCTGTGGAGAGACTGGAGCTCAGTGGCAGTAGATAACGCAGCGAGGCAGGAGAACCAAGTCCAGGCTCAGCCTAACGGTGACTTGAGCTCTCCAGCATGTGCCAGTACCACTCATGAGAATGAATTTCCTTGGTCCTCACTGATAAGCTGTGAGATCTGTCACTGCTCATCACTCTCTTGAGTGAGTCACTTCAGCAGAAGGTTCTGACAAGAGCCGTTTGGTCCTTTCTCACTGAAGGAACAGTAATAATTAGTCACATCTAACCGCATTGAAATGAAAGCAATTCACCATGAAATGGGTTCTACAGGACCTGCCTTAAAAACCTGTAGGGCTGAATCACAGAACATTAGGGATTAGTCCTATCATAGAATCATTAGGGCTTGGAAGGGACCTCCAAAGATCATCCAATCCAATCCCCCGACACAGCAGGATCCCCTAGATCCAGTCACACAAGACCATGTCCAGGTGGGTTTTAAACATCTCCAGAGAAGACGACTCCACAACCCCCCTGGGCAGCCTCTTCCAGCTCTCTGAATCCTCATTGTGAGTGAACAGGCTCCACCAAAGTCCATAAACTCACAACTTAGAGAAGCTGACAAGTGCCCCGTTGAATTTAATGGGAAATTATCTCCTTTCTATAGATTTTTCTCTACTGCTTATAATTGTAGTTACAAAATGATTCAGTGACCAACCTTCTTCAGACCTTTGTGTGGAAATGGTTCAACCCATAATTTGGAGAGCAAACAAACATGAGACATTCAGAGCAGATTTCAGACTAATCACACGCCCAAAAATTACTGTTTATTACTCTATAATGTGCAACAGCTGGCATTCAGAGGCAGAAGCTCTTCCCAGTAAGCAAACACTGGCAAACATGAACTTGAGGAGATAGAGCTGGTGCAGGAGACTCCCTGTGCAGCTCAAACGGAACCATCTACAATCCATGCTCCATCCCCTTCAACACCAGCTGCATCTGAACCTTAAGTGTTTAACAACTAGGAAGAAATATATCCAAGATCTTTAACAGATATCCTGACACATTCAGAGATTGAGAAAAGGCTGTTGTTTGCTGCCAGTATTAAGTGGGAGCCAAAATGATTCCCCCCCTTTTGCTTAGATGCGAGATGCTCTGAGGAATTTGAAGTCTTAGGCCAGAATCTTAAATTATATCTGTAGAACTACAGTACAGAATCACAGAACACTAAGGACTAGAAGGGACCTCAAAAGATGACCCAGTCCAATCCTTCCGCCACAGCAGGATCACCTAGACCAACACAGGAACATGGCCAGGTGGGGTTTAAATGTCTCCAGATAGAAGACTCCACAACCCCCTTGGGCAGCCCCTTCCAGGGCTCTGTCACCCTCACCAGGAAGAAGTTCCTTCTCACATTGATGTGGAACCTCCTCTGTCCCAGCTCACACCCACTGCCCCTTGTCCTATCATTGGGTGCCCCTGAGCAGAGCCTGGTTCCATCCTCCTGACACCCACCCTTCACATATTGATCAACATCCATGGGGTCACCCCTCAGTCTCCTCTTTTCCCAGCTCAGGAGACCCAGCTCTCTGGCCTTCCCTCATCAGGGAGATGCTCCCCTCCCTTCATCATCTCAGTGGCTCTGCACTGGACTCTCTCTAGCAGCTCTGTGTCCTTCTGGAAGTGAAGAGCTCAGACCTGGACACAATACTCCGATCCACTCAAAAGAGAAGACTTCATTAACTTAAAACAAAAGGGCTCAGCTCATTTTTAAGTGACCCTGGATGACATACAATAGAAAGCAGACCCTCCAGTCCTGTGAGAGGTAGAAACTGCCTCTTCCAGTGAAGGTACAGATAGTCTTCAGAAATTAAAGCAGTATTTCTCAAGCTAGTGGGAGTTGCTTTGCAGAAGAACATCAGCACGTTTAAAACACTCCTAAAGACATTAACCTCCCACATTTTATGTCACAGTGTAACCCCAGGTAACCTCGGGACAGAAACACCTCATTCCGTGGGGTACCTTCTCTCCCCTGAGATGCCATTAAACAGAGCATCACCCCAAGACAGCAAGAGTGTTCAGACAAGCTTCCCTTTGTGTTACACCCTCATAACATCAGTCAATTTAATCCAACCTTGCCTCAAGTAAAGCAAAATCCTCCTTTTCTGTGTAGTTTGACCAAAAGAAGTGTTAAGAGTAAACACTCTGGAGCACTGGGTCCAGTTCTGGAGTCCCCAACATAAAGCAGACACAAAGCTCCCGGAAGGTGTCCAGAGGAGATCAACTCCAATGATCAGAGGGCTGGAGCACCTCCCCTGTGAGGACAGGCTGAGCAAAGTGGGGTTGTTCAGCCTGGAGAAGAGGAGGCTCCCAGCTGACCTTGGAGCAGCTTCCCAATCTCTGAGAGAAGGGAGCTACAAGAAAGCTAGGGAAGGGCTTTCACATGGATGTGTAGCAAGAGGACAAGGGGAAGGGGATTCAGCCTTGACGAGGGGAGATTGAGGTCCAATATGAGGAACAAATTCATTGCTGTGAGGGTAGGGAGATGCTGGAACAGGTTGCCCAAGGCAGCTGTGGCTGCCCCATCATCTCTGGCAGCGTTGAAGGCCAGGTTGGCTGCAGCCCCGAGTAACCTGCTCTAGTGAAGGTCTCCCTGCACTGTGCAGCAGGGTTGGAACTGGATGATCTTGAAGGTCCCTCCCAACCCTGGCTATTGTATGATTCCATGAACTCAAAAACTAAACAAACCCCTCCGCAAGCTGATGAGAACAGTGTTGGCAGACAAAGATCAATGATAAACCCCAGGCTGCTGAAGTAGTAATTAAAAATAAACAAACAGGAGATAAAAATAGAACTTAAGCAAAATATTTTCCCACAAGGGTTATAAGAGTAGTCAAGCACCCTATCAAAAGCAGCAGGAGAAGAACAAATTTCTTTCTATTTTAAGTAAAATGAGATTCATTCCCTTGTAGAAAGCAGACTGCAACCTCCAATTAAGTCAATTATCAAAACCAGACTGAATTCCAATTTTTGAGATTTATAAATACTCAGCATTACTGGGAAAAAAATCAGAGACAGCCTGACTTGAATTCTGTCAAACTCGTGGGTGTGAGCCCTGCGATGTACTGCCAGTCACAACCTTCTCTGCCACCCAAAAGACCAGGAGGACGATGGTGCTGGACAGAGCCAGGCTCTTCTCAATGTCATCTAGTGATAGGACAAGGGGCAATGGGTGTGAGCTGGAACACAGGAGGTTCCACATGAATCTGAGGAGGAACTTCTTCAGAGTGAGGGTGACAGAGCCCTGGAAGAGGCTGCTCATGGGGTGTTGTGGAGTCTCCTTCTCTGGAGACGTTTAAAAGCCACCTGGACATGTTCCTATGTGACTTCATCCAAGTGATCCTGCTGTGACAGAGAGATTGGACTGGATGGTCTCTTCCAACCTCTAACTTCCAACCCTGTGATCTCCTGTGCTAAGTTGTTAAACACTCAGTTCAAGTGCCTTCTGCTAAAATCACAGACCATTAGGGGCTGAAAGGGGCTTCAAAAGATCATCTAGTCCAATCTGTCCACCACAGCAGGATCCCCTAGATCCAGTCGCACAGGAACATGGCCAGGTGGGTTTGAAACATCTCCAGAGAAGGAGACTCCACAACCCCCCTGGGCAGCCCCTGCCAGAGCTCTGTCACCCTCCCTGGGAAGAAGTTCCTTCTTATATTGATGTGGAACCTCATGTATTTTCTTTCTGGACCCTCTAACCGATACACAAAACCCACCCCAGCACTGAGGTGGAGTGTGAACGGCAACAGAAGGCTCCAGACCATGACAAGGGAGAAGACATTTAGGAAACCAAGAGCAGACCCAACTCTAATGTGCAATCAAGCGCCTTAATATCCAGAGTTGTCATGATCTGGCCCGAAAAATCTGTTCAATATCTGTACAGCTTCTCTTTAACAAGATCAGGGCTCTGAAATGAGGCAAAGCCACCTACTGCTAAGCTGGCGCTCAACTGGTTCAGTATTTTGTAGGTTCATACTTACTAGGCCTTAAGTGCCTCCCTGAGGTCAGTGACCACGGGAGCAGCCCTCTGATTCCTTAATTCCACTCAATATTGAGAGGTTGCCTCCCATTACTCCTTCCAGGAGCAGCTCTTGGACACTTTGTGGGGGGTTTTTACTATTATTCTCACGTTCTCAAATCTCTGTAAACTCACTGCGACCCTAAATGGATTTGTGACTGTAAAGTGAAGGTAAGGAGAGATGCTTTAGTCTAAAGATGAGGAAGCACCAGCCATCAGGCACAAATAGCTTCAGAACTGATGGAGGATGACTTTCCTTAAGTATCGCTGGAAAGCCCAGCCACCCGTGTTATACGGCACCAGCTGGTGAGCTCTGGGGGTGGCATCGCTCAGCAGGGCTCAGCGGAGGTTTACAGCAGCCCTGGCATCAGGGAAAGCCCTGTTGGGTTTTAGCTGTGGCCTTAGACCTCGAGGCCAGAGCCCCAGAGAGGTAAAAAGGTGTTTAAAGAAGTGAGAAGTGTTCAAATCAGCAGGAACTGATTTAATTTGGCTTATTCCTAGTCCTTGGGGTGTTCTCGACACTGCATTCCCAGCCTCTAACAACTGCCTTTGGGAACTTCGTGGAGAGGGGCGACATCCCAGAGGAAGGGATTGGAATGACTCACAATTACAGGCCAGATTTGTGACACTTACATGCTTCTGTAAAATCTGGCACCGTGTTTTAGCTGTTAACATTGATTTTTTTCCAATATCTTTATATAGATTAATTGCTATAAACAATTTGAAATTAATGGAAACAGCCAAAATGTCCTGGAGTGCAGAAGGAGAGGTTAAAAATAAGCTCAGCCTTTGAAAGTTAAACTAACCTGTGGGATCAGGAGAAACTAACGCTGGTTACGTGACAGTTTACTGCAGGACTTGTTGCAGCTCCTCACTGCTTATGCAGGTTTCAAGAACCAAGACAGGTTTGGGCCCCTCAGTTCAGGAAAGAGATTGAGGGGCTGCAGCAGGTCCAGAGGAGCAATGAGGCTGGAGAAGGGACTGGAGGGAAAGGCTGATGGGGAGAGGCTGAGGGAGCTGGGGGTGTTGAGCCTGGAGAAGAGAAGGCTTTGGAGGAGGGGGACCTTCTCCCTCTTAACAGCTCCCTAAAGGGAGGTTGTAGTCAGGTGGGGGTGAGGCCCTTCTTCCAGGCAGCCAGCGCCAGGATGAGAGGGCAGAGCCTAAAGCTGCACCAGCAGAGGGTTAGGTTGGATGTTAGGAAGCCCTTCCTGATGGAAAAGGTGATCAGAGCCTGCAGTGGACTGCCCAGGGTAGTGGGCGAGTCCCCATCCCTGGAGGCATTGAAGGCCAGCCTGGCTGTGGCCTTTAGTGCCCTGGTCTAGGTGATTGTGGTGATGTTAGGTCCTGGGCTGGATGAGCTCAGAGGGCTTTTCCAGCTTCCATCATTCTGTGATTCTGTGTCAGACTGACCAAGCAGAGCCATTTCAGTGTCCTGTCAAGGCCAATGGTCCACAGAAACACTCCAGCAACCCAACAACTTACAGGTTAAGTCATGCTGCTATGGCAAGGGGATTGGACTAGATAATCTTTGAAGGTCCCTTCCAATCCCTAATGTCCTCTGATTTGAACAGATGACTTATCTCTAGGTTTGGGGAAAACCATGAACTCCAAAGTAGATTCCACCCACTCACTGATTTATTTATTATCATCCAATTCTGTCATTTTCCTCTTGGTTACTTAAGTTATTGAGAAGACTCAAAGCAAAGCATGGAGGAAATACTACACCAATCCACACTGTGCAACTGGCAGCTACTTTGTCTGAACTCACACTCTCTAGCCCCAAAAGCACCACTTTAGACCTCAGTGTAATATTTCCTGTGATCTTTAGCCACACTCATACCCCTTCTCAAAGGGTGTAGCTACATATGAACTTGGCAACACCAAGAAATGGAAGTAACACAGGGCTGCCTTAAATTATGCATCATACAAGAGCAAGTGGCAGATGGCATTGGAGAGGATGCTGAGGATACTGGTCTTTATACAACAAGCATTAAAAGAAATGAGTGTCTAGATAAAGGAGGGCATTTGCAGGTAAGATGCACCTAACACTGAAATAAAGGTTTGTTTTCAGGTCGTGTGCAGCGTGCCCAGGTTATTTTAGAGGCTGCACCTGTCAGGTCATCAGATGATGTGAAGCAGAGACTCAGACACCAGTGAAAGGAGCTCACAGTAGCACGTAAAGGAGACAGAGACGAGTACAAAGAGACCAAGGCTTCATAAAACAACAGCACGGAACCAAAAAAGCTATCTTGACATCAGGGAAAACAGGAGGGACAAAGGGAGGTGGCAAAAGGCTTCAAAACGCTTGAAAAATGAGATTGGGAAGTTCAAAGGGACAATGTCTTGGGAAATGAGAGGAATAAAATGACTGCAAGATGTAAGAGCAGCTGCTGTGGAATGTGACAGCCACCTAGGAGAGAGGGAAAAGCCTGATGCTGACGTTTCTTGCCTCCCTCCTCCATCACCACGAGCATCGCAAAGCACGGACAAGGCTCAAAGACAGCAAAGGCTGTAACTGATCGGACCAGTGTCCAGCTTCTCCAGCAGCGCAGGTCCTCTCTGGCACTAATCCACCCAAGTACCGAAGGAAGCTGCTGAGGTGGGGTCCCCTGGCAAAAAGGAAGCCTAACAAAACCCAGTGCAAGCAGCAGGGCATTGCCTTGTCTTCAGCTAACCTGGCAACCCTCCCCAGGGAATGTCAACAGGTGCCTGACCTCAAAATCTCCTGACCTACATAGCTGCCTGGTGCCTCTCTGGTGATAAAGGGATGTAAAGACAGACTCACGAAACCTCCTGTATTTTTGTGACAGGCAGCGAGAGCGGGGCTGTAGGAGGAGAAAGGGAGGAGACAGGTCACATTATATCCTGTCAGGTTCTGCTTGGAAGGGATTCAAATAATCACATGGGAATAAAAGGAAGTGTTTGAGGCAAGTGGCAGGTGCTGAAACCTTGGTGGGGATAACACAGGCTGGGATCATAAGGAATATTAATGACCAAGGAAGAATGCAAATAGCAGAGCCGCTGAGTGGGAAGGGAAAGTTTCCCTCGGTAGTGCCCCAGACACAGCAGCAACCCTGCGTGTTTGAACAGTCATCCAGCCTTTCATCACCATGATCATGGCATCGCTTCGTTTACAGGCAGGTAGCTCAGTCCCTGTGGCTACTAAGGGAGGGGAAGTACCTCTGCACAAAATAAACACTTCCCCCAACTCTTGAAAAGCACCAAAAATCAAGTCTCATTCCGCTGGCTCGTTTAGAAGATCCTCACAACAGACTGTTCCAATTCCACAACACAAAATGAACAGCACAAGCCCAGCAAATACATCCCCTGCCAAGAGGGGCTCTCCTGTTTTAAAGTCCTTTATAGCATCTACTGTATTTATTAGCATCAAGAGAGCATCACATCAGTTAACATCTGTGTTCTCCAGAGTTGGTGGTTCTGCCTGCCACAACCAGGCATCAATCCAGCTTGAAAATATACAGCTGTCTTCCCACCACAGATTCCACTCACTGCCCAGTTTCTTCCGTGAACACTTAGGGAGCACTTCTGCATAAAGAGACAGAGAAAGGAAAGGAAGATCCCAAGTCTTTGGATGGACAAGCGCTACTCAAAGTGAGGAATTTTCCCAAGTTAAACACAGTTGAAAAGCTGGGGGCCAGAATCACACAGACTCAAAGCATGAGGGATTGGAAGGGACCTCAAAAGATCAGTCAGTCCAATCCCCCTGCCACAGCAGGATCACAGCATCACTGAATCACAGAACATGAGGGAATAGAAGGGACCTCAAAAGATCATCTAGTCCAACAACCCTGCCACAGCAGGATCCATAGATGAAGTCACACAGGAACATGGCCAGGTGGGTTTTAAACATCTCCAGAGAAGGAGACTCCACAACCCCTCTGGGCAGCCCCTGCCAGGGNTCCACAACCCCCCTGGGCAGCCCCTGCCAGGGCTCTGGCACCCTCACTGGGAAGAAGATCCTTCTCAGATTGATGTGGAACCTCCTCTGCTCCAGCTCACACTCATTGCCCCTTGTCCTAGCATTAGATGACACTGAGCAGAGCCTGGCTCCATCCTCCTGACACCCACCCTTCACATATTTATCAACATGAATGAGGTCACCCCTCAGTCTCCTCCTTTCCCAGCTCAAGAGCCCCAACTCCCTCAGCCTTTCCTCAGCAGGGAGATGCTCCCCTCCCTTCATCATCTCTGTGGCTCTGCACTGGCCTCTCTCCAGCAGCTCTTCAAATTTAGGTGCCTGAATACATTTCCCTATCTAGCAGTACAGGACCACGAAAGAAACCCATCCTTTGCCTGGGAAATATCACAAAGGAGAATCACTGTCACGAAAGACAGAAGGGGGATGACATTTGAGCCAAGATCATGAGCAACTGGGAGGATCAAAGGTAAATCATGCCAAGCAAAATTATTTCATTCATTATAACACAATGAAAGCAGCAATTTTGCTTCCAGCAACACCACTAACTTCCCTTCCTCAGCTGATGCTCCTGCCAGTCTGACCCAGCCCAGCGGGCAGCTGCTGACTGGCCACAGCCCTAAAGTCTGCTCTGCCTAGAGCATCCGAATCGGAACATCTGTGCTAAACACACTTATTGCAACGACTGAGTCGTCAGAGCCTGTGTCCTCTGGGCTCAGTTTTACGAGGAGAGCTTGTGCTTGTAAAAGTACCTTCCATAAAGAATTACACTGCAATTAAAAACCTAGCACATAACTCATTCTCACGTGTGCAGCCATTAAATGGAACCTGCTAGCCCAACACCACTGTCTGGTGGGGACTGTCCTCACCAGTTAGTGAGTGAACTGCTGCCTAAATCACAGAACCTTCAGGATTGGAAGGAACTTTGAAAGACCATCCAGTCCAATCCCTCCACCACAGCAAGATCAAGCTGCACAGGAACATGTCCAGGCAGGTTTTAAACGTCTCCAGAGAAGGAGACTCCATCATCCCTCTGGGGCAACCCATTCCAAGTGCTCTGCCACCCTCACTGTGACAGGTAGTTCATAACAGCCACATACAGAGAGCCTGTGGAGTGTCAGCAGAAAGATGACTGAAGAATCACAGAACATGAGGGATTAGAAGGGACCTTGAAAGATCATCTAGTCCAATCCCCCTGCCACAGCAGGATCACCCAGACCAAGTCACACAGGAACACGTCCAGACGAGTTTAAGCACCGTGCACTCTGAATACCAAGAGAAGAAACACCTCGGAGCGATGAGGGCAGCAACAAGCCCAGCACCTCATCAAGGACACTCATAATTTTCACTACTTCTTGAGAGGTCTGCGAGGCAAATTATTGTCAAACACAGCGTCCAGGTTCCTAGTTTATTAGTCAGAGATGGTCATTTTATTTCTCTGTCGTTGTCACTGCTGTTTCTTTTTCTCCTGCAGGTTTCTCCCCAGCTCCGGTGTTTTCTCTTGAAATCGTTCATATTTGGGGCAAAGAAAACAGATTTATTTGCTGTGATACGCTCTCAACTGCTGATATCAAAACACGAGCAGAGGAATGCGATGGAGGCTTCAGGTTGTGTGTAGGAGGCAATTGTCTAGGATTAATGTCCCAATTATATGGAGGTATGACTTCAATATTTTAAAAAACACGTGTATCAAATCACAGTGCCTCTCTCCTTCCTGGCAAGTGTCACGGTTATTTTACAGACCAGTGGAGTCCTGAGAGCCAGGGAGTTTTCTGTCTCAATCACGACAGGGTACGCTGCATTCTCAAGCTCCTATACATAGGGATTTCCTGCAGGAAGATTTATGGCAGCCCATCCTCAGCAGCCACCTCAGCTGAAGGAGCAGCAACGCTCTCACATTAGCTGTGACTAAACATCTCCCTACCTCACCACTCAGATTATTAAGTTCATTGACTCTTTTGTCCATAAATTGCAAGGCCAAGGGCAGGGTCCTGCATTCTGGCCACAGGAACCCCCTGCAGCTATGGACTGGGGGATGAGTGGATGGAGAGCAGCCTGGTAGAGAGGGACCTGGCAGGACTGGGTGACAACTGGGTGAACAGGTGGCATAGAAGGCCAATGGCATCCTAGCTTGGATCAGCAACAGTGTGGCCAGCTGGACTAGGGATGTCATTCTCCCACTGTACTGGGCACTGGGGAGGCCTCCCCTCAAGTACTGGGGGCAGTGCTGGGCCCCTCACTTCAAGAAAGAGATAGAGGGGCTGAAGCGGGTCTAGAGGAACAACGAGGCTGGGGAAGGGACTGGAGGGGAAGGCTGTTGGGGAGAGGCTGAGGGAGCTGGGAGTGTTGAGCCTGGAGAAGGGGAGACTCAGAGGGGACCTTCTCCCTCTCTCCAACTCGTTGAAGGGAGATTGTAGTGAGGTGGGGGTCAGGCTCTTCTCCCAAGCAACCAGCCAGGATGAGAGGACAGGGCCTGAAGCTGCCAGAGGAGGGTGAGGTTGTATCTCAGGAAGCCCTTCCTCAGGGAAAGGGTGATCAGAGCCTGGAGTGGACTGCCCAGGGCAGTGGTGCAGCTGCCATCCCTGGAGGTGTTGAACGACATCCAGGCTGTGGCCCTTAGTGCCCTGGTCTAGGTGATTGTCATGATGTCAGGTCCTGGGCTGGATGAGCTCAGAGGGCTTTTCCAGCCTCCACCACCCTGCAATTCTGTTTAAATAACACCCCCAACTCCAAACACTGAGCTGTGGCAGTCAGAGATTCACTTTTTTAAACAGAAAGTACTGTCTCTGTGGATTCCCCACATGACTACACAACAGAGCCAGAGTGGAGGAAGCACATCCTAATCTTACATGACTCTAAGAAATTCTCCCACACACTTGAGTCACGGTCAAGCTGTTTAGCCCAAACAAATTGTCATTAAGCTGAGCATCAAGTCAAATTGTTCTTCTCAGCCAGGACATTTTGATGCCACCTATATTTATTGTGATTAGCCCAGACCTGGATGTAAAGTGAAATGGTCTAGTCAGAACCAACTGAATAGTTTTGAGTCTTGTGAATAAGCACCCTCGTATTTTTCTGGCAGGAACTGGTGCCTCCTAATCAACAAGCTTGCTTCTTCTCTGGAGACGTTTAAAACCCACCTGGACATGTTCCTGTGTGACTTGGTCTAGGTGAGTCCTGCTGTGGCAGGGGAATTGGACTGGATGATCTTTCAAGGTCCCTAATGTTCCGTGGTTCTTCACAACATGGAGAGCACTGACCTTCCCCCTGAAACTGGGATGCAAAAGCCCTCAATACATTTCCTCTCCCATCTCAGAACTCCAGCCTCTCCAAGTTCCCCCTAAACACAAAGTAACTTGAACGTTCTACTGTTCATTTTTTAATTAAAAATCTCAGCCTTGTAGCTTATTGACTGAATGGCAGCGAAGGAATTCTGATGGTCTTCTGAAAGCTACTTCTTATTTAATCATCTTTTGTTGTTGAACAAACTGAGGTACTTTCCTGGCTGCCCCTTGAGCTGGGCAGATGCTGCACCTCTCACACTGCTCTGCATCTCCACACAAGAGCGGAGAACTGCCTTGGAGCAAACATCCCTGTTCATCATCCTCCACCATCACTGCTACCGTAACAGCTTACGCTGCCATCCCACCAGATGATGAGCACTAGGCATCGCAAACTCTGGCCACAGTCTGACTTATAGCCCTGCAAACCATTTATTTCTCAAGCTCGTTTATTTCTGCAGCTCCACACTCCAACATCTGGAGAAAAAAAATACTACCTACGATGCGAATTCTTGATTTATATTACTGCTAGAAAATCAAGTACTTTTCTGTGCATCCATATGCATGAAGGTCTCTCATTCTACCCAAAGTAACACAGGGTGATCAAGATTCATTTCCCTTTAATGCAAAGTTCATTAGACATTTGAAGCAGTAATAACCTGCATCTATTCACTGTCTCCCATGACATCCTTACTGAGGGAGTTCTCCTTGTCATAGCTCCTCACAGCTTTCACAGATATTGAACAAGGAATCACAGAACATTAGGGATTGGAAGGGACCTCCAAAGATCATCTAGTCCAATACCCCCACCACAGCAGGATCACCTAGGTGGGTTTTAAACATCTCCAGAGGAAGAGACTCCATAACCCTCCCTGGGCAGCCCCTTCCAGGGCTCCATCACCTTCACCAGGAAGAAGTTCCTTCTCAGATTGATGTGGAACCTCCTACATTCTAGGTTACATCCATTGCCCTTTATGCTATCATTGGGTGTCGCTGAGCAGAGCCCGGCTCCATCCTCCTGACACCTGCCCTTTCCATATTTATCAACATTTATGGGGTCACCCCTCAGTCTCCTTTTCTCCAAGCTCCAGAGCCCCAGCTCCCTCAGCCTTTCCTCATCAGGGAGATGCTCCGCTCCCTCCATCATCTCTGTGGCTCTGCACTGGACTCTCTCCAGCAGTTCCATGCCTTTCTGGAACAGAGGGGCCCAGAACTGGACACAAGATTCCAGATGTAGTCGCAGCAAATAGAGAGGGAGGAGAACATCTCTCAACCTACTAAGCACACCCCTTATTTTTCTACTGCTTTGACATTTAGGTACCTGGTTACATCATACTTGGGGAAGGTCATCTTTGTGTTCATGGACTCTGAATGAAGGAGTACAACACCCAGCAGCAAAAATACTGACACACCTTGTCAGGTATCTCTGTAAAGAGCTGATTAAACCCCAGTGCACTGCAGCCAGTTAAAACATCTACTGCTAACACCCAAACTCTAGAGATAGGAAGTGGCAGCATTAGGCCAGGAGAGCTACCCAAGGCACAGGCAGTGCACAACACCCAGGCCACGAGCTGTTGTTTCATAACAAGATCAGACCCTGAACAGCAGCAGCACCAGCCTAGCTGCACCTTCCTTTTCTTCACGTCCCTAAGAAGACACTAATACCAAGTTTAATCATCCAAGAGCGTCAAACCCATGTTCCCCTTACAAAAGGTCCCTCCCACTCCAGGGATAAGGAAGGCTTTTTGTACATTAACGTCTTTGTACTTCACATTTCAAATGCTCTTTGCTTTTCTTTCCTTTCTGTACCTTTAGTATAAGCTTAAAATATGTTTAATAGTGATTGCCATGGCAATAAGCAAGTTAAGCTCTCAATATTTGAGCTACTGCACTAATGCCTGACAGGTCCGTGTTGTGCATCGACTCCGATTTATTTGTTACACCCAGCTTAACACAACCACCCTCGCGCAACACCAAGGTTCACCGGGGCTCCACGCAGGGCAGCACAGTGGGGAATGTGGATCCAGCTGGGAAAGGAACAGGAACATATGAAGGGTAAATAACTGCTTGAAATCAGCGGTGCTACACTTTGAACATATGGGAGCATGGCCATAGGAGCTTCTGTTTTCACCATGGGAGTGAGGACTGGATCTGGAGGAGCTGTGCACGTCTACCCACTCACAGAATCAGAGGACTTTAGGGATTGGAAGGGACCTCCAAAGATCATCTAGTCCAATGCCCCTGCCACACAGCAGGATCCCCTACATCCAGCCACATAGGAACATGGCCAGGCAGGTTTTAAACATCTCCAGAGAAGAAGACTCCACAACAACCCTAGGCAGCCCCTTCCAGGGCTCTGTCACCCTCGCTGGGAAGAACTTGCTTCTCATCCTTGGTATAGAATCTCCTCTGTTCCAGCTCACACCCATTGCCCCTTGTCCTATCATTGGGTGCCCCTGAGCAGAGCCCGGCTCCATCCTCCTGACACCCACCCTTCACATATTTATCAACATTCATGGGGTCACCCCTCAGTCTCTCCAAGCTCAAAAGACTCAGCTCCCTCAGCCTTTCCTCAGCAGGGAGACGTTCCCCTCCCTCCATCATCTCTGCGGCTCTGCGCTGGGCTCTCTCCAGCAGCTCTGTGTCCTCTTAGAACTGAGGGGCTCAGAACTGGACACAATATTCCAGCTGTGGTCTCATCAGGGTAGAGCAGATGGGGAGGAGAACCTCTCTTGATCTGCTATCCATCCAGCTTCACCTTATTCTGCAGCACAAAGCCTGTTTTACCTGCACCTTTGCAGAGGCAATAAATCCTAATCGAAGGGGCACAAGTCTTTGGAAACAAGCTTGAAGGCAGTCAAAGTGTCTCCATGCCTTTGGTGAGATATCAAGAAAATTAACTTCCATTGATATCAAAATAAAACACTTATTGATAAGGCATTAGGAGCCAGTTTATACCTCTGCTCTGGTTTTTAGTGAAGAAACATGGCTTTTCTCCACAAATCATTGAGGAGTCTGGTAGGTGCTTGGTTACAGGGGACATAAAAGCCGGGTGAGCAACTAAACTTTCAGCAGTTGTTCCTGCTTGACTTCAAATACACAGGACAAGGAGCCTCATTTTGCAGACCCTAAAATATAAGGAGGACTCAAAAATCCAATATACAGATTTTTTGTTGTTGTTTGCTTCAATAAATCTACATTTTATCTGCTCTGCAGGGCACAAGTTTATCTTCCGCGCGACGTCCATTTTGAGGACGCACT
Organism: Rhinopomastus cyanomelas; assembly: GCA_013400115.1. Lineage (NCBI taxonomy): Eukaryota > Metazoa > Chordata > Aves > Bucerotiformes > Rhinopomastidae > Rhinopomastus > Rhinopomastus cyanomelas. The sequence continues at coordinate 213,178 of VXBP01009662.1, forward strand.
CATGAGCGATGCAGTACAATCCCTTTTGAGAAGAGCTGCAGGATTTCTGACTCCTACAGAGTAGGAGTAGCAGAATCACGTAAAGACTACAGCAGCAGAGTACATTTGCCCTCGCCTCACGTAACAGGCAGCGCTTCGGTACGACAACGCACAGGCTTAGTCAGGCCAGCAAGGAAGCCATCGGCATCACGCAGGTGAACGTTCACAAGGCGTTCCAGGTGCAGGCAAACATCCCCGACTCGCAAACCACACCTGTAATTTGTAGTTTTCCACTGACTCTTCATTCTGCATCTCGCTCAACTTTCCTCGAATCAAAAGCCTCGCTCATCATCCTGCACATTACCACCAGGACCCATTACCACAGCTTGATCCTTCATTAAGGTATCAATATTCATCCCAGCACTCCTTGCTCCAGTTTCCCCAATTAAATTACTGCTTTAATTGTCTGCTGTCACTGACAGATAGCTGAGTGCATGTGCCTAGTCCACAGCAGCAACTGAAGGTACTTACCTTAGCCCAGAACTGCACCACAGATTTTACTGTTTGTTCTTTATGCTTAAGAAACACTCATAAATCACTGCCTCAGCACAGTCATCTCCAAATCGTGGAGGGGGTTTGTTCCTCCCTTTCCAAGCTGTGATTCACAGTTGTACTTGCTACCAGCCTAATTTAAAAGTTCGAGACCTTTCTGCTTCCCAATCCCATTGGTGTTCTGAAACTGCTAATAATCACAGCAAGTATTTTTCTTAAAGCAGAGACTTTTTGAAGGTGTTGTCTGTATTTTGTGTGTCTGAGAATCCTTTTCATATCTCGTTGTACATCCAAGAAAAAGGAAACAGAACGGCATTGACAGGTTAGAAGTTAGAACCATAGAATAGCTTCAGCTAGAAGAGACCTTCAAGAGCATCGGGTCCGACCAAACAAGAGACCTTCAAGAGCATCAGGTCCAACCAAACAAAAGAGAGACAGACCTTCAAGAGCATCGGGTCTGACCAAACAAAAAGAGAGAGAGACACCTTCAAGAGCATCGGGTCTGACCAAACAAAAGAGAGAGAGACCTTCAAGAGCATCGGGTCTGACCAAACAAAAGAGAGAGAGACACCTTCAAGAGCATCGGGTCTGACCAAACAAAAAAGAGAGAGAGACCTTCAAGAGCATCGGGTCCGACCTTTTCACAGCCCTATCAGCACCCCCAAAACATGTCTCCTAACACAACATCTACCCTTCTCTTCAAGACCTCCAGGGACAGTGACTCAACCCCCTCCCTGGGCAGGCTGTCCCAATGCCCAACAACCCTTTCAGAAAAGAAATTCCTCCTGACATCCAACCTGAACCTCCCCTGATGCAGCTTTACACCATTTCGCTTCATCCTGTCACTGGTCATTATGGAGAACAGACCAATCCCCACCTCAATACAACCTCATTTCAAGTACAGAGCAGTAAGGTCTCCCCTCAGTCTCCTCTGCAGCCCCAGATCCCTCTGCCATTCCTCATACAAGGCATGCCCAGCTTTGTAGTCACCTCTGTACCGTCTCCCACACTTGAAGACCAAATCCTTCAAAGCTCTTGGTAAATAATGCTACTGCTTTACCCAGGCTAAGACTCCTTTCTCCTCTTTCTCCCTCCCAAAGAGTTGAGGAGCATCTTTAACCACTTCTGCACACCGTTATAAGCGAGAGTGCCTCCAACCACATAGCGCTCCTCTTGTTCTGTTTTGATTGTGGCACGTTAGGTTGGAGATAGAAACGGCGCTGAAGTGGTTGATGGTTCTAGCCAAGTTGAGAACTGACGTTTTAATGGCATGCTTGAGGAATTTATGTAGACAAGTGATGTGACCCTAACACGATAGCTTTAACGTAGCCCTCAGTAAATTCAGTCCAGACCCCAAGGGTTCGGGCAAAATCATAACTCTCCTCAGTCTCTGAGCCATTAAAATTCAGCCAGACTGTGAAGTTGACAGCTGTTTACTGTAAGGTTACCTCCTGCCTGCCAAATAATAGGGCTTCTGTTGGCACCCTTCCACCCTCTTAGTTGAGAAATTACTTCCTCGTAGTCTGAACAGAGCTAAAAACACTATGTTCTTCAAGCTGGAAAGGTTTGTTTTTTTAAATAGGCTTAAGCAAGATTGAACGGGTCCGTTACCTTACTTAGGTTCTTGGTCCATTACTTCACTTGGGTTCTTTGCAAAGTAAATGTTATCCCAACATCCGAGGGGAATGAATGTAAATGCCAAACTAGAACTCAGCCTAGTGGTACGAAAAGGCTCACAGGAAGAGTAACAGCATAGCCTCTTGCAGAGCTTCCCAGCTCACATCACTCTTTGGTTGCCCACACTACTGTAAGAAGAAGAAGAGTAGGCTTCCTGCCTCACTCCCTCAGCCACACATGAAAAGATGGTCTGTCTCCATCATACAGAAAAAAGTCATCACTTCATACAACCAGCTGCTAAGAAGACCCACGTTAATGATAGAACACCACCACAAAAGTCACCTTGAGGTGAAAAAACGGTGCAGAGAAGTCAGCAAAACTCTCTCATTAAAGCTCTAACTCCTCTTCCTCACAAGCCTGCACCTCTGTATTTCAGAATTTTTAGAATTTATGAAACCACTCACAGGATTCCTAAAAGCCACTTCGTATTGTGCCAGTATGGCTACAAATAGGGTGACAAATGCAATGACTTCCCTTCCTTCCCAACTCACCCACGTGCTCAATACTGCAAATCCACGAGGCTTCACTCCCTACCACAGGGCTTGTGCATCACATGAACAAAGACAGACTCATCCCACAGCCAAACTTCACATCCCCAGAGGTTCCATTTTGAACCAACCCATCCCACAACCAAAATCACACCCTCAAAGGATCCACTTTGAGCAGACTCACCCCACAGACAGAATCACATCCCCAGAGGTTCTATTTTGAACCAACTCATCCCACAACCAAAATCACACCCTCAAAGGATCCACTTTGAGCAGACTCACCCCACAGCCAAAACCACATCCCCAGAGATTCCATTTTTAACTGGCCCATCTCATAGCAGAATTCACATCCCCAGAGGATCCATTTTGAACAACTCAGAACAACCAACAGCTTTCAGTTTCCAGCTACTCCTCCTCTAGAGGATTTCACCAAAAGAAACAACCCTCCAACTGCTTTCTCTCATTGTTTTTAAACAAAACAAAGAAATAGTCATTAATTTATCTCAAAAAAACCCAGAGTAGGTTCCTACCTGTAAGAACAGAGCTGAGTTTCTGGTGCTGACCAGGAGAGCTGCCACCCCTCCGCTGTAACTCACTCAAACAGGAGAGACCCCCACACCCCTCCTTTTAGCACCTGCTGTTAATTAGCACTAAATGGTTTCCCTTAACACCTGCCTTGCCTGGGTCTCAGGCTCTACGTAAGAGACCCCCCTCACTCAGTGTGGGAGTTGGCTGTAGTGAGCAGCAACTGCTGTGTGGGTGTTTCAAGAGCTGACTGGGAAGCAGCGGAGTGCTTACTGATACTTGCAGGTTTAAAGACATTTGATACTTCTGAAAATCTTATCTAAGTGCTTTAAACAGCACTAAACGTCAGCAAAATGAGAGAGGAGTTAATCTACTTCTCATGAGCACAAAGTCTTTTCCTGAGTGGGTCACCTGGGGTGTGTTTCCACCATAAAATGAGCTGATGAGCGGACAGTGTAGAATAGACTTGTAGGATCATAGAATGATTCAGGTTGAAAAAGGCTCTTAGGATCATAGAGTCCAACCATCAATCCTACTCTACAAGGTCACCCAGAAATCAGATCCCCCAATACTACCATCTAAGCGACTTTTTAAACTCATCCAGGGATGGAGACTCAACCCCCACCCTGGGAAGTCCATTCCAGTGCGTGAACGCTCTCTCCAGGAAGAATTTCTTCCTGATGTTCAATCTAACCCTCCTCTGTTGAAGTTTGAAGCCCTTCCCTCTGCTTCTGTTGCTAATGACCTGTGAGAAGAGACCAGCATCTCTACAGCGTCCTTTCAGACATCTGTAGAGAGTGATGAGGTCTCCCTCTCCCCTCAGCCTTCTCTTCCTCAAATTAAGCAGCCTCAACTCTCTCAATGTCTCCTCATAAGGTTTCTTCTCCAGGCTCTTAACCAGCTTCATTGCCCTCCTCTGCCCTCGCTCCAGCACCTTGATGTCTCCCTTGTCCTGAGGGGCCCAAAACTGGACCCAGTACTCAAGGTGCTGCCTCATGGAAGCACTGAGCTCCAGCACCTCAGGCTCCAGAGGAGTTTGCTGAGGACAGTAGCCTTATGTGCTGCACACCATCACGCCCCTCTCCATATTATCCAGTGGATTTTGCTAGTCTAGGCTGGTACCTTCATTCTCTCCCACATCTATCAATGGTCTGCCGTCGTGTCCCCGAGATAAAAGCAATGCACACCCTCCACGGGCATTCGGATCGACTGTAATTCCCATTTATTTTCCTTGTCTCACTCATGATTATTTACCAAGCCTTCCCTGGCTTTTGCATTGTTAGTTCCTCTGTTTTCTGTGACTAAGATGGATGTTGAACTCTTTGCAAATGGGACTGTTCAACAGATGGCTGTTTGGTTCATGCTCTATTGGATTGATTGTTTGGTCTTTTTATAATTAGATTTCTCTGGTTCTTTGTATTATTTTAATGAATCCTTATTAATGGATGGGACTAAGTAAATAAGGCCTTTCTCAAGTGTAATGACTTGAAACAGTTAAGAGTGTGTTTTCTTATACAACAGTAGTTAAAGCCATCCTGGCCTAGGGGAAAAAATCCTTCTTCAGACTGTCCTTGTGTATGTGCAGGACATTGTTTTGGACGCCATTCATTTTAAACACTCAATTAATTTTCTTCAAGCCAAGAATATTTTCTTCCTCTAATGAGAACTATAAAACCTGTCAGGTCTGAAGCTTCTATATTTACAATTTTGTTGTTGAATTATGCAAGTCGAGAATTTAAAATAGATCATAGGGAGCTTCCTCGCTTTGTGTCCAAAAATCACAGCATCACAGAACATCAGGGACTGGAAG
>VXBP01009665.1:0-25131 GCA_013400115.1 Rhinopomastus cyanomelas
TCTTACGTATCTCATTATTCACCCCAGCTGTTACACGGATCGAGGAAATCACTATCTGCATTGATAAGTTCACAAAGTTCTCTGAATTCCCTTTTAATAGTCTTAATTCCTGCAGAGTTAGGGATTGAATGCAAGGGGTATCTTTTATGTGTTAGCAGTTTGAAGTGGAAGGTATAAGATAACCACAGTAGTGATGTCTCTAAAATTACGTATTAATCAGGAACAGATGTATCCCCTTTCAGAATCTCTATACTCCGAGTGTGTCATTTTTGTTCTGCAAGATAGGAAGGAAGATGAGAATGTGTTGGGAGGACAAGGTAAAAAATAGAGGTACAGTTAATTTTTAAAATGTGGGCATTTTTGTGAGTTTTGGAAAAAAGAGTGGTTAATGAAATTGCAGTGGGGAAAAGTGCTGAGGAGTTATGAATTAGCAAGAAGGATGGATTTTGACATTATCCTCTTCCTTCAAGCCTTTCATTGATTATTTTTTCTTGGAGATGTAGTCCTAGATTGCTTCTGGTACTACCTTTTTTCTGTTCTGTTATTACTGCTGGAACCCCTGAGACAATACTCTCCTTAGAAAGTGACTGAATTTTGAGGACAATGGCTAAACAAAAAATGTGTCTCTAAGGAGCAAGGCCTAACGAGCTTCACAAACTGCTCATTACAGGAATTAATTTTACCACTCGGGATGTGTTTGTAGGTAGCTTGATATAAGAACAATGCCTTTTGGTAATGTTTAGAGAAGGTATTGCTTCAATTATGTGTTCCGAATCCTATTCCCTTGAACAGCACTTGAGTTTAGGGGACTAAATGCGAAAAGGTGTAGAGGGCCATATGTTACTGTGCAATAAAATGGCAGCTGGAATTTGGTGTTTAGAAAAGAAATGCACGTGAGAGAAGAAAAAATTTATAAACATGGTAATAGACTCTGAGCCAGGTGTTATCTCAAAGATAAACATTTAAAAACTTTAGCAAAAATTGCTTTTATATTCAGTCATACTGAGAAGCAACTAGAATGCTAAGGATTATTCAGAAAGGAATAGAAAAGTAACAGGAAAATACCATGAATTTGTCACCTTGTGGATTTGTAGTCCGTTTATGTTTTAAGTGTTCCAGAATTCTCATCCCTGGTCTCAGATGGGATGTACAATTGTAGGAAGTCAACTAGACTATTAAGAAGTCAATAAAATGTTGAGACAAAGGTACGAAGCAGCTTCTAGGTGATGAATGATTAAGGTTCTTTAGCCTGGATGAGAGACAAGCAAGTACAAGGACTGCTGTCTCTCAGTAACATTTAATAATTTCTGGGAAGCTTCTTTTTTCGGGTTCAATTTCTACTGAATGTTTCTCATTATTTATGTATGCATGTAGTATGTTTATTTTCAGGGATATGTTGCTGCTTTAGTTATGCTTTTGAACCCATACAGTATTTGTCACAGCACTACAGGACATGTAAAAAGCAACAGCACATCAACAGACTGTTCTGTGGAAGTGCTTATGTTTGCAACCAGTTAAAAAGAACCAGATCTGCGTATACTGGATGTCTTTTGCATTCACTTACAGTGTTAACTGGTGTTGTCATTAGTAATTCCATTTGCACTGTATGGTAGTATGAATCTTGCTCTCTACTCAGTAGGCTCTGAAATTGAAGAGGAAAGATCATTGTGATAAGTGTTAGCTTAGCTCTCATTGTGGAAAGAAAAGAATTTCCAATACTTTCTTTTCAGTTTCAACTAGAGAAAACTACAGAATGTGCTTCATTCAGAACAAGAGAATTAGAAGTAGTTTCTACCTGAGTAAGATTAAGTGCTTCCCAGCAAGTTATAGCACAGGATGTCATCATATAACTATTGAATTATTACACTCTTTAGCTAGTTAAAAAAGAAACATGAGAAAATACATTATCTTCTAAACAGTCCTCATTTTATTCACCAAGAAGACTTTGCCAGCAGTTCACAATACAATTCAGAATAAAGCCAGGTTTTAGCTGGCTTTCACTCAGCCTTCATTAGGATAAAGTCTTAGCAACATGTAACCCTCTGTGTGGCTCACTGACAACTTCATTGTCAAGCTCAGTTTCTTTTCTGCTATGCATGTGTTGAGTCTATTTCTGCTACTGTTTAAGGTGTGAGGATATGGTGGATGTGCGGCGACTGAAGATGCTTCAGATGGTACAGTTATTTAAATGTGAAGAGGATGCTGCTCAGGTATGGAAATATTTGCAGAATTTAATCATTCTGGTCTTTGTAGTCCTCTGGTTAAATTTATGGGAATTGACAACTGTTTAGAATTTTTGCCAGTTTCAAATATTACTTTGTTTTGGTGAATTTTTACAGTGAAAATAAAGGATACAGACTGAAAATAAAGGATACAGATTGAAAATAAAGAATACAGATTGAAAATAAAGAATACAGACTGAAAATAAAGAATACAGACTGAAAATAGTGTGCTTGGTGATTGTAAGCATGATCTATCAGTTTGTGATACCTCTTTTAATTAATTTCTTTCCTAGTATGCTAGAACTGAAGTCACTTGATCCTTCTGAATTAATTTATTTTACACTTACTAGGTTTTATTATTTTTAACTTGTGTTTTTAAGGCAGTAGAATGGTTAAGTGAACTGCTGGATGCTCTGCTGAAGACACATATCCGACTGGGAGACGATGCTCAAGAAACAAAAGTTTTACTGGAAAAACATCGGAAATTCGTTGATGTTGCACAGGTGAAATGAATTCATTTTTTTAGCAATGTGGGTTTTGTACAATTTCCAGATATCTCACAGAATTGGTACCTGTATGGACAATCACAGAACAGCTGTTGCTAGTCATAATGGTTTGCCTCAGTAATTGAAGAAATCTTCATTGCTGGCATTGGTGTTGAGCGTAATGAAATGAAATGCTGAACTTCCATCAACAATAGGAATGCCATTTACTGCCTTGACTTACCTACTTCACGTAGACAATGCAACAAAACACTAGGTCCACATCAACTTTCTGATATATTTCAATTAGTCTAATGACTTTTGAAGGACTGCAATAAAATACTGAAAAGTGGGTGAGCCACTTGGGTTCAGTGTATCTGTTGCTGTACTTCATGAAACAGAGCCTGTCCTATGTTGGTTTTTCAGATAGTGTTGACTGTTGGTGTATGACAGTGCTGATCATAGAAGTAGTTTTGGCACTAGCAGAGTTACTGGTTCAACAGAACTAACACCTGTAATTCTAGACTGTACCAGCTAACTAGCGAATCCTGTTTTACAAGAGTTTATTGAAAATCCCTGAAGCCATGGGACATGTTTGCACTTCTGTTTGGAAAAAATACAAAGTGTACAAGCTGGGCCTTTTTCAGATACTTTTTAGATGTATACTGCTTTGAAGAATGTCTGATTCAGACTTGCCCGTTAACAGCTGTGATGTTTTCAAATTGCAGCTGTTATTGATACTCTTTTGATTGAATTAGAACTGACAATGGCAGGAGAATAGTTTGCTCTAAGTTGATGTGTCACAGTGCACCTGAATTCTGGGTGAGCACAAACACGGTGGGTGAACTCCGCAAGATAGTTCTCTTGACAGCAGACAGCGTGAAAGATCCAAGCAGTTCTTCAAAATTTTCATGAAGCTCTATTCTTTTGTCAGTGTGAACACTGGAAAATGGGTTGTGTTTTTTTTTAAACTAGGGTTTGTTTTCTGGTTTGTTTGGTTGGTTGTTTTTTTTTTTGTAAGAGGAAAAACGCTGTTAGGTCACTACAATTTTATTCATACTTCAGTAGCATTTTCTTGTAGACCAAATTAGTTCACTATGCTCTGTGGACCTAAACTGAGGAGCTTGTCTGCTATTTTAAAAGGTTCATTAGCTGCTAGGTTAAATGCAGAATTTTTATGTGCACTTTTTCATTTTCTCCAACCTGTAGAGCACTTATGATTATGGGAGACAGTTACTGCAGGCAACTGTTGTCCTGTGCCAGTCCCTGCGATGTACTTCAAGGTCCTCAGGGGACACACTTCCAAGACTGAACAGAGTGTGGAAACAGTTTACAATAACTTCTGAAGAAAGAGTACAGCGGCTGGAAATGGCTGTTGCATTTCACTCAAGTGCTGAAAAAGTGAGTGTCATGTTCTTAAGAATTTAAAGAATTACATTTTGTCCAAGCAAATGGAATGTAAGAAAAATGAAGCTGTCAGTGTGAGGCTTTTCCCCTTTCTTAAAAAAGCCAGAAAGAATAACGTAATAATATTTTTCTAGTTAATTTCAGTACTTACCACAATTACTGTTTGCATGCGTATTTGTATAGGGCCTGCCTAATAAAAGAGAGGATGGACACCCCAGAAGTTTAGAAGCATTGAGTGGAGTTGGGAAGAATTTTTTTAGCCTCTTCTTGGGGGGAACTGTGGTGATCATAAAGCATTTCTTTGTCTAAGACTGTAATCTTAAAATCAAGGAACAATATTTTGTGCAAGGTGTAATACCTTGGGGTCAGGTCAGATCTTTAGAGAGTAAAAAGAGTTGCTGCTCAAGCAGTGTGCATTTTAAATGTAAGGGCCTCCTTACAGCCTATTAAAATGAATGCAACACTCACCTATTGTCAATTTCTGTTTCCCTTTGTGCTGTGTTGCTCCATATTGTATTTTGCACTTGGAATGTTTAGAACACACTTTCTTCAAAACACACCTCTACTTTGGTATGGTTTTCAAATAACTGTAAGCTATCGGATGGTGCTAGTGGCCACAGAGAATGAGCAATAAGCCAAAATGTTACGAGGAGTAGTTGCTATTCAGTAACATCTTGTGAAAGGGAGGAACACTTGAGTTTTCAGCTGCCTGAATTTGAGAGAATGTTCATGAACGCAGATAATGAGAAGTAGGGCCTTTTTTGTTGAAGAACCATTATTTCAGTATAGTTACATATTTTAGAAAATCAATTCGGAGAGTGTCTCTAATACTGGCAATAAGACTGCGTAACAACTGCAAAGTCAGCCTCGTGCATGGTAGAAGAATGTAAATTCATTCTGTCAATGAATGTGAAAGATTGTGTGTATGCTCCTTGCTTTTATTCATTCATTTGTATTACTTTGAATTTGCAAGCACTGGGAATTGATGGAGGTTCACAAAAGCAGAAATATATCGTGTTGCCATGGATGGCTGAAAAAAGTGTTACCTAACACCACATTAGAATTCAGAGATTGATAACTAAGAGTTGATTGTCTCAGTCTATACAATTCATTATTCCAGTAGTTAATTGCTGTGTTTTTAGGCAGTGATAGGTTTTAAAAAATAAAGGATTCCTAGCACTAATGTGGCAAATCAGTTTGAAGAAATTATGCTCTTAATATGTATGAAGAAAGAGGTGACAAAGTTAGAAGTGGAAGAAAATACAGAAATTAGTACTAGTATTTGGTCTCAATCCTGTCTGGAAACACTTGTGTTCAGATTGTTTTTATCTCTGCTGTTCTGTGCAAGGTGTGAATTTTAGTTTTGAAAGAGCTCTTAAAGGCCCTTATTATACATTTTTCTTTCATTTGATGTGGCTGTGTTTTACTGATGCAAGTTACTATCTTTATGCATTATATATATGTGGCTATATTTCTGCTAGCAAAACTACTTTTTGTTCCCTCTTAGAAGTAATGTAAAACATTCTAGTACAGAACAGTGCTAGCTCTCAGTTATTTTCTCAATGTGTCCTGATCAATGTTTTCCTTTCTTGATTTTCATTAATGTTACAATTGATCTTGTGTAACTGTGGCCATGAAGACACTGAAAGATCATTCAGTCTTCCAGTAAAAGGAATTTAAAATGACACTTAATGGTACTTTATTTATATAAACTTCTTTATTCTTTATTTCCTTTTTTGTTTGACAGATTTTGCAAGAATGTCCGGAACAGCCTGAAGCTTTTAATGAAATGGAGCAATTTGATGAGATTGAATCAGTTGGGAAATCGCTGTTGGACAGGCTAACAGTGCCTGTAGTTTATCCTGATGGGTATGTGGAATGTTTTTCTAGTGCCTTCTGAAGATGCTTTTGGTAGAGTTTTGTAATAGTCTTGGATGCAGAAGAATCTTGAATGCTTATTGCTGAAGTTAGAGGCGGCACACTAATACTAATTAAAACTTTCTCCCTTCTTTTGACAGAAAGCAGGCTGGTCCAACTGCAAGCCTTCAAAGCAAATGTAGCCACTTTTTCAAAATAGTTACTTTTCCATACTCAGTAATTACTAGATTAGTGCAGTCCTTACACCAAAAAGTATGTAGAAATAGAAGATTGCAATCTCCTTTCTGGAGGAAAAAGAAGAATTGTGGTACTTTGATTAATTTGTTCACAATTCTGTGATTTCTGAAGTTTTAAGCCAGTGTGTTGAAAATTATCATAGAATCATTATCATAGAATCATAGACCATTTCATTCATTCTACAAATAAAACTACTTGCTTCATGAGCTTTTCATACTAATCTAAAATCAGTTACTCTCTTGAGCTACAAAATCAAATTGGATTTGGAACCTCAGCTATAATAAAGCTCAATTCTTTGTGTTCATTAAAATACACTTGTTGATTATGATGCCAAGCTTGTGGTTAATTTATTCTACCAAGCCTTGGAACTAGTCCCTCTGTATGTAGGATCCCCACAGTAAAATGAGACCCGAAGTCACTACTTTGAATTAGAGCCTGAATTCAATCCGAAAAAATACAGTTACAGAAGCTGATCATGAAAATTAATTTCCTGTCATCTTGTTCCTTATGCTGTGTAGTTTTCTTCAGTTAGAAATGCTACCTCAGGCCTGAACTAGTAGTGATTGTTGCTTCCATTTCAGTAGTGGAGGATTCTATAGCTGTGAGGAGGAAAAAGCATCAACAACAAAACCAAGAAGCATGTTATGCTTCTTTGAAATATATTGGTGTAACTTTTGTATAGCACATTTTAGTTACCTGGTAAAAGTAGCAGCTGTTAATTGTTCTTAAAACAGATGTAATTTGCAGACAGACTATTAAAGTAAAACCTAACATCAGAACCTGGGAAGGCTCCCTATGAAAGAAGGTATTTGCCACACTTCATAGCTTTGAGTCCTAACTAATTACTCCTACAGTGGTAGGTTAATATACCTCTATTTTGGGCTGACTGGAGGTAACTTATTCAGCTTTTTCATCACTTCAGCCTTTTGCAGTGTCTTCCTGAAAGTCCCCATCACTATTCTCAGTCCAGCACATGGTATAAACTGCATTGGAAAAACATCTGCCCATACTGTGATCCTATGCGCAGCTGTACAGTTTGTCTTTAGAGTTCCCTAGTCAAACTAGTTGTATCCTTCATGAACTAAATTTTCTGCCCATTTACTCCATTTTTGCCCCTATTCCAGACAAAGTCATTTGTTCTACCATCATTTCCAAAGACCTTTCTGATTTCTGTTTAGATTTAATACCTGGTCTGCTGAAACATGTATTCTGTTCAAATCCTCTTTCTTCTGACAACCTGCTTAGTAATCTTCCTAAAATTTCAGCTGGTGGTTTGTTTTTCTTTTTTAGTCTGGGGCAGGAGAAATCAACTTATCCAGCCATGTGTCCTTTCAGAATTAGACAGTGTAATTTGGCAGCATGTGTCTGACTTCAATACAGAGGCACAGAGTCCTTCAGTAATACAGTAATTGTCCCACAATTCATGTACTCAAAACTGCCTGATTTGGGGGTTAGTCAAAGATGGGAGGTAAAAATAATGTTAGAAAGTACCTAGTTGCACATACAGAACAATGCCCTGCTGTCTAAAGAATCTTTTGATTACCAAAGGGTCATTTGTAATAATTTCATTAGGTTACACAGTCAAATTTCAACACAGACTCTCTAAAGACATTTTAAAGGCCTTTTTTTAATTATAAGAAAAGCACCAATTTGTCTTAGCTGTATCATACTTTCTAGTGCCATTATGTGTATATTCACATCAAGTGAAGTATGTCTTTTCACTGATAACTTTTTGGGTGGCTTTTTTGTTGTTTTTTAGGTCTGAGCAGTACTTTGGAAGCCCAGGTGATATAGCTTCTGCAGCAGAACACATTAGAGAGAAGATGAAGATAGTAAGCCTGAAAAAGCAACAGCTGAGAAAAGCAGAATCTACTACCCGAGAGAGCTAATACTAACTCCTGTCTATAAATTCATAGTAGGACTTTGGTTTGTAATCCAGCATGTTGTTTGCATATTACAGAATTTGGTATAATATATTAAAAATGCATTTCACACTCATTATAAGTCTCATCTTTTTATTTCCTAAGTAAATGTTCTTAGTGTCTTAACAATGTTCATCTGTCAAGCCATAATTATTTAACATGCTATGAAACCATTGTTTCCAAGTATCTTATTAAAAGGAACTGTAAACTTTGCACTGAAATTTGTTGTAAAGCTTTACCCGACCTGTCAGCTGCTTCGTAGTTAAACAGCTGACGCAAGCTTTGAATGGTGCTAATGAAAGTGTTAGGCGTAACATATTACGAGATCGTAGTTCTTTGCTTCCCCCTATGCCGAGGTGATACAGTAATTTTAGACTGGAGGTGAAGTTCCTGCAGTGTAGACAGTGGTGACCCAATAATTTTAACTTGAAATACTTTAAAAAATTTTTTTTATTGTGCCAGTATGCAACCTGCCCATCAAATCTATGATATATCAAATTCACTAAACAGATGTTTTCCTGTTTGTATTGATAATGTATTAAAAGCTGTTTGTGCTTAATAAAAATCGTCTTTTTAAAACCTAATATGAACTTGTCCTGATCTGTACTCCCAAATGTTGTTTGTGTTTATATTTGTGATAAATGGTAGCAAAACTCTCTGCTTCCCTACCATTTTCAGGAAGTCTATGTAATGTTTTTTTTATGAAATGCTGTTTGACACACTAGCTATAAGGAAAACTGTTCTTGCCTTGTTATGGAGAGGAGAGAGTTATTTTTTTCCTTTCTGATAGCATTACAAAAGTAAGGTAGTGTGTGCATAAGTCAGTGCTTTACTTTTACTACTAAGCACCAAATAAGACTGATACACATCTCATGGGCTTTCTTTTCAAGTCTTATTTCCTTTGAATGGAGAATCTGTAATAATGTGAATATTGCTGATAGTACCTGTGGGATTAAAGGTTTTCATCTCATGAAAAGTGATTAACATGAAGTTGATAAACAACTTAAAGCCATGAGACTAGTAATACTACAAAATTTATTAAGAGATTTGGATTGAAACAATCAGTTGTGTGTATGATTTGGTTAACTTCTTACTCTTCAGGTTTTAATCTGGATAAATTCCAATCTGGATAAATTCCGTATTATATTTACTGTAAGATTGTGTGGTATGTGACCATTTTAGAATACTGCCTGTGAGACAGGTGTAGGTCTAAATATCTTAATGTAATTGCACTCTTTAACGCTCACAGTAAAAATACTTTTGTCTTGCAGACACTGTTATTACTTTTCAGGTTTTCTGGATGCATCTGTCATTCAAATATTATTTCCTTATTTGTGTCATTTTTTTTGACATTTTGTCCAGGGGAAAAAATGCATCAAATAATGCAGTTTCTCTATTAAAAAAAAAGGATTGAAAATTCTTGGTTTATTTGTAACTTCAGTGATAAAGATATTTTTCCTTTCAGGGTATTTTGGCAGAGGAAACTGAACTGGCTTTTCATACATTTAATGGAATGGTAAAATACTGCATTAGTACTACTTTAAAAGCAGCTGCGGCTTCAGAGACTTTATTTAGAAAGAGACTTTATAATAGTTCAAAATGTAATGCAATTCAGTGTTGTTTAAGAAGCTGCTGGAAGAAATTTGTTTAGAAAGAACCCAAACAAGAAAAATCTACATATATTTAATACAAATGGCAAACACAAAAGTAAGCTAAGTTTGTAATCATTATCAAGCACTGTCTCAAATTCTACAGCATTTTCTTGTAAATTGAATCTACTTACAGTAAATAGTGGTCTACTGTATAACATCATTAAAATACTATTTTACAAGAAGCACGTCATAAACACTTAAGTTTATTTGCAAGGTTTTGGCTTAGATTGGATTGTATTGTTCTGTTTAGGCATGCAGTAAAACTAGAGCAGGTCACTCAGAAGTGCATCGAGACAGGTCTGGAAAATCTGAAGGAGGAGGAGACTCTCTGGCTAGCTTGTTGCAGTGGTCTGTAACCCTTACATTGATATGACAGCTGTGTTCACAAGTCGGAACTGCTGACTGTTGACCTGAAGAGCCCCAATGTTAATTTTGGCTCTTGAGGCTGTTCTTATCTGTTGTCCAGCATTCCTAGAGGAGAATGGATTCTGACTCTCACACTGTCTCTGACATAGCCCAGTGAAATTTGCCAGTGCTCATGCTCTGTCTCTTTGTGTCTCTTTCTCTCTTCTCTCTCCCCTCCATCTCCCTCCCCTTCCCCCCACCTCCACCCCCTCTTCCTCAACTCAAAGTTGCTGTCGATGTACAGCAGTGGATGGAGAAGATTTGCTTTTGTGGTGGGATTGTTTAGCACCTCTTAAACCATTCTGCTAGCCTAAGAATATCAGCACTAGCTGACAAAACAATAGGGGGAAGTTACTTTCCATCCCAGAAAAAATTTGTCAGTAAGTCACAATCATAGAGGTTGTCAAGAGCTTTCAACGACAGTAAAGACATATAATGATGTCTTAATATACAGTTTCTTGCATTGTTTCTGTAGGAAAATTTAAATCTCTATAATGAGATTGCTTAGAAGAAGGAAGAAAATCTTTCAGAGCTGTGGATGAAATTCTGTGATGGCGTATTACTTGATCTCTGCAGCAAAAATACCAAGAAACAAGGAAAGTAAAGATCTAATGATTTGGAAATTCTGTCCCTTGCGTCTCTCCAGGCTCTTGCAAACATCAAAAAGGGAATTGGCACTGTGAAAATGTTTAGTTATTAAACTTTTAGTTTAATACCTGCAAAAACACTGGAACGTGAACTGCATGGCCAACAACTGTTGTCAGTATCTGGAATTTATGCAGCGTAATTCTTTCAAGGTAATTCATGATCTCTGGAGGAATATCTGTTGTCTTTTTTCAGGGTGATGCAAAAGTGATATACTCTAAAAAAACATGCAATGGCAGATATACAAGTCTGTTACTTCTGCTCCCAACTTGTGTAGTCATTTTGAAGCTCAGTAAACAGAGTTTTTTCTGTAGTGTATCATTTCCACAATTTCATAATACGTAATTCTTCACAGAGAGCATGGTCAAGCACTGGAATGGGCTGCCCAGGGTAGTGGTTGAGTCACCATCCATGGATGAGTTTAAAAGTCACTTAGATATAGTGTTGGGAGATCTGGTTTAGGGATGAACTTGTACAGTAGGGTTGAGGGTTGGACTCGATCTCAAGGGTCTTCTCCAACCTGAATGAGTCTATGATAACAGTGCGGGTTAGCGCGCAGTTACTTTAGGCAAATCAAAATCACGGAAATGTACACTGGACTATCATTTAAAAGTCATTGATTCCCAGAATGATCCTGCTTTTGTTTTTTCCACTTGTGCAGATGCTTTTCAAGGCTAAATATTAAGTGAAAACTTAACTTATTCAGCCTTAAGTTTGTTTTTTTTTTTTGAAAACTTTATGGGAAAATTGTTCAGTAGAAACAACTGGCTGTGTTATCAAGAGCTGTGCAGATCATTTGCTTTACTAATGAGCAGAAACAATAATATGACTTACTGCTGGTAAACCACAGTTTTTTAAACATTGGGGATTGTTTTGTCAGTTCAGTAACAGATTCCAGTGACAAATGTGATGTGACTACCTACTCTCTTACAAGAAAAACTACTGTTTTGTGTACAGGTAACTAGCACACTGTGTTTAAAGGTAAGCTCAAAACCTTAAAGTAACTTAAAATTGTTAAACTGTAGATCTATTGAAAATATTAAAAAAATGTACTTTACATATTAACAAGCATTTCGCTGTTCTGCAAACAAGTACATGTCCCCGGGTCACTGTCAGACAAGATCCTGCCAGGAAACTGTAATACACTTTGCATGTTCAGGGAAGGAAATACTATATGTTATGTTAAATGATCTGTTTGTTTTATAAGTTCAAATGTGTGCTTAAAATGCCTGTGCAGACTAACTGCCCCTAGTGTCTAACACTTTGTGTGTAATAGTCTTTCTCTGAGAAAGCTGATTTTAGTCACAAATCAGACTTCCATAGTAAAATACTGCTTTGCACAGCCAGCTGAAACATGGTTTCCACTTACGACTGTACAAATGCACATTACTTTTCTGAGGTCCTTAACATTATGTGATCTCAGTCTTGTTCTGTCTGCTACAGTGCTGTCACTGTCAGAAGGCAACACGTTTGTTGAGTAGATTAATGAAAAAGTCTCAGCAGCTGTGGGTCCTAGTGTGTAGACAGTAGTAAGATCCTTTGACAGTTCTGTATAGGTATGTACTGCTTGTAGAGCAGGGCTGTGACAGCTCAAGACAGAAGACCCCTGAGCCTTCTGTGAATTCTTGAGCATCACTCATTGTTTGGATGAATGCAAATGCTTACATATGGAGCCTCATAAATTTTATTGAACACTTTCCTAGATCTTACACCAAACATTAATCCTATAAATTACAGAAAGAAAATGGAGAGTGAAGCTTAGCTTAGCTGTAAGAACTGCCTTTCTTGGAAGTGGAAGACCTGTTACTTGAGATGCTTTATATTGGAACAAAGCATGAGCAAATACCTCGACCCCTTAATTTTTACTGGTTTCTGTTCTCAGTTTTGGCAGGAGCAGTCATTATGTGTAATTCCTGTGGTGTCACTGTCAGATGTTGCTCACTGTGTTATACTTGTTTTGCAGTGTACAGATTGTTATCTCAGATTGATTTCTGCTTCCCCTGTTCATGTTTTCAACAAAAATTACATGCTGGGTAAGTAACAGCACATTGCCACTGTCACTATTGACTTTCCAGGCCTGCCTGGATTGATCATCATCCCCATGCTTCACAGTATCAGAGGGTGCAGAGTTCCAGTGGGCTGGAGATCTCCAGTGGGAGGTTTCTTTCAAATGCTATGCCAGAATATTTTTTTTTTTTTGAACTCTTGGCTAAGTGGTGTGTTGTTTAAAAAAACCCACACCATTCACCTCTTAAGGTTTTTGGAGTACTAGGAAAGACAGTAGATTTCATGATGCCTTTTAACCATTTCCACAGGCAAGTATACAGCACGACTGTTATTTACTAGAATTGTGTGATCTGAGTCTGGCTTTTGTAGACTTGGGAATAAGCCATGTTCTAAACTTGTTCTAAGCGCACACTGTTCGCTTTCTGAACACTTGTATGTCACTTGGCATGCCTCAGTTGGATGATAGATGACTGCAGGCGAGGCTCAGCAGGGCAAAGACTGTACAATGTATTTAACACATTTGACTGCTACTCAGTCACTGTCTGTGGTGATTATGTGAATATGATGCTTTGCTGTCTGCTTTGTATCACTCACTGCCTCTCAGAGCATAGCCTTCCTCATTTCCCAGACAAATGTATCCAAAGAAACATGGTTCTGTGGTCAGCTGTAGCCAAAGTTTGTGTTAATGTTTTGCTTGAAACTGCATCAGAAGGCTGCAGAGAGCTACATGCTCAATGAGCCTTCTAAGGTTTTTATTTCCACCTAAATTCGGTACACACCTGCCATTTATAGGTCTCGTTTTATGGTGCATTACCTCAGCAGAACTGGTCATTCTTGAAGAATCACAGAATGTTAGGGGTTGGAAGTGACCTCTAGTGATCATCTAGTCCAGGGGTCCTCAAACCCTGGCCCGTGGGTCAGATACGGCCCCCCAGGGTTTCCAATGTGGCCCGCCGGTATTTACAGTGGGGGCTGGGGGGGCGGAACTGAGCAGCTGCAGATGACTTCTGCCTACTGCACAGCCGGGCTGAGAAGGTGGACCATGGCATCAGTGAAGTGGGTGGCTCCCCCATCTCTCCCTCCCTCCTTCCAGCTCCCAGGCAGGACAAGCCAGGCAGCACAAACTATAGCCCAGCCCCTGACACTGTCTGAGGGACAGTGAACTGGCTTCTGTTTAAAAAGTTTGAGGACCCCTGATGTAGTCCAATCCTCCTGCCAAAGCAGGACCACCTAGGGCAGGTCACATAGGACTGCATCCAGGTGGGTTTTGAAAGTCTCTAGAGAAGGAGCTTCCACAACCACTCTGGGCAGTCTGTTCCAGTGCTCTGTCACCCTTACAGAAAAAAAGATTCTCCTCATGTTTAAATGGAATCTTCTCTGTTCAAGTTTATATCCATAATTCCTTGTCCTATCACTATGCCCCATAGTAAAGAGATTCCTTGTCCTATCACTATGCCCCTTCCAGTTACTAAATAAACATACTACAGAGGCCACTTACTGTAGGCAACTGTTTGTCTACTCTATCCAGGGGGACTGCACTGGATGATTTCTAGAGGCCCCCTCCAACCCCAACCATCCTATAATTCCATGATGCAATAAATCATAAAATGACACTATGGATAATACAGTCATAATTCCACTGAGAGCAAAGGTATACGGAGATCTCATGATGTCACGAGCAGGGAACCTCATCCTCATCACATTCTGTAAGACTGACAATACCATGTCAAAAATTAAGTGCTAAAACTCAAATGCTGCAATCATAGAATGGTTTAGGTTGGAAATGACCTTTAAGACAGGGCCCAACAATTAACCCCATGTCTCTAAGCTCCAGATCTCCATGACTTTTAAACATATCCAGGGATGGCAATTCAACCCTCTCCCTGGGCAGCCTATTCCAAGGCCTTATGTGTAAACAAACATAATAGATCACAAACTACCACTCCTCACAGACTCTCAAAGGTTATGTTCCTGGAAGCCCCACATTGTAAAAGGACATTCCCCTTGAATAGGAATTTTCCAGAGACTACAAGTAGTGTCCATTTGGTGAGGGCTGGTGACAGGGTCCTGCCCATATGCCGTATCGCTAATTGGAATGAGTCGTTAGTCACTAACTGCATTGTCTTTTGAACTCACTGAAGGCAATATGCTCGTGCAGGTGACAGGAATGTGATGTACTGAAATTCTTGCTATTCACTATTAGCTGTTAGCTCTTCTCTAGGCATTGCTTTGTGTGTGTTGTGAGAGGTAACAGCCACACTTTTTTTTTTTTGCAGGTTTTTTTGTTTTATAGGTTGCTAGGAAGGAAACATCATTAATATTCAGGAGCAGATGAAACATTCTAGTCCTGGAAATCATGCACGCACCCAGAGGATTTAAGAACCACAGCTCAAATCTTGTGCATCTTAGAACAGTGAGGTTGATGGGATTTTTCCCTATATGAGAATATTTATAAAAGTCGTGTAGGCGTGCTGTAAGGAAATGTAAGACCAAGCTCATCCTTTGAATGCTGTTAATCAAGTACCCTGGAAACACAAGAAATGTTACCACAGTGAGAAACTCATAGAAAAGGATTTAGTTACACAATATTTGCAATTAGATCAAGTGAGTGAACTAGAAGAAAAGGTTACATGGCCATGAATTTCTAGCACATCACAGAATCACAGAATGTTACAGGTTGGAAGGGACCTCAAAAGATCATCTAAGTCCAACCCCCCCTGCTGGAGCAGGGTAAGCCTACAGTACTGTCTCAAGATGTCCTGCATGGGGCTTGAACCCATGACCCCAGCATCCCATGCTCTACCAACTGAGCCAACCAGGGGCACATGCTGTTTTTAAAAGTTGCTGCCATTTACAAGCAACTGCTAAGGTACTCAGCCTTCTGAAAATACTTGTGAGTGATGAAAGGATGGGGGAGCACTGCTCAAAAGTTTGTTAGTTTAGACCAGACTCTGGGATTCCTCATTGGAACTCATGGCTTTCAGTCTTTCAGCTCACTCCTGGAGCTGCTTATATTGGATTCAAGCTGTGTGAGTTCAAAAATTTGAGGCAGTTAAATTGCTTATTTGTTAAACTTTCTCCTGATCTAGCTAAAATGCATCCACATTAACTGTATAAATGAAAAAAAAAAGTTTAGAAGGATTATTTAAGGTTTTCTTTTAATCTGAAGAGTACTGTAAAACATACTGCATGATTTTAAAGAACCAGCACAAAACAGACAAGAATGTAACATCAAGGATTTACAAATATATTAGCATTACTATTATTTTAAATTTACCGCATACACATGCCTTCTAGCCCAGGGCCTGACAGAATGCCTCAAGAATAACCCTGACTTATGGTCATTTGCTGATTAGAGAATAAGAACCAACCAGAGCACAAACAACTGCACAGCTAGTGACACTGTGACCTATTTCTAAACCTGTAAAAATGTTAGTGTATTCTCAATGCAACCAGTCTTAACCTTAATTTGAAAGATATTTTGCATTGCCTGAAATATACTTCAACGGCATAGCAATGCTATTGTTGCTAGTGAGGAAACAGAACTCTTCTCTGGCCAGTACTATTCTCAGGCACATTAATGAGATGTCTGAGAATAGCCCACAGGACTCTGCTTCGCGCATTCCAGTATTGAAGTTGTGTGAAAATGAGAGCCTCTGTACAGTTTCAAAAATACAAGAGGTTTACAGCTGTTGATTTAATGTTTCCCTTTTCCAGATCTCCTAGTGTCCGGTGTAGATCTGTCTGACTGCAGATTTCAGCTATAGAGCTTGTGTGCCTTGTCTCTCACATTGTGAGGAAGATCACAGGGCATTGCATAAAAAAAAATCTTGTTATCTACCATATTTTTAAATTTGAGTTTTTATCCTTTAATTTTGTCCTGGACAAACCTTTTTTCAAGTATGAAATTTAAGGTGGTTAAGCAGTGGGGAACCTTAATCAAAACATCTGACTGCAGAGTTCACTAGAGCATTGGTGCTTTATCACCTATTTTGAGAAATTTGAGAAAAAGTAATGCTTTTTTTCCCTGTCATTTTTGCTGTTAAAAGGACCCTGGACTGGTTTCTGGATGCTCTGTGAGAGGTACATTTGAGCAACTCATTTGCTGGTCTGATCAACACTGATGCTGATCTGATAGCCCATGGTAAAGGATCTGTCATTTGTATTGAAGCAACCAATCACACGGCTCCACAAACAGAAGTGACAGTTTTTAGTATTTCCATCAATATTAACTGTTTAGCATTATTATTTTAGCATTTATTGTGAGCAGAAACCAAGGTAGACATCACTAAATGAAAACTAATTCAAACTAAAACTCCAGAATAAAAATTCAGACTGATCTTAATTCATTGTTCCATGAAACAGACAGGCAGGACCTGGTATGTGCTTGTCAAGGGTTCCTCGGGATACAAAATTAAACGATTAATTTAGTTAACATGCTACTGCATCAAAATAAAAACAAAGCAAGGAAGGTTCAAAACTCACTTATAAATTGCAAGAAAAACACAAAACTAACTTGATTTGGGGAAAAACAAGATACATTTAATTCACCCAACATAAAAAACCACACACAAAGGCTTACAGAGATTGAGCATAACTGGCCCATGCTGCTATTTCCAAGCCCTTAAAAGGAAGAGATTTCCAACAGTTCCTGCCTCTTGTGGAAAGACTGCTGCCATGCCTAGCACAGCGCCAAGCATCCTCCCAACAACAGACAGAAGTGAAGAAGGAGCAGGAAGCTTCAAACCAATTATACCAGTTCACAGAGTTGAAAAGATTTCAGATTGCCATAACTTCCTAATGCCTCAGGCAAGAAACCAGTCAAACTATGACAGTGTTTGATGTTTGGGGTACCATGATCTGGAAGAGGGGGTGTGTGACCAGAATATACCTAGGAATGCTGAGCAGTGTGAACCTTCAAGTAGCAGGCTTAGGCAAGATGGAGTTATCTGTTTAAATAAAAACAAAGTGCTGCTATTTATAACTGCTGGTAAATTACTTTTTAAAAAAAGAATTCTAAAGCCTTGCATTTCTTTAACACTGAGATCTAGCAGGAGAGTTGAACTTTTGCTTTTCTGGACAAAACCTCCAGACAGAGTAATGTGAGGGTGAGGGTGACAGAGCACTGGAACAGGCTGCCCAGGGGGGTTGTGGAGTCTCCTTCTCTGGAGATGTTCAAGACCCGACTGGACGGGTTCCTGTGTGACTTGGTTTAGGTGATCCTGCTGTTGCAGGCGGATTGGACTAGATTATCTTTCGAGGTCCCTTCCGATCCGTAATGATTCTATGATTCTATGATTCTATGAAAAGTGACTGTGTAACATCTGTAGTTGTTCTGGATTCAGCTTTCTCAAATTTGTTTTGATTTAAAGTCAGTTCTTACAAAGACTAGCAACAATGTGGCTGTTCTGTTTTGGTATTAGTCATTATGCTGGTATTTTTGCACCACTGCTGGCCAATGACTTTCGAGAAGGTTGGACAGGGATTTTTTTATGCTTAAAAGAAGGTCCTAAGAACCCAGTTACTCTGTAACTTTTTGAGCAATCTGTGTGATTAGCTGAAGTATTAATTTCACAACTTCAATACAGACACCTGTGTTATGTGTATGAAAATGAAAGGAATCACTTTTAAAACAGCTAAACTGTATATTTAAGTTAAACAAAGAAATCAGTGGCATTAGGGAAAACTCTTGTAGTTACCGTTATTAGCGGGAAAGTTTGCAGCTGCCTCGTGACTTGGATGTAGGTTACAGTCTGCATCTTAATCTTCATTCTTAAAGAGAACAAGCATAGCCTGTCTCACATCTATATTTGGTGCAGAGCACATACTCCATTGTGCTAACACACCACATCAGGAAGGAATTTCAAATGCTTCCAAGGAATGTAGTAACAAAAGTCCCCGCTGGATTTCCTTACATGCATGGACAAAAGGGAACGTATTAATCTTGTGTAATGAACTGTTCCCTTTCTACTGCTGCTGATGGAGCCTGAGCAACAGACTAATGAACTGTCTAGTATTTCTTCATTCTCCTGATAGAGTTGAAGTTACTGGGCTACTGTTTTCAATGATGATGAGCTTGCAGTTGGGCTAAGCAGAGTATGTGCCACCTGTGAGCTGTCAAAATGGCTTCACTTTTGTATTCATCAGGGTGCAGCTCCACAGGCTGTACAGCACTTGTTTTGGACAACACTAAGTGAGACAAGAGGAATGCTGAGCTTCCCTGGTGTCCCCTACACGCCCACGGCCTGGGGGTGGTGATTGGGTAAGTCCATTCTCTGGCTAATTCTGAGGAAAGTGTAACCTCCTGCTATTTCTTCAGTAAACTTAAGAGAACATACTTGTTTTTTCACCTGGGGTATGAGAGAGAATGAGATGTGATCACTTCATGCTTCACATTTGTGTATTGCTTTCTGTTTTATCTTTTCACCCCATTCAACAGTTAACATTTTAATTGTTATTTTACTACTAAATTTACACTTGAATAGTCATAACTTTTTCCTCTCAGTCTTTCCTGTAGCTGACATTTTAAGGAAATTTATAAATCCAGCTTGTATTTCATTGGTTGCAACAGCAGAATAGAATTAAAGTTGCAAGGAAAAATGATGCCAAATAATTAATACATTTAGATTTGAAAACATCTGTTCCGATGAGTTGGCTTAGATGTACATCTGGTAATCAGTCAGGGCTGCTTGTGGCTTCCCTGGACCTATGCTTCCTTCCCCTTCTCTTACTCTTTTCCCCCATGAGGTGCTGTTTATACCTTTTGTTCTGGTTGAAACATCCTCTAGTTACCTGCAAGAGTCTACATAAAAAAATAACTTTTTTGCATGATTACATTGAACAAGGAAAGGAAGTTCTTTCTGAAAGCAGTAATGTTTTAATGTATTCTCAGAACAAGAAACTTGTTTTAGGAGGTCTGCATAAATACAAGAGGGAACTTCTTCCCAGTGAGGGTGACCGAGCACTGGAACAGGCTGCCCAGGGGAGTTATGGAGTCGACACATTTAAGACCCTCCTGGATGTGTTCCTGTGTGACGTGGTCTAGGTGATCCTGCTGTGGCAGAGGGTTTGGACTAAATGATCTTTCGAGGTCCCTTCCAATCTCTAATGATTCTATGATTATTTTGCTGCAGGGGCTTTGAGTGGAGATCCCAACACTTGTTTTTTATGATGCCCACCTTCAGCTAAGGTAAGAAGACAGAAGATCAGCCGAACAGGTTACCACCTAGCTTGGTTCATAATTTCTGTATATTTGGAAACAATCAGGGTGGTTGTACACTCTCTTCAGGAATTCAAGTAGCATGATACCTAATGAATAAGAAAGTGAGCAGTCTCTGTGTCAGCATTCCTCTTTACCAAGTATGTAAGTCAGGTAAAGAACAGGAAGACAAGTTTTCAAGTAAGAGCTGCTAGAAAGAGCGGTCTTTGTTTATAGAGCCTTTAATTTAAAAGCTGTATGAGCTTTTTTAAAATGAGAGTGGAGTGATATGACATGTTGTTATAATCCCTAGTTAAATCTGGCTGATCTCTTCTGTAATTTAATGAGTAGTGGGGACTTAGGCAGTGTTTTCACAAGTGCTAGACACAAATAAAATGAAGAGTTTGTAGAAATCCTTTAGGATCCCAGAAGAGGGTATAGGAAAGAGAATGCTTTGGCATGAAAGAATGTGACATGAAGGATTAATGACCTGGGGACTGAAATGTATCAGCTGTCATTGCTTCTTAGGTCTGTCTACCGTATGGGTTTTTGAAAATCGTTTCTGTGTACTCCATTCAAAAGTCATGGTTTGAAGATGCTGATCAGATTATTATTATTATAGTGTGCCAACAGTTGGAGAGAGGAGGACGTTAATAAACAAAATATCCCAGACCTTGACATGTCCGTTCGAGTTCCCTGTAACTGCCCTGTTTCTTCTGGTCCAAAACATTTCAGAATTTGCTTCTGGATCTTGGCTTCATTGCAGATGTGTGCTCTAGTCTGCAGTTAACAAGTGTAATTTATGCAAGAAAAGCATTACACACTATAAAAAAAAAACCAAGCAAGCAGATGCTTAGGCGACACATGTGGCTTCTTGCGTGGAAGTGTATTTCCAGAGTGACCTGAAACTCCAGTGTCACTTTCTCAGCTGTTCTGTGGAAGGAAGCCTAGCAGCTGCTGTCTCCTCCTCTAGGCTACTTGTGGAATGCTCTGGGCTTCTGGCAATGTAGTTAATATGCCAAACTAATATTGTGATTTGAACATGTCTAATAATTTCCCTGGACTGAATAAAAATGTTAAGTAGACTTAAAACAATAATTAGAGAAGTCTTTCTTATGCTTATTTAGGCTAAAAAAACAAAAAATAGAGGCAACTTACGATGGAATTGAAAAGAAGGTAAATTATCTTAATATTGGGCAGGAATAAAACACTCCAAGAATTCATACAAAAACTTGGTTTTATTCTCTGCTGTTATGGTCACTATACTTTTCAATATTTTAAAATTAAAAATCCCCTGTCTGCTTTGATTCAGCATCTGACTTACATACAAACGCTCATTCTTTTTAAAATCTTTGAGTGGTATTGTGGTAAGTAAATATATTAATTACCTAATAAACATACTTGTTTATTAGCTTAAAAAAGTATTTTTTTACTTGTAAAATGGCAAATTGTAGATTCTGTAAGTTGCATGTTTTAAAATCTCAAAACATCATTTTTGTCTGTATGGTAATTTTTTTTCCTATCTGTTGTATTTTGAGGCTCTTTAGTTAGCCAATGTCACATGATACGCACTGAAGAAGCCCTTTGCACTTCAGTTGATGACAAAAAATAACAGGCAGCTTAATGCTACCAAACTGGGGGTGTGTCAGAGCTCTCTCAAGAATGATAAACTCAGTGGAGTTGTCTATTTTTAACTTCCTATTCTTTCCCTTTGGCACAATAATCAGTGTTAGTTGAGCTGTTTCGCTGAGTGAATCCAAGGAACTCTGTTGCTTTCTGAAACACATAGCAGACCCTGCAAGAACATTTCAAGTCTGCTTTGATGTATGAAGTCTCATGTTGAAACATCATGTTAAATGAAGGCAGTTCTGAGCAGAAGTTTTTTGCAACAACCATCAGTTCCGTTGCTGTTCAGGCCGGGTGTACCAGTATTGTTATAGCTGTACTTAAGGTAAGGCAGCAACTGCTTGCATGTCTCTTACTGGCTTTCTGCTGCTCAGTGACTACTACTTCTACATGTTCTGTACAAGTGAATAATTAATATAACATTGCAAAAGGAGGTACTTTAATATCTATTAGTTAATGTCTCATGGAACTTCCTTGGAAGTTAACACTTGTTTCTGTCCTCAATTTCTGTTTGTGGGGTTTTCTTCTTTTTTTTCCTAAATAGAATAAATAACTTTGCTCAAATATTTAGGCTCTAAGTAAAGGAATTCCTCTTAGTCTCTTGAAAAACTAGTAGATAACCACAGAGTGCCGTGAAAATATGTTAGTAAGCATGATATTACCTTTAATTGTAGGTGAGACTCCGCAGAGTTACTTTTAAACTATACTCCGCAGTAGCTGTGCATAATACGTAGTCTACCAACACTGTAAATGTCTGGGGTGTTTTTTTAAGTACTTGCTGGAAAAACAAAATAGCCTAAGCCTGACATTGGATGGTTATTCCTGAAAACTTGGATTAATATTTCCACGAGTGTTACTAGAAGCCCTTATAAACAGTTGTGTTATGGTACTGAAAGGCCTGTTCTGTTACCTACACCTTGCACAAAATCTGGCCTAGGAGAGCAGCCTGGGTACCTAACTACTGAATTCCAGTCGGAATTTATTGCCAGTTTGATCCTTGGATGACTTGGAAAACATGCTAGCCTCAGCCACAAGAGTTTCTCTGCAGTCAGAACAGGGTGATAATGAGTTGGGCTGTCACCAAAGTGGGGTGGCTACTCAGGACCAGGTTTCTTCAGTTTTGTTCAACCTTCCCAGGAGACTGCCACCACAGGAGAGCAATTTTTGTTGCTAGAAGACTCAAGTTTAGGGTGAAGATACAGACTCGGTGTGCTATGGGAACCATGTTACTTCCAGTAACCCGATTGTTTCATTCCTTATCACCTCCCATTTCTTGGACTGTAGCAGTCCTGCAACACAGTGAGGAAACAATCACCTATGCTTTGGGTTGCTGTCAAGCTTCCTTTTGTTATGTATGTTGCTGCTGGTTGGGCAGTCTTTCTTTTTCCAGGATGCAAGTATATCGGATCCGTGTGGTAGGAATAAGATTCCCTATATCTTAAAGTTTCCTTAACCATCTACACAATCTTCAGCTGAAGGAGGAGCTAAGTGGGACAAGTTGTTTTCTCTCACTGGGATTACCTGAAGAGGTTTGGGCAGGCAAGCCCAAAATTTCAGTAGCTATTGCATAAGACTAGCATCTAGGATTGTTTGAAGCAAAGTTTCTATTATACCCATTTTGTTGTCTTGCAACAGAGTACATGTTTATGGGTCTCTGCGCTCCTGTGACCATGAAAAGTACACGTGATGTGTGAGTGAACAAATGAAGGAAAGCTTGTGTTTTGTAAAGGCTGTGATTATTTACTTATCAATGCAATTTACTTATTACAGTGTGGGAAATGTCTGAAACTTCAGCTGGCTGAATCAATACCAAATTTATTAGAAATTGGCAGCAACCATGATGAGACAAAAAAACTACTGAGAGATCATGAATTCCTCCTTGTTAAGCTTAAGGTAAGATGAGATAACACAACACAAAAATACATCCGGTTGTTACATCTCAGATGTAACAGCTGTCACGGCTGCCTGGCAAAGTGTAGGGTAAACTCTGTGTAGAATAAGATATGTTCAGCCTTGGTCAGTGTAATGGGTCAGTTAGAATCACAGAATCATTAAGGTTGGAAGAGATCTCCAAGATCATGAAGTCCAACCGTCAAATCAACACCACCCGGCTCACTGAACCGTGTCTCCAAGTTTCTATGCTGTTTTTTGAACATCGACCCCACCCCCTCCCCAGGCAGTCTGTTCCAATCCTTGATCACTCTTTCACTGAAGAAATTTTTCCTAATGTCCAATCACTCTTTGGTGAGCACGGCTGCTTGAGCGCCTGCGTGGCTACGTGCTGAGATGCAGAAGGGGGCTGTTTTTGACTCGAGGATTATAGCTGACAGGGGGGACTGACAAACAAAACCCCAAAAACCAAAACAAAGACATGGTGACTACTAGGACAAGGGCCAGTAGAAAATCAGTGGCCACCCAAACACAGACCATATACAATCATGTGGAAGTTCACGCAGGTGGTTGCAGTGTGTGCTGGAATCTGGCACTAATGTGGAGGATGGCAGGGACAGCACCTGTGTGAGATGTGAGCAAATCAATGATCTGATGACAAGGGTGGTCGAGCTGAGGGAAGAGGTGGAAAGGCTGAGAACTAGAAGAGACTGCGAAAGGGAAATTGACTATTTCCCTTTGTAGAGATTACAAATCTCTACAAAAGCTGATCTAGGGTTGAATCTTGGTGGCTCAGAGGGTCCAGCAACCTCCCTGCAGCAAGTCTCTCAGCCTCCATGCAGTAACCCACAGGACCAGGGTCACTGGGTACAGGTCTCTGGCCGGCGGAACAAAAGAAAGCAAAAATAGAGCAAGTGTGCTGCCCTAGGAAGTTCACAGCCTGCACTGCTCTTGCACAATAGGTATGATGCTCTGCAGGAGGATCATGTCACTAACAAGGAGGAGGATTCGAAGAGCCTGGTAGCTGCACAAAAGACAGGAAGCCTCAGGTCAGCCATCATGACCAATCCTGTAAAGAAACCTAGAAGAGTCATTGTTATAGGAGACTCCCTACTGAAGGGAACAGAGGGCCTAATATGCAGACCTGACCCATTCCATAGGGAGGTCTGCTGCCTCCCTGGTGCCCAGGTAGGGGACATTTTGGGTAAAGTCCCAAATCTCGTGAGTCCTTCGGATTACTACCCACTGCTGGTCTTTCAAGTGGGTAGTGATGACGCATCAATGAGAGGCTCACAATCGAGGGACTTCAGGGCCTTAGGGGAACTGCTGAAAGGATCAGGGGCACAAGTGGTGTTCTCCTCTATCCCTCTAACATCAGCAATGGACAAGAGGACATTTTGGAAGAGCCAGCAGCTCAATTCATGGCTCTGGAACTGGTGTCATCAACAGGGGTTTGGATTCTACAATCACAGCCCTGTTTTCAGGGCACNGATTTCAACCACCTTGACATCTACTGGAGTGACAGCACAGCAAGGCACCAACAATCCAGGTTATTCTTGG
>VXBP01009672.1:0-14971 GCA_013400115.1 Rhinopomastus cyanomelas
CTGTTATCTACCTTCCCCGAGCCACCAGTGGAGCTTGACAGTTGTCAAGCCATGCCTGCAAACCATGGGTAAGATTGTGTGAGATGTGCAAATTATTCTGTTAATGCCAGCTACCAAACACAGACACTTTAATACAGTCAAAATTTCTAAAACTTCTGGATGTGTAAGGAAAGCAGTACATTTATACCAGCCTTCTTGAAAATGCTGAGGGCTGCATACTAAGCAGATACACAATGTCTGTCATGAATTCAGAAAACAACATGTTTTACTTTAGGTTTTAAATGCACTCTGAGTGCTCTTCTCTGTTCTCACACAATGAGCCTCTGCTGAATATTTGTTGAACAGCAGGATTTGTAGTGTCTTTAATAAGATGAGACTTCATAAGGAGCCCCTTTCACAGAGCAGAGAGGGTGTGCAGCTTTTTACGTTCCAGCACTATCTATACTACTATTAGGAAGGTTTGAGAAATGCCCAGAATTATGCTTTCTTATTTCTTTCTTTACGAGTATCTGGCACAGGTCAGTTCCGGAAAAAGGAGGAGCACAAGATGTAATAAATGGATATGGGAATTGTTCAAAAGAAGAAATCAGATTTTTTTTTTTCTCAGCTAATTCTTTCTGACTAAGAAATAGGATTTTTTTTTTCTCAGCTAATTCTTTTCAGACTATATAGGAAAGGGGGAATTGTCCTCTTCTTCCACTAAAAAATACACAATTTATAATACACTCCAGGGGCAACCAAGAATTTAAAAAACAACTTTAATTGACCCTGGAGGTGAACTAACATGCTACTGATGAATTGTTAATGATAATTCTATTAGAAACAACTTCATTGCTATACAAATAAAAAAGTCTTTGACTATTTTAATGACAAAGATGTATATTAAGAAGAGGGCAATTTGGCTAATTCTGAAGTGTCCTTTGAACCTGCACAAATTTTCCATATCTTTGTATATATTTATTTATTTTTATCAATAGTGAACAGAAGGGGCTGGTATAACTTGAAATGCAACAGATGCATGCTGGAGGTTCTCTTTCAATTGTTTTAGTATACTGTAAATACTATTTCTGTGCTCTGATTTAGCAGTTTCTTGTATATACTTCTGGCTCCTGAGTCTTAAAAGTGATAGCACTAAAAATAGCACCACGATTTTCCTAAAGTGAAGATGCATATGAAGATACATGGTAGCTTACTTGTAAAGGTGCTGTGTGTCTCACAGGAATCTGATATCCACCTTCATTAAGTTATGAATTCTCTCTTTCCCAATACTTAATGCAGGCATTCAAGTTGTGTATTTTTTTACTCTATGCTTTAAAAAAAAACCCCTAAACTATTTCTGACTTTATTATATGTTTTAGAAGCCTTGAATATCTTTTTTCTTTCTAGCAATTTTGTATCAGAATCGAGCATTTATTACATTAATTCTGAGCTAACTTATTGAAATGCTGTATGTGTGGAAATTATACTCAGTTTTGCTTAAAAATTAGGTAAATTATCACGGTAAATGCTGTAAAATTAAGCCTTTAACCATTTCAGTTCAGTTTTAAGAACTGAACTTTGAGATCTCACATTCTTTTACAATTTTGTAATAGATTTGAGAAAACACATGACTATGCCTATATGAGGTTTCTTGAGCGAAACTAATTTTGCAATGAAGATAAATTTGCTAAATCTACATTTATATTGTATTGCAAAACTGGCAATAAAACTCTTTCTTTAAACAACTGAATAGTCTGTACATGTTGAGTGTGAAAATTATTTAGGAATAATCATGACACAACTTTCAAAATCTCACTTTAAAACAATCAATCTAATGTTTTAAAAGTATTTAAACAACTCCAATTCTGTTACTTCTGAAAAAGATGTTCATGCTACTTAGCAAATAAGAAAACCAAATACAGTAACTGTCTTCCTGTGTTCAAACTCATTATTTTACTGTAACGAAAATACATGATAAATATTTCAACAAATCTCTTGATGAGTAATTTCAATTTATACAATCATAGAATCATTACGGCATGGCATATCAATAGTGATGGAATAGTCACAGAAGCTGCATTTTACTAACTCAGACTAGCTGAGTCCACAACAACCACTAGCTCAATGAAGAGTCTGTGTTAAGATATATTTTTATATCTCACATGTGAATTAGAGCATTCAAATTCATGTTGACTAACAATTACTTATACTCAACTATTTTCTTTGATTATTTGGCATAATCAAAGACCAGGTGCTATCAGAAACTACTGATCTTGCATCCCTGTGCATTGGCAAGCCATAGAATCATAGAATTGT
Source organism: Rhinopomastus cyanomelas (assembly GCA_013400115.1). Lineage (NCBI taxonomy): Eukaryota > Metazoa > Chordata > Aves > Bucerotiformes > Rhinopomastidae > Rhinopomastus > Rhinopomastus cyanomelas. The sequence goes on from VXBP01009672.1 coordinate 2,296, forward strand.
TTAGGCTGGAGACCTTATTCTAAGGTGCAAATGCCTTTCAGATGAGATGTTAAAATACAAAATACAAGCCTTCCAGACATCCTCTTTCATGAATTTTAGAAGGATTCAGAGCATAAAACATATTCTTTTTATTCTCCTGAATTATCAAGTGACTTGGCTGACACAAATGCCAATAAAACTGTTGACTGACAGTATCATGTATCACAGACTAAATGTACAAAAAATGTGTCTATAGGGATGGTCTTTTACAATTCTGATACACTTTTCAAAATACACCTCCTTGCAGCCAACTGATTAAAATATTTACTTTCCTATTTCAAAGTACTGCTCAGCCATTTACAAACTTCTGACCTTTAATACTCTTACAGGGAAAATACTAAATGCAGCAATTTTAAAACAGCACTGAAAACAGGTTTGTTTTTTCTTAAAAGGCTTTCATACATCTTAAAGGATGCTAACAGCAGAAATTGAAAACTGACTTGAAAATATTTAAAAGGAAAGAAACTAATGTCCTATTTCTTCCTGACTTCTCAGGCTACTGTATTCATCCTGGAAGAACAAATACTCTTTTTTACTCCAAGCCACAACCTCTTTATAAAGTTAATTTCTGTGGCCAGCAACATTTATCTTCATTACATTAAATGATGAATGGCAGTTCTTATAGCATTGTTGGAATTAAATATTCTCTCCTTCTCAACATAAATCTAGCAGCTCAGGTCTTTTCTGTTGGCTTTGGGGAACAAAATAGGAGCAGAAAGAGAAAACAGAGGACAGAGTTACTTCACAACATTTACGAACACACAGTGTGTGAATCTGTAGTTTGCACTAGAATTCAATGGGAATAATTTGATAGAGTATTACTATCAGCATTAATTTCTCCCACATTTAAAACAATAAATCTTCATTCTATCTAATAAACCATCGTCTTAGAACAGAGATGTTTTCTTTATGAAACTACCTGCTTTCTAGGAAATAAAAAATTTGTCTCCTTCTCTTAGTTTGCCTTTATGATAACAAATGCAGACTTTTTTTTAAACAATTTCTCAGTAATGTTTACCACTGACATCTGAAATTAGAAATGTTTCTGTAAACTTCATAAGTGAGTCCAAGATATTTCTACTACAATAAGGAATCACGATTTGTAGGAAGGACTAAATGTGAAGACTGAAAAGATTTGTCAATTTTCTATTACTGCATTGTTTGCCTTCAATGGGAAAACTTAGACTGAAAACACAAAAGAATATAGAAGAGTTCATTCTGATAGCTGCAGCCAGCAGAGCACTATAGGTCTATGACACATACTGAAAACCTCAGGTGGAACATTCACGGTCCTAGGTACATACTGCAAGTGAAATAATAAGCTTTCACATCTCTCAGTTTTCTGAGATTACAGAAGTACCTCTTCTGTGTAGATAAGATATTTCTGAAAACCTGATTTCCTGTTCTATAACTATGTGACTGTTCCCTAATCCCGCTAAATTTAAGAGGCATTTGGTCAATACTGGAATATATACTTTTCTGTTTAGTTTCTCACATTATGTCATCATCTTTAGAATCTCTGAATCTGACGTCTTCCATTAAGCATCCAAACAAGTCTCAGTCTTCAGGAGACACTGAACTCAGCTTTACTGGATTAATGAAATCTATATTTTCAACACCAGGAACCCAGGCAATCTTAATGATGCTTTAAGAATAGTCAAACTCTGCAAATAAAATATACAAAAACCAGCAGCAGCACAAAAGCCAGTGGACCCAACAATGAGTACTAGAAATGAGTATGAGTAACAGCCCCTTGTCAAGGAAAGTTTAATAATGGTCTTAAAGATAATATCTACCTCAATTCAAGATTCTCAACTATGGACTACTCCGTTGTGTTCAGGCAAGCAATTTGAAAAACTTATCCTAAAATTAGGGAAACCTTCTCCTCTCTGATATTTGCAGTAGTTACATTCATGGAATTGGGTTTATATAATATTATTACTTACACTAGATTTTATCTGCATGTCATTAGGAGCAGGGAACTTCAATGAAATAATATTCTGGCTCAATTTTTAATAAACTTTTTTTTCCAAAAAAACAGATCAGGTTCAAATGTGTGTTTCTGTAGACAAGTTCTGGAAACATCCAACAGGTAGCTAAGAGGCCTCCTGATTAAAAAATAGTAGAGGGGTGTTAAGATTGTCCAGCTTGATCTAGTTATGGCTGTTCATATACTTATCATTAAAACTTTTAAGATCTCAAAGAAAATGGACCATTTATAGGGCACACAGAATTATTCTTGGACTTGGATTTTTAAAGCAGAACATAGTTTCAAAATTCCTTTCTGGCTCTTGTCTTTTGCCATTCATTCTGACTTACAGTGGTTGCACTGAAGTGCTGATTAATTTATGAAATCGTTGGAAATCTCTATTTTCACAAGTTTAGAAAGAAAACAAACAATAGTAGATGGGTTTGTCTTTGTTCTTTTTATGTTATTACAATTGACATAAGAAATGTCCATTTCAAATAACTTACAGAAATCTTGTAAGCAAAGCACTTTTTGAAAACAGATGTGAATGCAGTAGCCATCCTCAGCTAGGTAAACTTTTATAAACTTAGATTTGGTACCTTACAATGCAATTTGCATTTAAAGTACATATCAAACATGGGCACATCAGAATGGCTACAATTTACAAATAACATCCCCAGTTACTTCCTACCAGAAAACCCTGCTTTTCCTTAGTTTTCAAGCCAGATAATCAGACATCTTGGCTGTAGCACAAGATGTCAATCTGTTCTGTAAGAAACTCCCTCTCAGAAACACCTTAATCTAGATCTGGGATCTTGACACTGCAATTAATTGCCATTCATGTATTACCTGCACCCCCTCTTGCTATCAATGTAACTGTCACCCTTCAACACTGCAGAGTCCTATGTCTTTTATTAAAACTAGGGAACAGGTTTCTCATGCAGTTACAGTCCTCTTAGAATTTCTACACAATCTTCTTACCCAAAACCCAATTAGACCTTTTTCTCTAGTGTAGAAAGAGAAAAGGCCAGTAATGAGTTAACTTGTAATATTAATGGAATTACTTTATCTTTGAAAAGAAATCCTGAGCAGAAACATTTCCTACTCACACTGCGTTTTATATAACATGGCAGTTTTCCATGTTCAAAACTGATGATACATTATCATGCTTTTATGAAGAGGTATTTTGTTTTCATAAAATTCAATAAACATTAACTGCATAAATCCCTCATAAAAATAAAATAAGCTTATCTTCCAGCTTATGCGAGAGGAGCTTAATATCCAGTTCTTTAGATAATAGTTGTAAAACTGCACTGAATAAACATTTCAAAAGCAATTAAAAAAGGAATCCTCAATTTTTAATAAAGGAGGACTTGAACATGCAGTGACCCATGAAATATTAAAACAATGCTACATGTTTAAAATGGGCTTTTAATTTAAGTATATTTTATTGTGCACATTTACATGCACTCTGTCTGAAAAATAAAATACTTAACAATGAGACTGGACATTTCGTTTAGGATGAGGGACAATGGGCATAAGCTGGAACATGGGAGGTTCCATATAAATATCGGAAGGACCTTCTTCACAGTGAGGGAGACGGAGCACTGGAACAGGCTGCTCAGGGGGGTTGTGGAGTCTCCTTCACTGGAGCCATTTAAGACCCGCCCGGATGTATCATAGAATCATAGAATCATTATGGATTGGAAGGGACCTCGAAAGATCATCTAGTCCAATCCACCTGCAACAGCAGGATCACCTAAACCAAGTTACACAGGAACCTATCCAGTCGGACCTTGAATATCTCCAGTGAGGGACCCCCCTGGGCAGCCTGTTCCAGTGCTCCATCACCCTCACCGTGAAGAAGTTCCTTCTCAGGTTGATGTGGAACCTCCTATGTTCCAGTTTACAACCATTGCCCCTCATCTTATCACAACATGACACCGAGAACAGCCCAGTTCCATCCTCCTGACACCCACCCCTCAAATATTTGTAGACATTAATGAGGTCACCCCTCAGTCTCCTCTTCTCCAAGATAAAGAGACCCAGCTCCCTCAGCCTCTCCTCATAAGGGAGGTGCTCCACCTCTTTCTTCATCTTCGTTGCCCTACGCTGAACTCTCTCCAGAAGCTCCACATCCCTCTTGAAGTGAGGAACCCACAACTGGACACAATATTCCAGGTGTGGTCTCACCAGGGCAGAGTAGAGGGGGAGAAGAACCTCTCTTGATCTGCTAACCACCCCCATTCTGATCCACCCCAGGATGCTGTTGGCCCTCCTGGCCACAAGAGCACATTGCTGGCTCATAGTAATCTTGTTGTCCACCAGGACCCACAAGTCCCTTTCCCCTACACTACACTCCAACAGGTCAGTCCCCAGCCTATACTGGTACCTAGGGTTCTCCTTGCCCAGATGTAAGACTCTGCACTTACTCTTGTTATANTGATATGTCTGGAAACAGCCTCCAGCACAAATTGTTCCATCACCTTTCCTGGGATGGAGGTGAGGCTGACCGGTCTATAGTTACCCGGGTGTACCTTCTTTCCCTTTTTAAAGATGGGGTAACATTTGCTATTTTCCAGTCCCTAGGCACCTCTCCCGTTTCCCAGGACCTAGCAAAGATGATGGAGAGCGGCCTAGCAATGACTTCCGCCATCTCCCTTAGCACACGCGGGTGCATCCCATCTGGGCACATGGATTTGTGCACATCCAGTTTACTCAACTTATTCTATGTGAGTTGCTCAAGGCGATCCTGCTGTGGCAGGGGGCTTGGACTAGATGATCTTTCGAGATCCCTTCTAATCCTTAATGATACTACGATTCTATGACACACTTCCTTTAGAGATTCTTTATTTGCGTGGAAGTGAAACTAGCCATTTTTTTCTGCTGCTGCATAAGTAGCATTATAGTCAAGAAAGTAATGACTGTTTCCATTACACTAGAACTCAAGATTAAATCTTGAAATCTCTGAAAACTCTTAACCCACATAGTAGTTTTAGACAAGGATGAATAAAACTTTTGTGTGCCACAGTCCTTCAGTACATTTTGAATGGCAAAAAGTACTGGGGAAAAAAAAAGAAGAAAAAAGAAAAAACAAAGAGAAAATATCACAAACAAATTGTTTCTTATATGGGCCCTGTCTGAGATCACTGAGTAAAAAGGGAAGTTATTTCATATGGTGTCATATGAACTGACAGAAAGGCACTGTTACGCAGCAAAGATGCAGAAACTTGTACTTGGTGGAGCTAAAATAATTGGATTTTTCTCAAATAATTGAGTAATGATATCCTCAGGATTTTAGAACACTCACAGTAGGATCTCATTTTTAAAAAATATCTAAAGCTAATCGATTAAATTTTGTTAAACCAGAGACAAGAACATTTTTCATTATTGTGCCATTGTTTAGCCTCTAATTCCAATCCTTTAGCTATTGTTTTCTTTTTTATGTCACTAATGAGTCTGGCTTTTCATATGCATGGGTACAGTTAAAACATTTTAAAAACCACAGAACCAGAATTGTCAAAAGCCCCTAAAAACCACCACCAGCACTACCAAAAATCCCTCATACAAGCAAAAATCTGATGTGGAATTATCTTGCAGTCTGTTCCTGGACTGATTTTGAACATATAATAACATTCTTCTCTTATGCTACTTTTTCTTGATTCTCTGTCTGGACAAGATTTTAAGGTTTAACGATGCAGTGCCAGTAGAATCTTTGTAAGGCAGAAAAACAAGCAAACAAGTCATTAACAGGTCTTTTTTTGTATAAATCATTTTCATGATCTCTGAACTCTCATTTTACCTTTCATCAAAGGTACTATACTCAAAGCATTCACTATGAAAATCTGCATTATAAAACTATCTCATTTTTGATACTTTCATCTATACCAACCAATATTTACGGCCACCTAAACAGTACAACATACTTCAACAAAAGGCAAAAGTAGTAAAAGAAAGACATGAAACCTGTTAATCTTCTAAACCAAATAAAAGCACTAAGAAATGTTATATTCAGTTATGAGAAAGATAAAATTATGTAAGAGAGTTGAAGATCAGACAAAGGTCAAACACAGCATACAACCATGCTGCTTAACCCATCTTACTGTTTCAATTCTTTAAGATTTAAATATAAGTAGTCAGTCCCTTGCATATTGCTGGATCAAATAATCAAAGTTACCGTATTATATGGTAAGAGAACGGGGAAATCTGGCTCACTTTTCTGCTCATTGGCAAAAGTAGTTAAAATATGGTGAACAGAAGGGAATATTACCAATATTAAAAGTGGCAATGGAGAAGAAATTAAACTAGTATTCATAGACGAATCTAAGTTATTGTACTTCATACATTTTCATTTAGCATCCTGTTTGCACATGCCTAAACAAATAATCCAGACTTCAACGGTTTTTCAATTATTTATTATATAAATTTAGATATCATACATCTATGTTGTAGTACCAAATAAGACAAATGCTTATACTGAACAAGAAGAAAATAGAGAGCTTAAACGAAGGATGAAAATTCTGTTAAAACTGCACTTTTGCTTTCTGATAAGAATGTCAACTAAAAAAAATCCCTAAATATATTGTGGGTTTTTCTTATTTCAGTACCAAAAAAAACCCTGAAGTACTAATGTTTTATGTAGAGACCTTGATAATGCTATTAAATATCCAACCCATGTTTATACATGCCCTGAAAAAAAAAAACCAACTGCAGAGCCATTTCTTTGTGTAAGTATTTTGTTTCCTTTCCAATCTCCATCAAAGAAAAGATAACACAAAGGCAGTCTCTATTTTTTCTAATTAAGATAAAATATCAGCAGTTCATGTACACATTTTGGGAAAGACCATGCTTCTTTATAGAGGCAAAAAAGAGCAGCTTATAAAGTGACTTTGGTTCTAATATAGCAAGGACAGTAACAAGATATTAGGATACAGCATGACAGATGAAACCAGCATCACTGAAAGTACATGGTTATTCAGTAGGTTTAATGCAAGTCATGATGGAGGAAGAACATTACATTCTGCCTTCCATTAGCAATAAAAGCATTAGCTAGCTATTTTTTCTAACATCTTAAGGAGGGAAAGGAATCTAGGTAGACAATGGAACAGAACAAAGAAAGAGCAGTGTTCTACGTTAAAAAGAAAATACAAAGAAAAATATATTTTCTTATACCATCAAATACCAGCTTTTTTTTTTTCTCTCAGTATGAACAGGCTTAACCTGGTCTGCTAATGTGATGCCCATCAATAAGAAGGTGAGGAAGGATGATCTGGGTAACTACAGGCCTGTCAGCATGACCTTGGTACTAGATATAATTAGGAAGTGGTTCATGTTTAGCACACTCACACAGCAAGTGCAGGACAGCCAGGGGATCAGGAATAGTTAACATGGGTGTATGAAAGGCAGTTCTTGCTTGACAAATCTGATCTCCTTCTATGACCCGGTGACTCTCCTAGTGGATAAGGAGGAGGCTGTGGATGGTATTTACCCAGACTTCAGTAAAACACTTGACAAAGTCTCCCACAGCATTCTCCTAGAGAAGCTGGCGGCTCACAGGTTAGACAGGTGGACTGAACTCTTTGCTGTGTAAAATATTGGCTGCATGAGCGAGCCCAAAGAGTTGTGTTCAATGTAGTTAAATTGAGCTGGCAACCAGTTACAAGCTGTTTCCCCAGGGCTCTGTATTTGGGCCAGTTTTATTTAACATCTTCATCAATAATCTGGAGGAGAGGACTGAGTGCACCCTCAGCCAGTTTGCAGATGACAACTGGATGGTAGTATTAATCTGCTCAAGGGTAGGAATGCTCTGCAGAGGGACCTGGACAGGCTGGATCAAAGGACTGTGGTAAATTGTATGAGGTTTAGTAATACCAATTGCCAGCTCCTACACTTCATTCACTACAACCGAGTGCAATGCTGTAGTGTAGAGTCTTGTATCTGGGCAACAACCCCAGGTACCAGTATAGGCTGGGCACTGACCAGTTGGAGAGCAGTGTAGGAGAAAGGGACCTGGGTGTCCTGGTGAGCAGCAGGATGACCATGAGCCAGCAATGTGCTCTATTTATTGTACTACTTCATGTGTGTTCTGATCTCTGTGGATCTACAGACACAAAGGAACATGACAGCAGATGGGAAACCCAGTAACCAAGCCAGAGACCTAAGTCTCCTAGACAGCTGTTCCCTGAAATCCTCTAGCCCCATGAGATGATGGGTCATCTATAATGACTCCACAGGAAATGCCTTCCTCAGTTACCTCTTGAACTGAAAGGACTCGCTGTATAGGTGTATGTAAGATCCCTTATGGGATGCAGGGAAAGATAATTTCAGGATTGCACAAGAAATTATGGGATGCTTGGGAGTGAAAAACAGGGAAAAAGCAGGACTGAAGTGGAACAAATTTGTGAAATTGAGTGATAAATATTAAACAGCATCAGTCACATGCAAACCATGGAAACAGGTGACTGGTCATGCCATGCCCTCCATCAAATCAGTGCAGTTTGTCCTGACTTATAATTGAACTACATTTCCAATTCCTTTCCTCCATGAGAGTGGTCTGTTCAGTGCACATGTGTGTATGAAGATCTGTGTGACCCAAACTGGAGCTAGATCAGGTCTGTCTGTCTCATTGTTTGTCTGTGATGCCACCAGCCAGAGAGGACAATGAGCCTGCATGTTGAGTTAATGTGTGTGCCAGTGTTTGATTGCTCATGAAAACCAGCCTGGACTAGCTTGAAAATAGGATAAGAGTTTGGGAACCACTGGAGTGACCACAAGTCTGGGCCACTCACTGGAGAAGCAAAAGGATTGACAAGATGGCTACTGGAGACGTCAGGATATCCTACAGACAAGAGGTTTACTTATTTGTAGGGTCATAAAACTCGTCCATCTAGTGGCTTTATTGTAAATGTGTGTTTGTATGTGTGAGGACACAAAAGGTTCTATAGCATGTGAGGTTGTGTGTGTGTATGTGTGTGAATGCACGTGTGCACAGGTGTGGGTTCTAGCAACAGAAGATGGGCTTCGGGCCTTGGTAGCTAACATGCCCACATACAAGCAGCTGAGGAGACAATGTTGATCCAGGGGCCAGCTACTGAATACTGCTATCCAGAAATGAATTTCCTGTCTGGGGAAAGACCTTAAGAGTGTTTGGCAGTCAGCAGAGAATGGACTCTCCATCCTCCTTTAATAAAATATTGTTTCCTCATGTCATGGCTGAGTCACAACGGCAGAAACTTGACTGCTTTACTGCTCCAACACAAGAGGGTGGTGAGATCACATCAAAGCATGGTGTGTGTGATAAAGACAGAATTCCTCTGAATCCCCAGGGTGGCTATTTTGTGACAAGAACTACAATTTTATTCTTTCAGTTGAAAAGCTATTATTACTTAATAGTTGTATTATAAAAGCACCCGCAGGTCCCACTTTAGGATTGGAGACTGTCTGTGACAAACATTGCTTTTGGAAAGATTTAGTTCCTGTCTGAAGACACTGTGATCAATGGACAGCCTGGCAGCTGAAGAAAACTAATACTGCTCCCAGATTTCCTTATGCCCTTTTCCAACCACCCTATGTTGCCTTTAAGCACCGAGGGAAAAACAGTTTGCATTGAGGTGTGATGAAATTCAAATCCTGTGTATATACTGACATTGAATAGTTTTGGTTCTGTATTTGTTGTGCTATGAAAGGATGTCAGGGTTGGACTTGATGATCTATGAGGCCTCTTCCGACCTTGGTAATACTGTGATACAGTGATACAAAAGGAGGACCTAATAATGTTGCAATCTATACTAGCTTATTTTCACTAAAGGATTTTAACATTTGTTTTTGATAATATAGCTCATGATTTCCAAATATAAATATACTTTTCTTTCTAAAATGGGTCAACAGATGAAATATCTGCCACTATGCTTTTCAAATTTGTAATATGCTACCATTGCTGTAAATCTGACACTTAAAATGAAATAGTATAGTAATTTTATCATTGCAAGATAGAAGCATTAGGAAAAAAAATGAAAAAAGCAAGGTAGATAAAAGACTTTGTGTGGAACAGTGTGAGCAAACAGCACGATGCACAGCAAAGTGAGAAGCCTGTGTAGATTCTGAGAAATATTGTGAATCCAAGACCACAGGATGAGGAAGTAACACATGCGTATGCAGGTGAACAGGCAGATCTTGCAGCATATGAAAACCTCCTCTTGATATAGCTGAGAAATCCCATTAACTATGTCTCAGCTACAGGGCTGTGAAAAGATGAGATACAATAAGCACTGATGGGAAGTCTCAGAAAAAAGAGATTAGAGAAAAAAATTAGTCTAGAGTGAGAAGTCAGATGACTTCCCTCAGTAGCTGACAGTGTTTTAGCCTGCTGTCTTAAATGTTCATCATTGTTCTGCCTCCTTGTGACTCTTGCAAACCCTGAATGCACTAGAGCTCTCTGACTTCTCTCCTGCATGATTAATCAGACACAAAGTCTAATTACTCATGCATTAAATGATTAATTTTTCTTTTAACTTATGGAGTATGCTTTGCTGTACCAATGGTGTGATTAAAAAAGATCTTCAGTGCTTAAAGTAAACAGCTTAAACGTGATCATGCTGTAATTAACACCTAAACATACAACTAAACCTTGTGACTTGATCTGGGGCATCCTGCTGTGGTGGAGGGATTGGACCAGATGATCTTTCGTGGTCCCTTCCAATCCCTAATGTTCTGTGGTTCTGTGAGTTATGGGTGTGAGCTGGAACACAGGAGGTTCTGTATAAACCAGAAGGAACTTCTTCACAGTGAGGGTGGCAGAGCCCTGGTACAGGCTGCCCAGAGGGGTTGTGGAGTCTCTTTCTCTGGAGACATTTAAGACCCGCCTGGACTTGGTCTAGGTGATCCTGCTGTGGCAGGGGGATTGGACTAGATGATCTTTTGAAGTCCCTTCCAATCCCTGGTGTTCTGTGATTGTGTGATTCTGTAATATACAGGTCTAAGTGTATCAAACAGAGCTCTGTGACAATGATAACCTACACAAGCTGTCTAAACTGCATGGGAATTTTCTACTTATTTTTTCACATCTTGGAAAGTGCCTGCTCATGCAAATGAAATACTTCTATGAAAACTCATTCATTTTTAGATTAAAAAATGAAATATATTTCTGAGGTTCACAGTAAACAACTACATATTCAGACATTATTGTCACACTGTGCTAATAACAAGGTCAGCGGAAGACCCAGGCATCAATCTGTCCCCTCACTCTTTCTGGAGGATGATGTGAAAAGAACATCCTGTATCCTAGTTGAGTCCTATGCATTTTTCTTTCACACACTAGAATTTTTCATTATAAGGCAGAACAAGTTGGGTTTTTTTTAAATACAGAACTTTCACAGGATAGGAAAACTATTATCTTTAACTGAGTATTGAGATTCACTACAGATGAAAGATAGCTTGCTATTTCATAATTTCAGTCTCAAAATAATGTCCCTGTGGTGGGTTCAGCACCACAATTCAATATCAAAGAAAGGAAAGCAAAGCAGTGAGGTCTCAATGGCATCTCGGACAAAATTCACCAGACAACTGATGGCTTAGGGAAACTCCAGAAAGGTTTATTAACACTAACTATACAGAAAAGGTTATGCAAGTCGGTGCATACAAACTGTGTCATTAATGCCCTCACAGAACCTGAGAACATATAATGCGAAACCACTCCAGTTTGGGCCTTGGATCTTCTTCTAATTTAGAGACCTGGGAAGGAAAACATGTCAGTCCGGGATGGCCTGAGTTTCTCAGTGCCCACACCTGCATCCCTCAGTGCAGCCGCATGCATTTCAGCATGGCTTCTCCAGCTCAACGCATAGGGATGGCCTGACTCATCAGCGCCCACACCTGCATCCCTCTATGCAGCTGCATGCGTTTCAAAGGACCCAGTCTCTGTCTTTCACATCCAAGGTTTAAGGATTCTCCAGTCCTCCTGCTTTTCCTTAGCGAAGCACGAAGGAGCTCTCCCCAAACCTAAGCACTGCCAGTCTTTTCTCAGCGGCAGGAATGACAGTCTCTCCTCCTGCTGATCACACTTTCCAAAATGGCGGCGGTCCAGTCACAGGGCCCCAGCCGCGTGCGGGGTCCAACATGGAGACCGACCGCATGGCTGCGTCAGCAGGGCCGCACCCCCCCCAACTCCACACGTGGACGAGAGGGTCTTCCAGACATCCTCTCCTCTCCTCTCCCTCTCGTGTCTCAGCTCCAGGGGGAAGAGGAGTAGCCCAGATCACCAATGCTGAAGGCTGTCCGTGGTGGGGGCATTTCTGCATCAGTCTTGCTTCTCCAGTCCGGGCGCGGTGCGGCAGCGAGCAGCGGTGGCACCACGCTGCCGCGGCGGTGGGAGCTGCTTCGGTCCGGGGTCGCGGTGCGTCCGCGGCTTTTTCTCTGGTCTGGGGCACTGCTTCTCGGGTCCGGGGCCGCGGTGCTAAGGCAGCGAAGCCGCGATGCAGCGGGACCGTGCACCCACAGCAAGTTGCGGCCGGGGTCGCTTCCAGACCCCATGGCGGCAGGTGCTCACCGGCGGTGGGGTCAGGCCGGGGCCGGGGCCGCGGCCTGTTCGGAAGCCACAGCAGGTTACGGCTGCTTCAGGAGCCGCTGTACCCCCGGAGCTGCGGGTCCCACCCCCCCCCCCCCCCCCTTCCC
>VXBP01009672.1:24831-59500 GCA_013400115.1 Rhinopomastus cyanomelas
CTTCCCTCAACTCAGCTACCATGGAGAGAAAGTCACTTACCTGTTCACAACGTACGCACGTGTTTCCGGCACCACTCTCTTGCAGCGGCATAAGGCTCAGGCATTCCCTGCAGCCAGGAGTCTGAACAGCTGCATCCATTGTCAGGGGGATTGTGTGGGTAAACGAATCCCTCCTAGCAGCTGCTCTAGCCCTGGACCTTCTAACCCCATCCATTGCCAACAAGAGGAAGACAGGAGAGAAAAGATTGAAAGCAAGACAGAAACACGACCTAACAGAACAAGGCGGTGTCCGCAGCCCTGCCTGCTCGCCCTGCCTGTGTGAACTGCCGTGCAAACTGCCTTGCCATGATCCTGTTAGCCTACTCCTGTTCACCGTGCTCCGGGGTCACCGTGCTCCAGGGTTGCCGTGCTCCTCTGGAGGCTCTTACTCTTAAATACTGGAAGGAGAGTCGCACCGAGACTCCTCCCTTCCGGCTGCTGCAAAGCTACTCGGGAAATGAAGGCGCTTCGCTGCTGCCGCGTGGTTTTATCACAGAATCACAGAATGGTAGGAGTTGGAAAGGATTTTCTGAAGATCATCTAGTCCAACCTCCCTTTCAAAGCAACACCACTTAGAGTAGTTTAGAGTAGGCCACACAGGACTGCATCCAGGCAAGTTTATATAGTCTCTAGACAGAGTCTCCGCAGCCTCTCTGGGCAGCCTGTTCCAGTGCACTTTCATTCATAATAAAGAAGTTTTTCCTCATGTTCAGGTAGAGCTACCTGTGCTGCAATTTGTGCCCACAGCTACTTTCCCTTCTATTTATCTTGGGGGAAATAATCAAACTCTTGTCTTATTGATGTAGTTTGAAATTTGATCAGTTTCTTGAGGCATTGGGAAGTTGAAGCTTTTGGTTTTGGATTTCCAGCTCCTCCTTCTTCTTCTTCTTGACTGTTTGTCTGTGTTCAGAGAGGACACACATGTTGCTAAGTGCCGAACATGGTGGCCATCTTGCCCTAGGAACATGGTGAATACAGAGAGAGATACCTCAAGGATCAGTGGAAGGAAGGTTTCATCTGAATTCCATGGCTTGCTGAAATAGAGAGTGTTCTCCCCTTGTTCACGGCCATAGGAATTGGCATTTCAGAAATGGACAGCTGATGTGGAAGCACATGGAACAAAGAACTGGATTTTAAAATGCCCTCTCACGCTGGGGGATGGCAGCATGAACTTTATGGACACAGCATTTCCACACAAATCTCCTTTCCTTTGAGAGACTGTGGATTGGCTCAGTTACATATGAATATGTGATAAATCTCTGTTATGTCCTTGTGTGGTTTTGGTTTGGGTTTTTTTAATGTGGGGTGAATTCTTTATTCTGATTTTTATGTGAGATGAATGAAATGTCTTGGTTTTTCCCCAGATCAAGTTAGTTCTCATTTTGCCTGCAAGTCTGGTTTCCAAACCCTCTTTGTTTTGTTTTTGTTTCATGCTATTGGTGCATTACTTAATTAATTGGTTCATTTAATCTCAGGGTTTAAACTGTTGACACTTATCTGCTAATTTAAAACACAGAACATTTATACTTAGTATGCTTGGTGTGGCTTATATCACGTAACTCTCACTGAAGAGCAAAATCTATGGACATGCCTTCAAACTCCAAGGAGTACAAGGCAAGTTCATTTTTTCTGCAAAGAAACATTATTTCTGAATATGCCTTTAACTAGGTTTCACATGTTCACTAACTTCTGAATATCTTAGTAGTGGGTATTTACACACTTTTCCTCTACTTCTGCTGTGCTGGCTCGTCCGGGATGGTATGATATGTGAGACAGTAGCAGCTGTATGAAGGACACAGACAGAATGCACACCTGAATAGACAGCATGTTGCTGATTTCTGGGTGCAGCTTTACTCTAATACACTTATAAAAATGAACATCATACCTTAAAAAAAGTAAGAAATAACATTTTTTAAAGGCTAAGGTTTTTAGGGCAGAGAAGAGTAGGGAAATGGTGAGAAACTTAAACAAGAAGTAAAAGTCACCATTCCTGACATTCCTTTGGCAGGAAGAATCAGATGATCACAGTATCACAGTATTATCAAGGTTGGAAGAGACCTCATAGATCATCAAGTCCAACCTGTCACCACAGAGCTCAAGGCTAGACCATGGCACCAAGTGCCACGTCCAATCGTGCCTTGAACAGCTCCAGAGTTGGCGACTCCACCACCTCCCTGGGCAGGCCATTCCAGTGGCCAATGACTCTCTCGGTGAAGAACTTTCTCCTCACCTCAAGCCTAAATTTCCCCTGGCATGATAACCCTGGACTGATCAAGTAATCTAGTTAGGAGATACTGTAACTATTTGGAGCTAAGCAATAGAAAGAAGCTCTCTATGAATCAGAGTACCTCCTTAGAATGTGCATCAAGCTCTTTCCCCTAATATTTGAATACAATGTTTAAAAACAGTTTTCTGTAAGTATCTTTCTTCCTCTTCCTTTCCTGTCTTTATTCTCCTTCTTTCCCATCTTAACACACAGTGCTGATGCATTCCCAGTAGACTATTTTCTCTGTAGATCTACTGTTGACACGTTTACAGCAGACATACAGTCTGACAGCCTGATTTATTTTTAAAATTCTAAATTTTTCAAATTCTACTTTACTAAACATCTGTAGCATTATATCTGAAGACAGACTGTCTCCTAGCAAATATTTTCTCAGACTGTATGTTGGTTTTTTGGTGGATGGTACATCTGTAATCTCTTCTGTTACTACCAGGAAGTGTTATAGATCAGCAAAACCTTCCTTTCTGCACGTGAAAATGGCCTAATGTAGAAGCATATAGCAGACTGGCAACAAGAACATTAAAAAAAAAAGTTTGATCTGCAATGTTGATGGGGTATATTGGTAAATACCTGTCAATGAACGGTGAATGATAGTGCGAAATAAATTAAAAAAACTGTAAGTGCCATAAAACTTCATCCTGAAGTGCTGAGAACTGAGGCTGACACATGGATGATTCCTTTTTCCTATGAGAGACCATCAATCTCCAGATTCTCATGTGGGAATGTGGAATACTTCCCTGGCTTGGCTTTCCCAGAAGCAATCAACCTGGAGAGACAGAGTCGGTTGGGTGGCAACAGGGATCTGCTTCAGGAGGGAAGCTGTTGAAGCAGCACCACAACATTTAAGGGACGCTGCTTGCAGAGTCCCCTGGGAGACAGAGTTTTGCTGGCTCTCTTCAGTGGTCTTATCTTCTTCCTCTCTGCAGACAATGAATCTACACCAGATAATGACTTGTACTGTACGTTTAGTGGATATTTTATTTGATAGATTCAGCTGGGTTTTCCTTTTGTTATGGACTGTCTTGTTACCTTTGGGTTTTCTGTTGGATTATTTTTTGTTGGAGGTATTCTCCTTTATCTCAGTGGTGACGGGTTATGGACACTTACCTCTACACTGTGTAGGAACAGCCAATAAACTGTGCTTTCTGCTCATGGCCGTGCTTCTTGGGCTATGTTGCAGATTTGTCAAAACACATCTGCACAAGTTGTCACCGCTACAACTGGAGTCAACCCAGAAATACAAACTGGCATACCCGTGTGTCTTAGAGCTAAGCTCTCCTGAAATTTTATCACCACAAAAAGCACATCCATCACACTAGCAACATTGCTCACAATTTTAGCTATATTAATATAAAGCAATAGTAGGAAGAAGTACTTCAGCTCTCCGGAGTGTGAGTACTCATTGATTCAAAAGTACATCAATGAATCTGCAGAATTTCTCAGAAGTAAATATAGGAACCATATACAAAGCTAGGGGGCTGTCTGAATGACTCAGATTTGAACCTCTTGCCACGAAGAGCTTGGTTCTGCTCTGCCAATCATTGAATTAGGCTTTTAAGAGTATCTCAGAAGGTTAAACTGGATTGAGCAAAATGTTCTCCGACAGCAAGAAAAAGTGCATCTCAGAGACAGTTGCACATAATGGTAATAAAATCTTCACACGCATCTCACTAATATATACAGCTTTAAATAAATTATATTTATAAATGTGCCATACATTATATATTATTAAATATTATACATGGATGCTAAGCCTACAAATCTGGATGCACATACGTCATTAATATCTGGCCTGGATTACTGTGTTTGAATAAGTCTTTGACAAGAAATTTTAAAAAAAACAAGGAAGGAAAATCCTGTGAATATATTGAAAATTTATAGTTTTCAGTGTTAATTTTTTTCCTACATACACCTTAAAATAAGCTGCTATGTCATATTGTGCCAGATTTGAGTTATAGTATTCAAAGTAAATACAAAATAAAAGACATAAATACTTGCTATCTCCTCATAAATTATAGGCTTTCACAAGCTTGTATTTTATAGACTGATGTTGAGGAACATAAAGCTTTGTCAGTAATTATGCAAAGGACTTACAGACTGTTTTTAACAACTGTCAGATCTTTGATGAAAGTTATGAAAGGTCAAGTAAAATAATACTGGGAGTCATGAGGAGACATTCAGGCTGTCAGGTAGCAGAACACTTTTTGGAGATTTCTATGTTTACAGTAGTAAAATAGCTTGAATGTGTCTCTGTCTCTCTCTATATATATAAATGTAAGATGATATCAAGAGGAATCTGGGAAATACCAATGATTAAGATAAGGAGAAGAATCTCAGGGAAATACTTTAATATCTTAAAATTATTTGCTTTGTTCATTGGTCTTTTTCAGTGAGTGTCAGGAAGCTGTGAAAAATCTTTTCATGGAGATGAACTGAACGTTTGGGTAGATTAGGCTCTTTGGTCCATTCTTAATGAAGAGCAGGAAGAGGACTAGTAGGCTAAAAAGAAGTAATCAAATGGGAAAAGAAGACACAGCAGCTTATGATTATTATCATAATCATAAGCTCTCTATAAATCACTTCAGAGGAAAGCTGGAGGCAATTCTAATTTTTTTTCCAATAAATTATAAGTTGGCTAAATGTACATACAGCAGTGCATAAGCTGAGCTTTCTGCATACAGGCAAATTATGGCAAGTGGTTATGTGGCACTAATGCTGCTGCTTTTCCTGATACTATTGTTTATGTCTCCACTCTGTCTCCCTCAACGTTGTTCTGGTTGCTAGCTTTTACACTGATGACAGGAGCAGTGACAACAGGCACAGCAGCAGGCAGCTTCAATCTGTGAGATAAATCTTCATTTTAGGTATCCTTTGGAAAGAGATTGTCTTCCATATTGTTGTAGTTTAACTCTGGCCAGCAAGTAAGCACTACAGACATACTTACTTCCCATCCAGTTGGACTGGGACGATCACAGAACGGTTTAAGTTGCTAATGAAGGACAAATCTTTTATTAGGCCAAAGGCCAACCTTCAGATTTGAAAGAGAGGTAGCAACTACAATTCTTCACTATTTGTCAGACTTTAGAAAATAATTCACCAACAAAATGTTGGCTGAAAGAAAAGGTTGATGCCAGTAGAATAAGATAAATGTTGTAGGGAGAAGAAGCAGAGGTGAGACACAACATCCTATAATATATATACTATCCTGTGTAAATAAGTAATACGCTATTGCATTTCAGTTGTGACCACTGATTCTGAAGCCATAGCCGAGACTTTCTTGAATACCATACATCGTGTTAGCTTCTTGAGACTTCAATTAATTAAAAACTTTTAGGACAGTTTTTGAACTGTCATTATACTGTCCTGATGATTTGTCCCATGGTACTCATGTGAAATTCATGGCTGTGATTAAAACTTTTTCTTCTCTGAAATCTAAAGGAATCCATTGATTTTCAGCACAAATGACCTTCATAATGCTCTGTTTCTCGGCTAAATACCTTCAAACTAAAACTATTTCTTTTTTAGGCACTCTTGTGTATGTTTTGTGGTCAGGAAAGCTGAGGATTAGGATAAAGTTTCCACTACTATGCTTCCCATTATGCTGATACTACGAGTTGTGTTTTGTGCACAGATTAACATGACCCTTTGCATTAACTGATTAACTTTGATAACAGTTATAATGAGCTCACACTATTATTTATCACAGTATATCTAGTATACTGCATATCTGTATTTTATTGTGTTCATTTTTTTTAATAAAGTTAAGTCAATAACAAGACATTACATTCTAAAACTCTGCTTTCTGTTATTCTGTGATATAACTGGGCTTACCAGAGTGGAGTCTGAGGGTACTGGCTCAGTACTTGTTGGGGACAGTCCTAGTGGCTTTGAGTGCCAGAGTGCCAGTGTTTTTAGAATCAGAAGGTGACCATCCCTCTCAGGTGGGGATTTAATTCCTTCCCTGAAATGCCTGTACACCAGTACACAAAGTGTGGGCAACAAACAGGAAGAACTGGAGATCTGTGTGCAGTCACAATGCCTTGATCTCATTGCAATTTCTAAAGAGATGGTGGGGTGATGCCTTTGACTGGAGTGTTATAATGAAGGGGGATCATCTTTTCACATAAACTAGCTGCAGTTGGGAAAAAAGGTGTTCCTATAGAATCAAGCAGTGAGAAGCAATAACTGGGAATACTGCATAAAGTACATTTGTTCAAGTGATTACGTATTAAAGTAAAAGAAAACATATTTTCAGATATAAAGTATGAAGTGAAAGGGTATTTATGGTAGAATAAAAACTCCCAGTATTCCTCTAAACAATCTGAACACATGGCACCCAAGTTAATTCATTAATTGTACTTAGAAGCAGTGTTTTCAGGGAGAGGTTTCTAAGAAATGTCTGTTATCATGGAACTCAAGCAAACAGAGGGGTTATGAGCTGAGGTCCCATTGGATAGTTGCCCCATCGCTCTGTTGGTCATCCTGCTCTCCATCTTCCTAGGACTGGAAGGAGACATCTCAGACAGCTTTGCCAGCTATCTGCCCGAAGTGCATGGAGGTCTCCCTCTTTCCAGGCCACATGTGATTGAGTATGTAAGAGAAGACGACAGCTTTCCTGGATGAGTCATTTCTCAAGAGGTACTGTAATCCAGCAGGCAGTGTCCTTATCTGGCAGGTGAACAAATGAGAAGAGACCTGCCCGAAGTTCAACATCTCACATTATTTTTTTGCTTTTTTTGGTATTACCTTGTTTGGATGTTTTTTAATTTTCCAGTATGGCTTGCGTTTCTATACATTGCCAATTACCTAAGATTACCTGTAGGATTATAAATTACAACTTAATAATAACTAATTAAAATTAACACACAATTACTTTATATTACAAGAATAAATTATACATAATTATGTTCTGTCCTGTTGCATTAGTTAATTCAATAAATTCAAAGCAAAGGCTTTTATCTCTCCTTTTCCAACAAACAAGTTTGCTCTTATGCCATTTTATGTACAATGAAGTCAGGACTTCATTCATGTTTTGCCTTCTAATTCAAAATTCTTAAATATGGCAGAATTCTCAGTAAATAATGTGTACTGGATTCAAATTATCTCTGGAATGTTTTGTTTTTCAGTCTTAATTAAATATTTAATGGAGATATTCTCAAACAACTGCTTATGCAAAGCAAGTAATTACGGCAGTCTTAAAGTATTTCATACAACAGTCTTCAATTTCTTTAGTTATTGATTTTTCATTCTTCTGTGATTCAAAAATAGAAGTCAAACTTAAGAAATCATATATGAACAGTATTAGAAGTAGCTGAGACCAAAACGCTAGGGTTTACCAAAACCTAGGTTCAAAAAGGAATCTAGAAAGCTGGACAGAATGCTTAGTTGCGTCATCAGCATCAGAGTATTTCCATGAAATGCTTCATAAAAAATAACTTCTTAAAAACAAATTCTATTTAATTTCCTCCCTATCCTTATGATAGGAATTTATTTTAAATCTTAAAACCTGTCTGATTTTTTTTTAAGATTAATCTGTAATCTACTTCAAAACTTTTCTAATTATTAATTCTTGTAATACATCTCCTTCAAGTAAGATAGGGTTTCATTTTGAAGATGCACACATACTCTGTGTGCTCAGATACTCAGCACAAGTAGCAGTCCAATATTGACATAATATTTATTTATTTACTCCATGCTTACTTTTCAGGGCATGAAAGAATGATTTTACTGGCCACCTGCTGTGCTGTAGAATAGCTTGCTATCAAGCAATAAGAAATTACAGATTAAGCAAGATCCAAGACTGCATGATAGCAAACTTCATTCAGTTCCACTCTCCAGCAACTCCTGATGATTGTAAACAAACAGCACTGAGAAATGAGAAAACAAATTCTGTATTCTGAATAGAATCCATTCTTCCCAAGTAGAGAATAGAACAAGGAAGTCGCAGCATCCTGTGAAATGAACATCCTGAGGCATCTTCTGAAGAAGGAGCATAAGGATGACTAAAGTACAAAATTAACAACATCACTTGAAAATCAAGCTGAAAAGAAAAGCAGCTTTTCAAACACATTCTTCTAAAGATAATACTGGACATTTTGGAGATGGTAGCTTTTCACTGTATGAAGTCTCATACAGATTTAAAATTAACTATAAAAGTTATAAGGGCTTACAAGTTAGTTTCCATAAAACCAGAGTCTACATAAAAATAGTCTACAGGTGGTAAGACTACAAAGTGGATACTGAGGCCCAAAATCTTCAGGGCCCAGGAGATGAAAGAATCAGTCTCTCCACCCTCTTACTGACTCTTAGAAAAAGACTGTAGCAAAGCAAGCGTATGATAATAAAGATCACAGCATGCTAAGGACCTATACAGGTCTGAAATGTACAGTGGTTACAGGAAAGATTAAAATCTGTCAGGGCTTGATTTGTTAAGATCTGAACATAATTTATTGTCACATAGACCTATTTCAAATCCTGGCAGTTGTGGATCCTGTTCTGAAGAAACTAACTTTTCCACCTCATCATATAGAAAGCTTATTTTCTTGAGAGAGAATTTCATTCTCAGGAGCTGGGTTTAATAGCAGGCACATTTATTGTGGCCTTCCAGATGAAGAATATGTTACCTCACATATCACATCCCATCCTGCCTTTTCTGGGAATGTGTTAGTGTTGATACTTGCATAACACACTCCTGAAAGGGTGTTCAATACTGCTGGTCATTATCAAACGTATATAATTTTGAATAATATCTTTTGTCTTGGTTTTTCACCCAAGACATTATACTCAGTTTCATAGGCTGTGGCAATTCTGCTACAGGCTGCTTGGGGGAATGGAGTTACCACATTACAGTCAATTTCTAGATGAACCAAACCACACCAGGTGCTACAACTGGTTCTGGCCAGAAACCTAGGATGTGCATACAACCCACTCAGTATTTTGCACACAGTCAATGAATATTTCTATCTCCTCATTACAGTGGTGACTGGTTCTTTTAAGAGATGTAAGCTGAAATATAAACTGTTCTAAATTTGTAAAGTAAGTTAATGCCCAAGAATTAAATAGGCAAAGTTGCACTAATAGTCACTAACAGAAATGGTAAAAGAAAAGTTAAAGCTACTGGCATTAGCCACTTGGACACCCACAAGTCCATGGCACCAGATGGGATCCATCTTAGAGTGCTCAGAAAGCTGGCAGATGAACTGGCCAAGCCGCTCTCCATCATTTTCCACCAGTCCTGGCTCACCAGAGAGGTCCCAGGAGACTGGAAACTGACCAACGTGATCCCCATCCACAAGAAGGGTGGGGTGGAGGATCCTGGGAACTACAGGCCTGTCAGCCTGACTTCAGTGCCAGGGAAACTGATGGAGCAGGTTATCTTGGGGGCAATAACTGCAAACCTAAGGGATGGCCAAGGGCTCAGGTCCGGCCAACATGGGTTCAGGAAGGGCAGATCCTGCCTCTCCAACCTGATCTCCTTCTATGATCAGGTGACCCGCTTGGTGGATGTGGGGAGGCCTGTGGATGTGGTCTGTCTGGACTTCAGCAAGGCCTTTGACACTGTCCCCCACAACAAACAGCTGGCTAAGCTGTCAGCCCACAGCTTGGATGGCAACACTCTGTGCTGGGTTAGGAACTGGCTGGAGGGCCGAGCCCGGAGAGTGGTGGTGAATGGTGCCACATCCAGCTGGCGGCCGGTCACTAGTGGTGTCCCTCAGGGATCAGTGCTGGGCCCCATCCTCTTTAACATTTTCATAGATGATCTGGATGAGGGCATTGAGTCAGTCATCAGCAAGTTTGCAGATGATACAAAGCTGGGGGCAGATGTGTCTGAGTTGGAGGGCAGAAGGGCTCTGCAGCGGGACCTTGACCGCCTGGACAGATGGGCAGAGTCCAACGGGATGGCGTTCAATAAGTCCAAGTGCCGGGTGCTGCACTTTGGCCACAACAATCCCATGCAGAGCTACAGGCTGGGGTCGGAGTGGCTGGAGAGCAGCCAAACAGAAAGGGACCTGGGGGTGCTGATTGATACCCGCCTGAACATGAGCCAGCAGTGTGCCCAGGTGGCCAAGAGGGCCAATGGCATCCTGGCCTGCATCAGGAATGGTGTGGCCAGCAGGAGCAGGGAGGTCATTCTGCCCCTGTACTCTGCACTGGTTAGGCCGCACCTTGAGTACTGTGTCCAGTTCTGGGCCCCTCAATTTAGGAAGGACATTGAGGTGCTTGAACGTGTCCAGAGAAGGGCAACGAGGCTGGTGAGAGGCCTTGAGCACAAGCCCTATGAGGAGAGGTTGAGGGAACTGGGATTGTTTAGCCTTGAGAAGAGGAGGCTCAGGGGAGACCTTCTTGCTGTCTACAACTACCTGAGGGGTGGCTGTGGCCAGGAGGAGGTTGCTCTCTTCTCTCGGGCAGCCAGCACCAGAACAAGAGGACACAGCCTCAAGCTGCGCCAGGGGAAATTTAGGCTTGAGGTGAGGAGAAACTTCTTCACTGAGAGAGTCATTGGCCACTGGAATGGCCTGCCCAGGGAGGTGGTGGAGTCGCCATCCCTGGAGCTGTTCAAGGCAGGATTGGACGTGGCACTTGGTGCCATGGTCTAGCCTTGAGCTCTGTGGTAACAGGTTGGACTTGATGATCTATGAGGTCTCTTTCAACCTTGGTAATACTGTGATACTAGATCTTTATTGCATTAGAGGAAAGCCAAAATGCTGACTTTTTTCTCTCCAAGGATTACTGCTGGTAAATACTAGACGCTGAACTAAAACCTTAACGGTTCTGAGGAAAAATCTGTACCTGAAGGTTCAATAGAATTGTCTTTCAATGACAAGAGTAATAAAACTTCCATCCTCTTCCAAAACAAGCACTGGCTACACACAGAGAGAAAATTTTACATATTTGTTGATTGCTTCTTCTTTCTCTAGGGGACGTTTTAAATAAGTGAAACAGAAGCTGGTAACAAGTAAAGTTTCACTCTGTAAAAGGAATTCTCTTCAACAAAATCAGAAGATATGCTGCTAGGTTAGGCCTGAGATGATGGCAGTCTAGAAAAAAATCATATTTGAATAGTTTAATGTGCTGATACTTGAAATTTGACTTAATTATGGACGTACATTGAAAGTATTTAAAAATTGTTTCTTAATACTCTTTCAATTCTCACATTATGAAGCTTCTTTCCAATTTGGTTCAGACTATTATTTTGTCCAACTAGTACTCTATGAAGATGTCTAACTCAATGAATACAACCAATTAATGGAGTTTATACAAAATGTGCAGACCATTCTGGTGGAATTAATAGGAAGTTTTGCCAAAGAGATATTTTAGTAAAATTACTGTGCTATTCTGGGTTTCTGTGTTTGCAAAGAGTTGGATACATTACTTTATAACATTCAAAAGTGATTCTACAGTAGTTACTATAGTTTTCCATCTATTTTATCTTCTTCAGCTTTACATTTTGTCAGAGCCACCACCAGTCTTGTTTAGCTTGTTCACATGGTTCAGCTTTCTGCCCTCTAGACAGGGCTTTTTGAAATCTTGTAAACATTAGAATCTCATTAGTATAACTAACAGGCTTAGTCATAATAATTTTTAATAGTTTTGCAGATTGTTTTGTGTTCATAGTGTGAAGCACATGTGCCTTAACAGGTATAAAAAAAATGCATATCAAATGATGAGGCAAATCTTTCATATTTAACATATGCATAGAAATTTCTTTTGAGCTCGTTTTTAAAAAAGGTAAAAAATTGCTAAATTTATAAATAATTTTCCCAGGAAAATTTGCCATCAAAACATACTTTACATATCTTGCCATTTTTTGATCATCCATAAGTACTTATAATTCAACTTCTTACATTATATAAAATGACTGTAAGAAGGTGTAAGGCTTAAAAAAGATTAGTATTGTTAAGGAAAATAGGAAAAAGGGCACAGATATTGCTTCTGTCAACAGTGTTTTGCATTCTGTGTTGAGTAGTTGTGGTAGAGGAAAACAAAATCATGAACCTATAAAAGATGGTGAAATGTTCACATCAATTTTATGTGTGAACAGCCTTAATTCTTTTATTCTGCTGTGTAAAAGTCCTCAAACATAAATTGGAAATGAATGTTTTGACAGTGCTGTTAAATAACAAAGAAGAATGGACATGGCTGTTATCTCTTTTGGTGAGATTGCGTAAAGGGGAGCCACAAGCAAATTGCTAGGGCAGACAAGTGGAAGCTGAAAAGGCACAATGAACAGTGACATCAGTGACCAGGGACAGGAGGTAAGAGGTAATTGAACAGCTCAGAAGCTGAGGAGAAAGGAAAAAAATATTTTGCTTTTATCTTCTAAATTGTCATAAATCTTACACATTTTTGGAACAGTGACTAAAGAACTAGTTTTTAAGCACTCTTAATTAAATTAAATAGTTCCTTATTTAAGCATCACAGTCATTACAGCTGTGAAACAACACTGCTTTTATTTAAAAATGAAGGTGAACAAAGATGTTTGTAGGAGGATAACTGGAGAATACATGCTCCTATGCTAACACTTCTGAAATGTGCATGCAAACATGTCTGAAATAGCATCATTTCGCTGTCTAAATTATGTAGAGTTTTGTATTACTTTCATCTAGTAGAACTAGAAGGCAACCATGCACTGAAAAATTTCTGCATGCCAAGTAATATAGTAGAAAAGGATTCTCCACTCTTGTATGTCTTCTGGCAGAATGATTATTTGCTGCCTTATCAGAAATGGCAATTCAGCATAGCGCAGAGCAACAAAAACTACAATACAATATATTTTAACAAATCCTTATGTTTGAGGTCACCATTAAATTAGAAAAATAAAAAATTCATTAAATTAATTCTGTTTGAAACTTTGGCTTCAATGTTGACTATTTGGTGCAATTAAAACACCTGTAGATGCATTTTTTTAGTAGTTGCTGTATTAAAATACAAGAGCTGGAACTCTCGTGGTTTGTAATTTGAGCAGGTTTCTAGGCCTGAAGCACTGTGAAGTTGCTGTGGCAAACTGTGAAAAAATTTTTTGGCTTTGCAAAACTGGAATAATAGGTTTAAAGCTTTCAGTTTTGGGTTTCCAGCTCCAAGTTATTGTCCTATGTCATTTTGATCTTTTGTTCAGAGAAGACACGTGGCACTGAGCTATACAGGATGCCCTGCGAACGTGGGGAATAGAGACAGAGAGGGGTACCTCAAGGATCAGCAGAAATAAGATTTTACCTGAATTCCACAGTTTGCTGAAATGTAGAGTGTTCTCTCCTTACTTGTGGCTACAGGAACCAGCATTCTGAAAGTAGAGGACTGGCATGAAAGCACACAGAATAGAATGCCAGCTGATGCTGTGAGATGTGTGCATGAACTTGATGGACATGTTTCCCCAAGAAACAGGAACAGCTAAAAGTGTCTTGCCTTGGAGAGGCTGGAGATTGTGGTCTGGTTCAGTTATGTAAGAATATATGATTACTCTATATATGTCTTTGTGTGGGGTTTTTATGTGGAGTGACTTATATGTGTTGTGTTGTTTTTCCCAGAGTCGAGTTAGTTTAGTTTTTGCCTGCAATTTATAAGTGGTTTTCAGAACCCTCTTTGATTTGTTTTTTTTTTTTATTTTGACCCATTAACACATTAACTAAATTACTTGGTTTAATTAATCTCAGGAAAAAAATTTGACAACTGGAAACCAAATGTTATTCCATCATTGCTACTTCCTGTGCCCTCCAAGATGTAAAACATGTACTTGTGTATCTGGTTTCACAACCGCATGCTGACAACAACAGTCACCAGACTCATATATAAAGCTTTTTCTGATTAAATGTAGGTCTGAACACTCCAAGGTGAGAAAAAGATAGAATCCAGATCCCCTATTTCTTAGACAAATGTCTCACTATTTTTATTGGAGGCAGATGTTTTCAGCGCTCATCTTTATTTTACAATCAAACAGTAAATCCTATCCCTGTCTTTTAAACATAATTATGGGTACAAGCCCTTGGGAAAAGTTCCCAGGAGCCCTTCACTCTTAAAAGCATTAGCTCAGATTGCTACAAGCATGAAGACAGGAGTTCAGTTGCATCCCTCATGTTAATATTTTCAGTTGACTAACTTTCTGAATTTCCCTGCTCTGGAGGAGTTCTTGTAGATTAACCCTCTCAGACTGTGCTGGAGAGTGGTGAGCTTCTGTATGAGCTATTGTGTCACATATGTCCTAAAAATACCAGTGATACTGACACTTAAGAATTTCTTTTTTTTTTTAACCTGAAAATTCTACTTCAAAATGTTCAGTGTATTGTTTTTGCTCTGGAATGACTGTATGGATTGCTACCATTTTTAACAGAAAGCCCAACCAGAAACCAGAAAGGGTTATCAAATTAGCTTCACACTATCTCCAAGTTCAATGTGCCTATTGAACTCTGATAGAATTTGACACATCAGCTTTAGGATGCAACTTTACTCTTACTACTGAGGAGGTCCTAACTAGTGGTTGCAAAACTCAAGCCAGGGCATGTCACCAGCTTTTCTTTCTAACAGGATTTAAACTCATACTTTCTCTATCCTCTGCTTCATTCACTCCTGCCAAGGGTCCCACACAATCAAGGGGTGTAACACATGAAAAAGAAGTGACACTTTTGATCTTTTATGTTCTTTGATAACAAACTAAATAATTTGAAACAATTTGAAATTCACTTTTTAAGTACTTTTTAAGTAGAACTGAATAATATAGAGTTGTATATTATTTTCCCCATGCATTTAATGTCTTAATTTTGCAAAATTTTAACAGAGCAAGCTCAACATTTGTGATATTTTTCTAGCATTTTTATATCATCGGAACACCTTGTTTAACAGCAGAATCATTGTTCAACAGTAGAAATGGGGTGGATCAGTCTCTTGCATAAATGGTTTAGCAAGTCATTACTCCATCTGACCTTGAGTCTAAAAGACAATAAATAATTGCCTAATGCATTCGGTTAAAGATTCTTAACTATCTTTTCGCCCAAGGAATTACTTGGAATGCTCAGGGACTACTGTATTGGTATTCTGTAGTTGCAAAAGGCAGAGCCAAGTAATTATCCAATTCCAAATATTTAATGAGGTTCAGGCGGATTTAAAATGACAATCTGATTTGCCCAATATATTCAAGGTCCACATGCTGTAGGTTCCGTGCGTGGCTTAGAAAATTATGCATAATGTTTATTGTCCAAATTACTCATTTGAGGTGGTTTTATTGCCTTTGTCAAGAAACTTAAGCAGTTCTGAAAAATTGCTAATGGTTTAAATACTAAAACACATTCTCACTGTTAGAGGGCACCAGAACTAGGTAAGCATGTAACATGGAAATAAATATCACAAATTTAAAGTAGCACAGCACTTTAAGGATTAGGGAAATATGCTAAGAAAATGCCTAAGGTCACTTTTATCCTAACACTGAAAAGTTGCTTATCAGTTTGTTTCAGTGTTAAAAACAAACCCAAAATGCTTTAATTTCTCAACACAAAAATAAATAAATAACTATAGGATTCAGACGTTGGTAGCAATTAAGTTGATCTTCGTTTCTATGAATGCTTCCTGATTGCAGCAAAGAGGTGATAACAACACTCAGATTCTTATGAAGGGCAGAGAGCCACTTAATTTTTTTATTATAGAAAGCACACAGATGTGGACAAATCAGACAGCACTCATTTTCATAGAATCATAAAATCAGTAAGGATTGGAAGGGACTTCAAAAGATCACCCAGTCCAATCTCCCTGTCACAGCAGGATGAAATAGACCAAGCCACACAGGAACACTTCCAGGCAGGTCTTAAATTGCTCCAGTGAAGGAGACTCCACAACCTTCCTGGGCAGCCTGATCCAGTGCTCTGTCAACCTCACTGGGAAGAAGTTCCTTCTCATATTCATGTAGAACCTCCTATGCTCCAGTTTACAACCATTGCCCTTCATCCTGATAGATGACATTGAGAAGAGCCTGGCTCCATCCCCCTAGCACCCACCCTTCAAATATTTATAGACATTAATGAGGTCACCCCTCAGTCTCCTCTTCTCCAAGCCTCTCAAGAGACCCAGCTCCCTCAGCCTCTCCTCATAAGGGAGGTGCTCATCATCATCCTCATTGCTCTACGGTGGACTCCCTCCGGCAGCTTCATATCCCTCTTGAACTTTTGAGTGGAATCCTTGGTGTTTTAGGGCAGCCTGATAGAAGAGTATTTTTTTTATAAATAGAAAGTCTTATTTTTTAAAGGGAGTGGACAAGTATGCTTGTTTAAGCACACTTGAAAAAAAATCAGGTATAAGACAGATGACAGGTGAAAAAGCGCAGAGATGGTGCCTAGGATTATTAGACTTTATTCACAGATCACACAGCATAACTTTGAACATTTGGTCATTTGGAGTTGAAGGCAAAGCACTGAGGGTTATTTTGCTGTCAGCTCTAAAAAACATTCAACTCTCTATTCCCGTTCTCTTTAGCATAAGATTCACAAACAAGGAAGACCACACTCCACTACAAAATGTTAGGCTGTAGTGATAGTCATAATGATCTTGAAAGTGTGTGACAACCTGCAGAAAGTTACGTGCAGTGATAATATTAGATTGTGTTTTCCTCTATGGCTGCACCACTTTCTACTGGAATATTTTGTTTACAATTGTTTAGATTGCCTGGAAAAGGAATTCTAGTTTACAAGCAGTCAGCTGTTTCTTTTAACTACCAGCAACACACTCAAATGTATACTTCATGTGCTGCACTCTATGTTTCTGGAAGCGTCAAGTTATGGTGCTGCTTGTGTAACGATTGACATATGTTATGCAACATACTCTATTATTCTCTGTTACAGGCATCATAATTACACAAATGCTCATGCTTTTTGCCACTAGTTTTATGTAGTACAGCATGTAATTAATGAATTCTACTTTCCCAGTAGAACAGCAACACTAGTTTATTGAAAAATACTGGTTTTGGAATGCTTGATGCAGTAAGATACAGACACTAACAGGATATCAAAGATTATTTGTAGGTTGGGTTTGGGGTTGGGAAAGCTGCAAGTTGTGAGGTTTTTTTCCTCTTTCCACTACAAAAAAATAAATCTAACAGGAAAAAAAATATTTCATAGGACTCTTTAATTCTTCATGAGGTACCAACTAACTGAAGCAATTGTGATAATATTTCTTCTGGTTTCTTCAGAGCTTGCTTGAATGTATTTCATCTAAACCTAAGCTCATATTGTCAATTTATTCAACTTTTCTTTCTCATTTTTGCTTCAACTATCACTTTTATTTCTTTAACTATTACATTACCTACCACTAAGTTGAGAAATAGCCTTAATCAGGACATATCCTATGGAATGGAATTAAACATAATGATAATTATCAGAAAGAACTGCTGCTTAATTGGGATAGCAATTCTCTTAAGTGGGATGCCTGTAGGTTATTTACTGTAATTAGATAAGGACACCTGATTGTTATTTTTCTGAGAAGGTTATCAGAAATGCTAGTTCTAGAAATATGTTGTAATTATATCAATGTAATATTTCAAGTGTGACAAACTAATTTGATTTTTTTTCATTGTGTAGGGTACACAAAAAACATCTTCTTTTGAGGCAGAGGGGCCGAGGAGGTGACATCTTGAGCATCCCCTAATCCTTGGAGCAGAATAAACATGAACTGGAAACTCATTCATGAAATCCATGTGATCGTTCAATCTTCCTGACAGCAAGATCACATAATGAGCATTGGACTAATAGAATAGTTTCATAATGGTTAATAACAACTACAGAGTAACTCAGATCAGATAATCAATTGTTCTTGTAAGGTCCTTGAGGATGCAAGAACATGAGCAATGTTTCAGTGAACTGCAGGTGTTTTACAACTGCATTTATAAACTGCTCTCTCTGAGCTGTTTAGGTGAATATGCTCTCCGGGATGGCTAAATTAAAAGAGTATTTAGGAAATTGTTTTACTATAGTTTATTTCACTTGGTCAAATATTGCTAAAGTTGAACTGCTGACAGAAGAAACTGTATTGTTTTAACCTCCTAAATAAGACAATAGTTTAAAGATGGGTAGAAAGCTATTTCAGACTCAAAATAGCATTTTGCTAATTATAATCTACCACAGCATTATGCAGATTAAAGTATTCAGCCTCTCTGTACTAGACATAATGGAAGCAATCATGCAAAGCAACACTGTCAAGATAGAAGTTGTGACAATTAGGACTAAAACCAACTAAAAACCACCCCCAGCTTTTTTCATTTTTTTTCTTATTAACAATTTTACTCTAAGCTATGTGCAGCTACTTCAAAAGTTATAGCTAATGGACATTGTGTTCTTGATTTTTCTCATCCTGAAATTCATTATTACACTGTTCACTCAGTTGAGTGAAGGTCAGGAGTTTATTAGTCTCCTTAGCACTGTCCAGGGGAATGGAAAGGATTAAAAATTACTTACAGAATCACAGAATCACTCTGGTTGGAAAAAAACTCCTGAGATCATTAAGTCCAACAATCTACCCTACCTTACATGTTCACCCCTAAATCATATCCCTCAACACCTCAGCCAAAGATCTTTAAACACATCCAGGGATGGCAACTCAACTACCTCCCTGGGAAGCCCATTCCAGTGCTTTACCACCTTTCTGTGAAAAAATTCTTCCTAATATCTAGTCTAAACCTACCCTGTTGTAACTTGAACCCATTCCCTCTTGTTCTATCAATAACTTTCAGCTAGTTGTAGAAGTGATGAGGTCTCCTCTCAGCCTCCTCTTCCTCAAACTAAAGAGCCCCAGCTCCTTCAGTCTTTCCTCATAAGGTTTATTCTCTAGGTCTTTCACCATCTAAGTTGTCCTTCTCTGCACCTGCTCCAGCACCTCCACATCTCTCTGGTATGGAGGTGCCCAAAACTGGACACAATACTCAAGATGTGGCCTCACCAGTGCCTATTTCAGGGGGACAATAACCTCCCTACTCCTGCTGGCTACACTATTTCTAATACAAGCCAGGATGCTATTGGCCTTCCTGGCCACCTGGGCACACGCTGGCTCATATTCATCCTCCTGTCTATTAGAACCCCAAGGTCCCTCTCTGCCACATGGCTCTCCAGCTACACTTCCCCAAGGCTGCAGCATTGCATGCGGTTGTTGTGGCCCAAGTGCAGGACCTGGCACTTGGCCTTATTGAAGCTCCTGCCATTAACATTGGCCCATTGCTCCAATCTATCCAAGCCTCCCTACCCTCTTGCAGATGAACATTTCCACCCAACTTGATGTCATCAGCAAACTTACTACTGACACACTTTAAGTCCTTATCAAGTTCATCAATAAAGAAGTTGAATAGAGATGGTCCAAGACCAAGCCCTATGTCACACCACTGGTGACAGGCCACCAGCTGGATTTAACTCCATTAACCACCACTCTTTGGGCCTGGCCATTCAACCAGTGTTTTATCCAGCAGCTCGTGTGCTCGTCCAAGCCATGAGCAGCCAGCTTATCCAGAAGAATTCTATGGGGAACAATGTCAAAGGCTTTTCAAAAGCCCAGGTAAAAAATATCCACAGTGTTTCCCTTGTCCAATAGTCAGGTCATGCTGTCATAGAAGGAGGTCAGGTTCGTCAGGCAGGACCTGCCTTTAATACACCCATGTCGACTGGGCCTGATCCCCTGGGTGTCCTGTATGTGAAGTGCGATGGCACTTGAGATGATGTGTTCCATGACCTTCCTGTGTACCGAGGTCAGACTGACAGGTCTATAGTTTTCTGGATCCTTCTTTCTGCCTTTCTTGTACACGGGTGTTACATTTGCCACCTTCCAGTCCATTGAGACCTCCCCTGCTAGCCAGGATTTTGAGTAAATAATGGAAAGTGGCCTGGCGAGCACATCTGCCAGCTCTTTCAGCACCCTTGGGTGCAACCCATCTGCCCACATAAACTTGTTTATGTCTAAGTGGTGTAGCAGGTTGCTGACCACTTCCTTTCCAACTGTGATGGCCTCATTCTGCTCTCCCTCTCTGTCTCCCAGCTCATGAGGCCTTCACTTCACAAAACAGTAAGAATGACAGCAAATGTGGAAACCATGCTTTCTAACCGCCAAAGTTTATTCACTTTATTTTCATTTCAAAGATTTTATAAAGCTATTATTTTGTTTTGCTTTTCTTTCTCCAGTGGACATTGCTGTTTGATTACAGGACTGTGCTGAGACCAACAATCATTTTATTGATCTCATCTGAGACTTAAATTTAAAAGAAGTGAATAATACAATCTGAATATTTCCATAAAACAGAACTACAGCTCCCTCTGTTTTTTGAAATTACTGGTGTTGGAAGGAACTGATGTAAATTCATTGTTAGATAACTTTAATTCACAACACTCTGCATGAACACCCCACTTTCTGAGGTGGAGAACAATTAATATTTACTTAGAAGAATGCTATGACAGTCATTTTTTATCTGCCTAAGTTTTGTTTTCCACTCAGCAATCTTATCCTAGCAATAACTCCAAGTCCACATGTCTTCACTGCAGGAGCTCACAAATAGTTATAAAACAGGCAAGAGGATGCATAAAGGTATAGATAACTTTGAAGAAGCATTATACACTGAATCATACAGGTATTCTTTTTCAGTCCTACAGCTGATGACATCATAGAATCACAGCATATCTTTGGTTGGAAGAGACCTTTAAGATCATCAAGCCCAACCTTTGACCTAGCACTGTCAGGTCATCACTAAACTATGTCCTTAATCAGCACGTCTGTTTAATCACCTGCTCTGTTTAAATACCTACAGGGATGCTGACTTCACTACTGCCCTTGGCAGCCTGCTTCAATGCCCAATGACCATTTCCCTGAAGAAATTCTTCCTAACATCAAGATTAACCCTCTTCTGATGTAATTTGCAGCCATTTCTTGTAGTCCAATCAACTGCTACTGGGTAGAAGAGTCTGTCAGCCTCCTTGTTCCACTTCCTTTTAGGTAGCCATAGAACCATTGGACATAACATTCTCCATCTGACTCATTAACCCAAATAAAAGTATGCAATATCACAGTATGCAATAGACAGCACTTGGATAATACAATCGCAGAGACATCCCTGTAGAAAAATATCCCTACTTTTAGACAGGGCTTGAGATTAATTTCCATTACCAGTCAGAGCAAAAGAGAAGTAGTTAGCTGATGAAAGAGGTCTTCATCTTCAGCCATTTCTTTTGTGCTGGTATAAGCTGTGGTGTAACTTTGTGATGAAACAGGTCAGAGAATTATCTATCAACGACATTCAGATTGAAGGGAAAGGATGAAAAATAGCTTGCAAATTATGGTTAACACACCATGCTGTGAGTACTAGCTTGTGTTAATCTATGTGGAGCTGGTTTAGTTTTAGTACTACATCTTGCTACACAATGTACATATATACAGGGAGAATTTTCAGGCAATGTGACAATAATACTCTTCATATTTTTTAAAGTTACTGGTTTGTGGTATAATTAAAATAGCTAACCTATATAATTATTATACTAGGAATAATTATTAGTATTAAAAATTTGTCTCAGTGTGGATTTCTGTCAAGTTCAGGATTCCATTGTGCTGGATTTCATTTCTATGCATAATAATTTGCTAATTTCTAAATGAAAAGAGCCTCAGTGGAGCTGAAACAAGCAAACACAACACATGGTTACATCATTGCTAAAATCACAAGTAAAAATATTTCTAGGTTTTCTAAAACGGTTGTCCTTATGACAACAGAAACTCAATGTAAAGGAAGTATTGTAGCACTTTAGTTACTACCTTACGCCTTTAGGTAGTTATTATAATTAATTTAACACTTTTCCATCTATAAGGATTTCATTTTCAGCTGATTTTGCACTTAATTTGCACACAAATTAAATCAGTAACCCAGACTAAATTCTTCAGGCCATCAAAATCTTTGTATATTTAAAGCACTATGAGTCATAATTTTATTCTGACCTTGAGGCAGAACTGAATTTTTCTTTAAATCCAAGAAAATATTTAATTTAGAAATAAAGCTAAAATTAGTTAAAATTAAAATAATTTAGAAAACACCAACAGACAAAATCAAATGGCTTTGATTGAGTGTCATTTTAACATTTAACAATTTATTTCATAACAATTTAGCTGAAAAATCCTGAGAATGCTGAGTGTGCATAATTATGTTGACAGCGCACTACAGAGAAAATATTAAAAATCCATCTCACAGACTAAGTTTAGCTGTGGAAACTCCATTGGCTCCCACTTTCAGCTAACTTTGTTCCCAGGTGCTTACTGAAATACATGTCTTTCACACAGAGATGGCTCAGTGTCTCATGAACCAATTTAAAGCCCTAGTTTCCAAAGAAAACAAGCCTTCAATTTCAATTTTCTTTAATTCACCAGAATATAATTGCAAACTGTGCTAGCAGGAGATAGAGAGAGAAAGCTGAGAGGGGCTTTGGAATCTGGAAAGCCATGCTAAAAGGAGCAATGCTTCCCAGATAAGCTTTTTCCAGAGAAAATCAGAACCTTTCCAGAGTAATTTCATAGAATCATAGAATCATTACGGATTGGAAGGGACCTCGAAAGATCATCTAGTCCAATACCCCCTGACACAGCAGGATCGCCTAGACCTTCCCTGTTGGTGAGAACGAGGTCCAGCATAGTATCTTTTCTTGTTGGTTCCTCCACCATTTGAAATAACAAACTCTTTTTGCTGTACTGCTGACAACAAAAAAGCACAGACCAAGACTAAATATGTGATAGTTACCCTTTCCACCCATTAAAAAAGTTTGTCATGGTAAGGACACAAAATTAAACCAAAATGCATTATTGCCCTGCCTACTCTCGCAAAGCTTGGAAAGCACCATCTCACTTGTTTTGTTCTCTGTTTTCTTTTGCAGAACTCTTTAATTTGTGAAAGTTTTCCAGAAAGAGAGATGTGGGAAGGAACAAGCCTGCAGTAGGTCTGGAGTTTTTGTAATTTTGGAGAGATTATTTTCTTCTGACATATCAGGAGTCTCCTGGGAAAACAGAAACATTTTCTTAAATGTTCAGAGTCTTAGTGACCTAAAAGTCAGTTAAACAGTAATTAATTCTAGGAAAATGGTTCGCTTCCAAATTAAAGCTTATGCAATCAGCATACTTTACTAATAGAGAAGTCCTTAAAATTTGCTCTTGTTACATTTCAGTAGTTGACAGGCACAGCAGAATTTTAAGAAAATGCCTGGTATACTAAAATTCTTTGAGATATCCAGTATACATCTGAAAACCTAAACCAAAGTGATACATGCCTCAGAGAACATAGTCTCAGAATTGCTCAGAATGTACCTGTACATGACAACAGTACTCATATACAGGGCCAGGTCTGGACCTGTTCCGCAGACTGCCAAAGGAGTAACATGGTCTGGTCTGGTGCTTTGGTCCGTGCAAATATTGCTTTCTTAAATAACTAGACATGAGCGCTGTGATGCTCTGACAACACCTCTTTCTGCTTTGTGCTTCATGCTTTGTCTGCTGTTGTGTAAGTAGATGAGTGAAAGTGATGTTACTGTCATAAGTTGCTTTCTTTCCTTCTCAATACTTAACATTAGACTTAGAGATAATTACAGGATGGTTACTTTCATGCAGATAAAGTTGGTTAAGTCTCAGGCAGCACAGGCAACAGTGTGGTTTTTTTTTAGCAGTACAAAACACATGTCGAGAGAAGGGGTAGAAAAGCATAATGAAGGAAGATTAGTAAAGCTATAGTAAAGTAGGCCTAGTCAATCACCTTTATGGTCAAGTAATTAAGAAAAAATATAAAGTATATTTGCTAATACATATATTTTGTTCTAAATACTGAGATGAGCAACAAGTAGAAAATTTATGATACTTCATTTCATTTTGTAGTCAACTAATAACATGTGTTCACATATATATAAAAACAACCATTTTCCTGAAAAAAATGACTTGTGGTTCACTGACTTCATAAATTTAAAACTGAGGGGAGATTTTCACCAAATGTTTTTCTATTGCTTAAGATCCTTCCCCATATCCAGAACCTGATTTATGAAAATGCATTTTCTCAATATTAATATTTAGCTTATAAAGTTAATCCTGGCTTTTACTGTCTCGTAGAGACAAAAATGTAGACTGATGAAAACAATTTTAAATTACTTTTCACTTATGAGCATTGGATTAAACTCCCTTCCCACATGCATACATATGTATGTATAGGCAAATAGAAGATCATTGACTTTCAGAACCAATATTTTCCAATGAAATGATGAAAAAACAAACAAAAAAAATCCAAAACAAATCAAAAGCAGATTCAGTTTTCTGACTGAAAAATTCAGTTTTATGACTGAAAATAGCAAAGAGCTTTGAGTTCAGGACACTGATATCTTCTAAAGTCTACAAAGGCAATAAAGACCTCTAGTGAGAAAAAATCTGCAAAATAAAATCAATGGAGGATAGATCTTTCAAAATTTGACAGAATCAGTTCCAAAGTAATCCATTCCTAGGATATATAATTACTTTGTTACTTCTTCAGTTGTATAAAAGAACAGAGTCACTACCTTTTTGAAATATTCTGGCTGACAAGGACAGAACCACTAAGAAATAGCTTTTTTCCTAAGAAACATAAATTCGGCTTGAAAGCGTTCCAGCCTGGGACTCCTGACAATGTGGAAAACAAATTGCTCACCAGGGATTCAAGTTAGTAGCCTGGGATTAAACTCTGGGATCAATCCCAGTTTAAACTGTTTTAGAACGGGAAATTGCATGACACAATAGTTTCCACAATTAAAGTACAGAGGAGAAGTAAAATTTGCATTTTAAAAAACATTGCAGCTTGTAAGTTATTTCTGCCTGTAATATTCAACATAAATATCATGAATTTTTACTGACCTGGCAAGAATGTAAGAGAATGAATGCAAATCACAGAATCACAGGATTACGAAATATTTCTGCCTGGAAAATTACTTTAAGATCATTAACTCCAACATTCAACCTAGTCCTGCCAGATCATCCCTAAATCATGTCCATTAGCACTACATCTACATGCCTTTTGAATATCTTCAGAAATAGTGACTCCACCAGGGCCCTGGGCAACACATTTTTAGGTTTGATAACACTTTCAGTGAAGAAATTCTTTCTACCATCCAGCCTAAGCCTCATCTAGTGAAACCTGCAGCCATTCCTTCTAGTCCTATCACCTTCTGCCAGGGAGAAAAAGGCTGTCCCTCACCTTGCTACAACCACCTTTCAAGCAGTTAGAATCATAGAATCATAGAATCATATACGGATTGGAAGGGACCTCGAAAGATCATCTAGTCCAATCCACCTGCAACAGCAGGATCACCTAAACCAAGTCACACAGGAACACGTCCAGATGGGCCTTGAATATCTTCAGTGAAGCAGACTCCACAACCCCCCTGGGCAGCCTGTTCCAGTGCTCCGTCACCCTCACCATGAAGAAGTTCCTTCTCAGGTTGATGTGGAACCTTCTATGTTCCAGCTTACAACCATTGCCCCTCGTCCTATCACTACGTGACACTGAGAATAGCCAGTTCCATCCTCCCGACACCCACCCCTCAAATTTTTATCAACATTAATGAGGTCACCCCTCAGTCTCCTCCAAGCTAAAGAGACCCAGCTCCCTCAGCCATCCCTCATAAGGGAGGTGCTCCACTTCCTTCATCATCTTCGTTGCCCTACGCTGGACCCTCTCCAGCAGCTCCACATCCCTCTTGAACTGAGGAACCCACAACTGGACACAATACTCCAGGTGTGGTCTCACCAGGGCAGAGTAGAGGGGGAGAAGAACCTCTCTTGATCTGCTAANCTGACTTCTACCCTGTAGCCAGTTTACAATCCACCTCACTACCTGAAAATCTAGGCCACACTGCCTCAGTTTGGCTGCAAGGATGCTGTGAGAGACCGTGTCAAATGCCTTGCTTAAGTCAAGATAGATGACATCCACGGTTCTGCCATCATCCATCCACCTGGTTACACCCTCATCAAAGGCTATCAGGTTGGTCAAGCATGACTTCCCTTTTGTGAAGACGTGCTGACTGTCCCTAATGACCCTCCTGTCCTTGATGTGCCTGGAGACAGCCTCTATAACAAATTGTTCTGTCACCTTTCCTGGGATGGAGGTCAGGCTGACCGGTCTATAGTTACCTGGGTCTTCCTTCTTTCCCTTTTTAAAGATTGGGGTAACATTTGCTATTTTCCAGTCCCTAGGCACCTCTCCCGTTCCCCAGGACCTAGCAAAGATGATGGAGATTGGCCTAGCAATGACTTCCACCATCTCCCTTAGTACACACAGGTGCATCCCATCTGGGCCCATGGATTTGTGTACGTCCAGTTACCTCAACTTATCCCTAAGCCAGTCATCATCGGCCAAGGCAGGCTCACCTGTTGCCTCAACCTCCTCTGCAGTCTGGGTTTTAATGTCAAGACAACCCCCAGACATATAGACAGAAGCAAACTGTGTTTGAGTATCTCTGCCTTCTCTGCATCCTCTGTCTCCAGGGCACCCATCTCATTCAGGAGGGGTCCTACGTTGCCTAGTGTTAGTTTTACCTGCTATGTATTTGAAGAAGCTCTTTTTGTTGCATTTGACCTCTCTTGCAAGGTTTAATTCCAAGGAGGCCTTGGCCTTTCTAGTTGCATCCCTACATTCTCTTACCAGAGCCTTATAATCACCCCAAGTGGCCACCCCCTCCTTCCATGACCTATAGGCTTACTTCTTCTTCTTCAGTTTGCCTAGTAGTTGTAGAGAGCAATGTCTTATCTCAGTCTCTTTTTCTCTAGGTTAAACAACCCCAGTTCCCTCAACTGCTTCTCACAGGACTTGTGCTTTGGACTTCTCATGAGCCTTGTTACTCTTTTCTGGACACACTCCAGTACTTCCGTGTCCTTCTTGTGGTGAGGAACCCAAAACTGAACACAATATTAGAGGTACTGTCTCACTAGTGCTGAGTAGAGAGGAATGATCATCTACTTTCTCCTGCTGGCCATACTAGGGCATACCAAGGGCAAATCCTGCCTTACAAACCTGGTGGCCTTCTATGAACAGGCCACAACATTAATGGATGAGGGGCGAGCGACTGATGTCATTTACCTGGACCTCAGCAAAGCCAGTCCCGCAACACATGGCTTTGATAGGTGGACCACTAGATGGGTAAAGAACTGGCTGGATGGCCGCACCCAGAGAGTGGCTGTTGATGGATCCATGTCCAAGTGGAGGCCAGTGACAAGCGGAGTCCCTCAGGGATCAGTCCTGGGACCAGTCTTGTTCAACATCTTTGTTGGTGAC
Organism: Rhinopomastus cyanomelas; assembly: GCA_013400115.1. Classification (NCBI taxonomy): domain Eukaryota; kingdom Metazoa; phylum Chordata; class Aves; order Bucerotiformes; family Rhinopomastidae; genus Rhinopomastus; species Rhinopomastus cyanomelas. Next base: position 52,413 of record VXBP01009672.1, read on the forward strand.
ATGGACAGAGGCATTGAGTGCACTCTCAGCAAGTTTGCTGATGACACCAAGCTGTGTGCTGCAGCAGACACGCTGGAGGGCAGGGACACCATCCAGAGGGACCTGGACAGGCTGGAGAAGTGGGCACAAGCCAACCTCATAATGTTCAACGAGACCAAGTGTAAGGTCCTGCATCTGGGTCGAGGCAATCCTAAGCACAAATACAGGCTGGGCAGTGACTGGCTACAGAGTAGACCTGAGGAGAGGGACTTGGGGCTGCTTGTGGACCAAAGGCTCAGCATGAGCCAGCAGTGTGCACTTGTGGCNCTAGGGTGGGGTGTCTCTGCCCGTGGCAGGGGGGTTGGAACTGGTTGATCCTGTGGTCCCTTCCAACCCTGATTGATTCTGTGATTCTGTAACTTCATCCCAGTGAGGGTGATGGGGCACTGGAGGGGGGTGCCCAGGAGGTTTGTGGAGTCTCCTCTGGAGACATTTAAAACCTGCCTGGACTTGCTCTGGGTAATCCTGCTGTGGCGGGGGGGTTGGACTGGATGATCTTTTGAGGTCCCTTCCAATCCCTAGTGTTCTGTGATTCTCTGATTCTGTGATACTACTTCTAATACGAAACATTTTCTAATGCAAAGTATTTTTGCACTTAATGAATTAGTAACAAGAATAATGAAATTTAAAAAAGCAGATTATTAATGTAGATTATAAGTGTTGGTTATTAGGGCCTCAAAAATAATGACAGGGCTGGAGTATAGGCTGAGACAGCTGGGGTTGTTCAGCCTGAAGAGAACTCTGGGTGGACCTTTTAGCAACCTTCCAATACCTGAAAGGGGGCCTGTAAGGCGGCTGGAGAAGAACTGTTCACAAGGGCATGGAAAACTACAATAACAGGTCACGAATTTAAGCTGGGAAAAGGTGCATTTTGGTTAGACATCAGGAAAAAGTTCTTTAATCCGAGGGTGATGGATCACCAGAACCTATCACATGGAGAGGTGGTGGAGGGCACATCCTTGCAGATGTTCAAGGTCAGGCTTGCTAGGGCTCTGGGAAATCTGGTCCAGTTAGAAATGTCTGTGCCTGTTGTAGGGAGATTGGACTAGATGACCTTTGGAGGTCCCTTCCAACTCTGTGATCTATGAGATTACAATACTGTTTCTTTAAGTAATTGTTAATACTGTAAGTATAATATTATAAATGCCACAATTTCTGCAAGACTTAACCAAATGTTCAGCTATACTATCAATAGGTTTATTAAATATGGTCTCACGAATAATTGCCTCCCATATGAAATTAAAACTTCATCAAGTGTTTTGGGCCTGGTTGCCTCCCTAGAAGCATTGAAAATAGTGCGTTTCAGCACTCCCAGTGAATGTAAATTAGGAAAAAGTAATTACACACTTTAATAGTGCTTTGGCTTGAGCATCAGCAAGCCCCATAATTAGATCATATTAATTTGTGTTTTGCAGTATGGTAGACATCCACACCAACATACACCCACACAGAACAAAACCAGGGACATGAGACAACACAGGCACAAAGCCATTGTTCAATTTTGTAGAATGAAGAAGCAATCATGAATAGCTCTCAACCAGTTTAATCATTACCATCGCTTAGTTATTTGTAAACTTAGGAAACTGTTCTACCATAAAGTTTCTTATAAATATTTTCATACTTCAAATATAACTTGAAAATACCTATGAACTGCAGTAACATCTGTCTTGGTAAGCTTAGTTTTGCAATTTTTAAAGAAGGATAGTTCTTTTTACAGTGGGATTTTCTCTCTAGAGAAGTGTGTACATCATATTTGCCTCATATGGTGATTGAAATCACTGTTTTAGCTACCTGCACAGAAATTAATGCTGTCATCTAATGAGCAGTTCTTTTAATTAGCAATTGTCTAGAGAACTGCGTCACATTCACTAGCTGACAAATAAGACGCCTAAAACATTCAATTAGAAAATTTGTGGCCTGTAAAACTCTAATAAAGCAACAACTGAAAAAATCATAAGAAATTTAACAGTATGTTTAACAGGTCACCTCTAAAAACAGCCCTGCAGGAAATATCAATTACAATTTATTTTCTTATATAAATAATCTCTGCTAAGTAGTCAGATCAAAAACATTGCTAAGATACAAACATGATTTCTTTTTATGATGTTAATCAAAATCAGGCTTTTTATTTATGTCCTTCTTTATAAGAAAAAGTTACATTAAATCCAGAAACAAGGTTGAATGTAAATTTGCCCTTAGGTGGCCCTAACTCTGGACCAGTACAAAAGTATGAGATGTCTGTATGTTTTCCCCTGTCAGAATGTGTTTATGCCATCAATATTATTATATATATTAATTGTTAAGATATATTAAATATTAGTATTAACAATTTTACATTTTTACTGTAAAATATTGATACAAATATTAAATTAAAATCTCCAAATACACCAGCTAGTCATATGTCATCATGTATGACTTTAATTAACATGGTTTGCTCATATTAGTATCACAGTATCACAGTAATGAAAAGGTTGGAAAAGACCTTAAAGATCATCCAGTCCAACCTAAATCCAAATAAACCCAGTAATCCTAACATCTAACATCTAGATCATGAACATCTAACCTTTAACACCTCCAGGGACGGTGACTCAACCACCTCTGTGGGCAGCCCATTCCAAAACCAGATCACTCTTTCAGTGAAAAATCTTCTCCTAATGTCAAGTCTAAACCTCCCTTGATGGAGCTTAAGACTATGACCTCTTGTCTTGTCTCCAGTAGCCAGGGAGAAAAGACCGACCCCCTGCCTGACTACAACCACCTTCCAGATAGTTATACACAGCGATAAGGTCACTCCTGAGCCTCCTCTTCTCCAGGATAAACAAACCCAGCTCCCTCAGCCTCTCAGTATATACTCTCCTCCTCTCAGTATATTGCAAGGTACCTTAACTCAAAGGTACAAACACAAAATATATAGACACCCATACTCACAATACATCAGCATTACTCAATGTTCTCAAGAAGGTGGTTCTCACCCAATCCTTTGGTCAACCTCACCAGCAGAAGACAAAGAAATATCCCAGGTCAGGGTAGATGCTGAATGCAGCCTCCTGGAATCCAGGAGAGCTCAAGGGGGTCACAGTTTAGATCATCATTTATGGAGTCCAAGACATTTGAATTTTGTCAGGTACTGTTCCATTATAGCATAATTTCAGAGATATAATATGCACAACTTGCTGGATCTTATTGTTTTGACATTGCCCCTTTGGGTCATGACTAAGTACAGGTGTAAATGGGTCATAAGAAGGTTGATCAAAAGGTGGGAGGCGGAGTGTGAGCAGTAACATATTCTCTGGACAAAGTACGGAAATGAGAACTCTGTTTGGATTACTTCAGGATACAGGTAGATGTCTAACTTGGTCTCCAATATCCCAAGTAGTTGGTTCCCATCAGTTACTGTATAAAAAGAGCACTATTTCTTCCACTGTTTTGACTGTATGCACATTCATATTCAGTGGAGGTTGAGGGATTTCCAGGTATTCTCTTCTGGGTCTTGATCTTGAGCAAGCTGCATCATATCCTAGCTTTCCACACTGAACCAGTTGTTCCAGGGCAACAAAACACATTGCCTAATACAAGCCTAATGCAGAAAACAGCATTAGTTCCACTGCTTAAGCTGCTAGCCTTGTTCCATGGGCCATTCTGATTTGTCTGAAGTATCAGGTATTATTAATTGAGCAAGGGAAGTAGATAAATTATTGTAGTATCTGTCTTCACAGTTGATGAGAATTGGGGTTGCTTAATTACAAACATGATAAAGACTTTTAAAGTGAATGTGCAGCCTGTACTGAATAATAACAGGAAAGTATTATACTGAATAGTTAATCATCCCTTAATTAAATTTTCAGGATACAAGGACTACTAAGCAATTAAGCAAATATTCTGTACTTAAGGGCATAATTAAAGGGCCTTCCTGCTTCCTGCATACAACATCATTTAGAAAACTTTAAATTTCTGATGATCATTTCTAGTGGGAAATACCTGTGAGGCCAAAGTCAGATTATGCAGCAACAATTCATTGTTTGCTTAAAGCTATGACAATTAAAAATAATGTCTTAAATAATTTACATAATAATCAGTCACAAAAGCAACTGTTCACTGAGCCTAGCGTTATAAGGGTCAAAGCCATATAACCAGACTGCTGAAATAATAGAATGTACTCTTTTCAACTGTTTGATACTTGTGACTGATTCATTGCTCTCTTCCATCTGTAATATTAGTCTGTCTGCCACTTCTGAGCTTCAGTTAGCTGAAGAGTTTGTATGACAGCGCATTGTGTGGCTGGATGCTATCTACGTACAACAAACATGTATGTATGTAATATTTTAACCGAAAGGGCAAGCTTCATAAATCAAAGTTTATGACATTTAGCAGTCTATCAGAATGAGTTCTGGTTTGAAATACATGCAAATGCTCTTTGTATTCAGACCACTACAGTCCATTTTTCAGTTTCATTGGCTTTTGCTTGTATAAGTAAAATATACAGAAAAAGACACTTCAAACTATTTCAGTACACATATTTCAGTTGACTCACCTTTTTTTCTCAGTTCAGTCTCCTATTTGAAATATTCCTGTCACTACTGTGTCACAAACTGCTCAAAACAACATAGACTTTCACAAGAGATCTAATAAAATAAGAGGACAACTCCAGATTGTAGAATCTGCTACGTATCACTGTTTATAGTAGCCTTACTGCACGAGTTTAACAGGATGCTATGACAAGTATTGACTGTTTACCTTATAGACTTCGTTTAATTCCATTGGTCTCCTTAACAGTACAGTGTATTGAATTTCTCATGACACAAATTGTTAATAAAAACCACTCTGTTTATCCTGCCACCCTATGAGCTTTCTGCACATTTCCTGAAATATGTACACAAAACTTTCCTAAGCTGTACAGCGTTGTGAACAGGAACTAATGTAATCTGGTTATACTCCTTTGTAATGTTCTATCTTTAAAAGAATGGTTAAGCTGCATCATGATATGAAACAATGGCCGCCTGAGGAAACATACAAATAAAGTCACATTTGCTTTTGACAGTCGCTTTGTTCCATTTGAGGCTGACAGCTTTATGCATATTTTCTTGGCTCTTCTGGAAAGCAGGTAGGCCATGATTTTAGCATGTGAAGTGCAAAATGAAAAGACATACAAATAAATTGTTCCTCCTCAGAACACTTAGGAATTGAGTGAGTCATCAGATTTCTTTGCTATTTGTCTTACCAGAACAGTATATTTAGATGTCAGGAAAATCATAACCTAGTCCCAGTATACACTCTCCTAAATATAAGTGGTTGCACAGTTCTCTCCTCCTACTTATAGTCTACTGCAAGACAAAAAAAAAAAATAAAGGAGACCAACTAACCAGTTAACCAACTACCACCCCCACTGCCCCACTCAGCTCTGCTACATGAGCAAATTCTAAAACCTGCTAGAGCTTTGCTGTCTCTCACTTTCTTCCTGGCTAAATACTCGTGTCATCGCTAGCATACACCATCTCATCTCTTCATTAAGACATGAAGACAGCTGCCAAGATCTAAGCTGCTGAGACAGCAATGATTTTGTAAAATAAACCAGTCAAAAGAAAATAAAAAGGAGAATTTTTTTATTGTTTAAAGATTTTTACTATTCAGTCTCAAGGAGATAGTTTAGTAGGTGACAGAAGCTGTAAATTACTTGACATACATTGATTTCATGTTGAATTTTTCTCAGGACCTTCTACGATCTGCATTAGCATTTAGCAGTCTAGCACTGTTTTTATGAACAGAATGCTAATTTGACAGCACACCTACTTTCACTCTTTCACATCTATGTAAGAATCCTTAAAAATGTAGAATAAATTTTATAGTAACACTGCTTTTGAAAATTGCTGAGGTCTTTGACATTGCAACTTACTAAACAGATACTTTGGTTATTGAAACCAAGCACAAGCCTATTCTGAATCCCAGGGTTGTGGGTTTAGCCCCATGTAGGACAGCATATCTTGAGACAGTCCGGGTACACCAAGTACTGTAGGTTTACCCTGCTCCAGCAGTGGGGGTTGGACTTAGAGGATCTTTTGAGGTCTCTTCCCACCAGTAACATTCTGTGATCTGTGATATTTTTCATTAGTCCGCCATAGTCTGTTTGTTAGGACATGCTTTATCTGCCACGTGGACCTGGTGAAAGGTAATTTTGGTGACCCTAAGAAATCCAGATTGGCATAAAATAGTCTAAACCAAAACAACGTGGTAGTGAGTTCCCTTATGATTATCCGCTATGCTTATAAGCAAAATTGACATATGTTCAAGGTATGTTTGGAATATTCTTCCAAATAATTTCTCCTCCAGTCATATGATTGGTTGCAGAGCCAATCGAGATCGCAGCGAGCGCTGCTTTGCTCAAACTCAGAGACTTCGGTCTTTCCACTCTATCTTCGGTATTTCACGGGTCGGGAGGACCACCAGGTAGGCAGTGGGGTTGGCAGGGGCGTTGTCTCGCGAGATTGAGTGGGCGCTGTGTCGCGGGGTCGTGACGTCAGCCGCGGGAGGTTGCACGCGACGCCGTGTTGGCTGCAGAGCCAGACTGCCGGCAGCGAGGATTATTTTTTTTTTGGTCTTTTTGTCTTGTTAATAACTGTCAAGAAAACAGTGTACCATGGCTGTCACTCGCATGATGAAGGGTAGGAAAAGCGTTTGCACCCAGACAGATTTGGTGAATCAACACACCGGAGTCCAGGCTACTGGCTGCAGTGAGTGCTGAAGCCTGGCACTTGCCATGGAGGGTGAAGGGGTAAACAGTTGTGTCAGGTGTGAGCAGGTGAACTTTCTCCTCACCCTCGTGGCTGAACTGAAGGATGAAGTGGCTGAGCTGAAGGATGAAGGTCAATAAGAGAAAGTGAAAGGGAGCTGGATCTGCGGGAGCAAGCTCTGCAGATCCCTCCTGCTAAGGGAACTGTTCCTGGAAACAGGGAGGGATGGATACAGATCCCTGTCAGAGGCAGCAGGGGAAATCCACCCCAGCCCTCTCCTCCTCTTCCATTGCCCTTGCACAACAAGTGTGAAGCCCTTCAGGC
>VXBP01009690.1:3045-52307 GCA_013400115.1 Rhinopomastus cyanomelas
CAGTCTGTCCAGGTCTCTCTGGATGGCAGCACAGCCCTCAGCCATATCAGCCAAACCTCCCAGCTTGGTGTCGTTGGCAAACTTGCTTAGTAGACACTCTGTGCCCTCATCAATGTCATTGATGAAGATGTTGAACAAGACCGGTCCCAGCACCGATCCCTGAGGGACACCACTAGTCACAGCTCTCCAGCTGGACCTGGCACCATTGATCACCACCCTCTGAACTCTATCCTGCAACCAGTTCTTAACCCACCTCACTGTCTGCTCTTCCATCCCACACCTCCTCAGCTTGCTCACTACAATTTCATGGGAGACAGTGTCAAAGGCCTTGCTAAGGTCAAGGTAGACCACATCCACTGGTTTCCCTGAATCTAACCATTCAGTTATTGCATTATAGAATGCTATCAGGTTAGTGAAGCAGGACTTCCCCTTGATCAATCCGTGCTGACTACTCCTGATAACCTTCTTCTCTTCCATATCCATATGTCCTGAAATTTATGAGAGGAAACTGTAATAAATTATAGAGCTACCTTGAAGTGCAACTTGCAACTCATTTTTGTGTGAGGTTTTGTGGTTTGCCTAATTTATGCGTTATACAGATTAGATATACATGCTATCTTGTATTTTATTAAAATACAGGTGTAACCATGGAATTCTTAAAACATTAGATCTTTTAAAAGTCTTTAAGCAGTGCTATTTAAGCATGGCTTGCTACCATTTTTATATGATTTATCTAAAATTTTAATCAACAATTTTGCTACCCCAGCTGGTAGCCTGTACTCACTCTTTAAGTGCAGTATTAATAAGCTGATTTAGCAATTTTTGAGATAATGTTTTGTTAGAAAAACTAGTGGATTGCTACAACTTATTATTAAAGAATTCTGTAGACCCCCTTTCCCATAAACCAGAAGATTGCAACTTGTCAAGTGCCATCGTGGAATTTCACATGTTCATAAGAAAATGAATGCATGTTTCATGAACACCTACTAAAGATAGTTCCATTTTTTAGCATAAATTCAAGACAATTAAAAACCAATCAGCAGGACTGGCTACAACATCACGCTTAAAAATAAATGTGTTCCAACACTACCAGTTGTAGGTAGTTTCTAAAATGTTTCAGAGCTTTAAGCAAAGTTTTCATAATGAAAAAGCTAAAGGTAAAAAAGTGTATGCTTGCAATAACTAATCACTGTCTAGTTTTGCATTAAAAAAACCAAACCTTGTAGTTTTCACTTAGAAATGGATTTTCTAGATAAATTAAGACATTAATACTGTGTAGCACACTTGGCTAATCATAGAATCATAGAATCATTACGGACTGGAAGGGACCTCGAAAGATCATCTAGTCCAATCGGCCTGCAACAGCAAGATCACCTAAACCAAGTCACACAGGAACACATCCAGGTGGGCCTTGAATATCTCCAGTGAAGGAGACNTAATCCACCCCAGGATGCTGTTGGCCCTCTTGGCCACAAGAGCACACTGCTGGCTCATAGTCATCTTGTTGTCCACCAGGACCCCCAAGTCCCTTTCCCCTACACTACACTCCAACAGGTCAGTCCCCAGCCTATACTGGTACCTAGGGTTGTTCTTGCCCAGATGTAAGACTCTGCACTTACTCTTGTTATAGCTCATGAGATTTTTCTCAGCCCAGCTCTCCAGCCTGTCCAGATCTCTCTGAATGGCAGCACAGTCTGCAGGGGTGTCGGCGACACCACCCAGCTTTGTGTCATCAGCAAACTTGCTGACAGTGCATGCCAATCCCTCATCCAAGTCATCAATGAATAGATTGAACAGGACCGGTCCCAGCACTGATCCCTTAGACACTCCACTAGATACAGGCCTCCAACTAGACTCTGTCCCATTGACCACCACTCTCTGACTTCTACCCTGTCTCCAGTTTACAATCCAGTTTCGTCATGTTGAAGTAATTCTTATCAAAGATGGAGAACAGGGTCTCAAAGGGACTATGGGGCACGTTCTTTCACTTTTACATTCCTGGAGTCTTGGTTCCCTATGCACGTCCTACTTAGAAGAAGACTGCAAAACCTGGCAAGATATGGATGACATTATCCTAGGTACTTTACAAAATAAATCCAGAGTAGGAAAGGAGCTGTTGTTGTTTGTAGTAGCAGTGTGTTTAGGGAATTGTTGCTGAGTACATTTGCCCTGCAGCTCAACTCTGTCATCAATGATGAAAGACTAGGAAGGAAGCTTTCTGCAGTTCAACTGATAAGCTTGGCAGTAAAACCTGGAGCTTCTTTACCTTAAGCAACCCGAGACATAAAGACCATTTGGACAAAGTGGATACATCTTTGACCAAAGTGCCCATCCCCAGACAAAATAAAAGACACAACAACAAACTCAGAACAGATCTTAAGGCTTGCCCATTTTAACATTAACCACATTGAGCTGACAGGCAGCAGTGAGAACATATCCAGAGCAGTATCTTGAAAACTGTTTTCTCAGGGATGACTTTTAGGCTGAAAGTGGTTTTGTAAGTAATTTTTTTTTTTTTTAACTCATTTCTCTGCAGAATTACCTCAAATAGGGAACCTGCAGCCTGGTGATCATCAGCAAAAATGTCTGTATTGGTGCTTTGGACCCATTGCATCTGTGGTCACGTGGTGGTGGTGGTGGTTGGACTAGTCACCTGGCATAGTGAAGAGAAGAAGTTCAGACACTGGATCTAGGACTACCTGAGAATGTCCATGGTGTTGGTAGTGCAGTTTGAGTCTCCCAGCTTGTCCCTGTAAGAAATTTTCTGGAAGTTGCTAGTAGCTCATATTAAGGACCACCTCTGGCAAGGTTGAGCAAATTAGTGCCTTTCTAATAACTATTTAAGAGGGAAAACCTACTAAGCAAGTTCTTATTGCTGTTTTCTCTTTCTTTGGGATGTCCACTTTACTTGCCCTTTGTTGGAACACATGTGCCTGTGTGATAGACTAGATCAATGAGGTGGCAAAACAGGGAAAAACATTCCTGAGCATCCATTGCCCTTTGGATTGTGATGAGATGACAAACTTATGGCCTTGGAGAACTCGGAAATCAGCAGAAGTGTGACTGCGAAACCATTGAGGAGAGCACATGTCAGCAGGGGATAGATTATGAAAGAGACTGTGACTCTGAGGAAGGGACCCAGCCTGGAGCTGTAAAGTGCTGGGACAACCTACAGCCAACAGAAGACCCACAGTCCACAGGCTGGGGAATCTGGTGGAGGACTTGTCTCCTGTGGAAGAGGATGTCATACTGTCAGAGGACAAAAGCAATGCAAGAATGTTTATCCCTGAGGGAAAGGAAGTGAGACAGCTGGGCTCTGGAAAGCTTATGTAAGTACTGTGCATGTTTCTGTTTCTTTGTGATGGGGTTTTTCTGTTGTTGAGATGGTCCTTTTGCCCATTAACCATAAGCAGTGAGGGAGCCCTCCTTTTTCTGAGCCCTCATGCTTGAGAGTGGTTGTGCAGCGCTGGGTTGAAACCACAACCTCCTGGAACAGGGATCAAGGATTGTTTACTACTTCTTTTCAAAAGGCTTGCAGAGGTGAATGTTTTAAATACAGCTATCATTGTTTTGTTTCCCTCCTGTAGCAAGCACTCCTGAGAGTACAAGCAAAATATAGTAGCAGAATCCTTGAACATACATGCAGAAATTAATGTCAAATGCCCCAAAGGAACAGTTGTAATAATTTTTCATTTATTTCTGTTATTTTATTTTATTTAAAAGAACAGTGTTCTTCAAAACCTAAGTTTCATTCCTACATGTATGCAAATTTGTGTAAAATCTGGCCTGGAATGAAGCTCAAATAATTGTGATATGTCATGGATGAGGTCCTTACCGAAGAAAATCAAAACAAATCGAAACCAGCAAACAAGACCCATCTACATACGATAAAAAAAGTATCTTCCCTAAAGTATAGGGCACTAAAAGCAGAATTATAAAAAGCAGCCTATATTAGGCAGATTGTGAAATTACAGGAAAATCACATAGATTTGCTGATGTGTAACTGACATACAAAATTTTACGAGCAGAGATTGTAGTCATTTTGTTGGATTTAAATCAGAAAGAACCATTTCGTTGCATTTAAGAGCTAGGAAGAGAAAGCTCTATCAACCCAAAGGCTAGCAGAAAATTTTCTCCAGGGAAAATATATCCACTTCCCATGTCTCTCATTTTAGTATTTAGTTTAATGTACCTCATGTATTTGGCTTCTGTCTATGCTTTTCTTTTCCAGCATGATTTTTGAATCAGATCTTCCCTAAAGCATTACCCACACTTGCTGGTCTTCTCTCTTACAATGTGATTACTTGCTTAGCATAATGACTTCTTTGCTTTTTTAAATTAGCATGTTGTCACAGGAATTAATGCCTAAAAATTGTCTTTAATGCAATATGATAATATCAGAAGTGGCGAAAACATACAGGAAGTTAATGTAGCTACACTTCAGATGTCCTTAGTAACCTTTCAGAATTTTCATGTTTTATTTTGGATGGCTGAATTTTGAAAAGCCATCTAGGCATTCATTATATGAAAATAATACAATACAGCTGTACAAATTTTCCCAACAGAACAATTTTTTCTCATTAGAAAGGCTTGTACAAAATAGCAAGTCTCATTAAAAAGGATTAATTTTACCTGTGTTCCTTTAATGCTCACCTGACATACCATTATACCAAATTATGATCATCATCACATACAAACTTTACACTAATACACATATTTCAGTAACGTAACTCCCTCATATAGTCTCCTTTAGGTTTTTGTGATGTTATGCAGTGTAAAAATAGATTTCTTTTATATTTCCAGAACACACTTTTAACAGAAATCTCTGAATTTTTTTCACTTTATTTCTTTGTAAATTTTGAAACTTTTCCTTTTTATTCAAATGCAGGATACATTAATTTTTTTAAATGGAATTTTACTTGAACACAATGCCCATTGCTGACACACTCTGTGACTTAGTATCACAATAGCATTGAACGTTATTCTACTCCTGTTTAGTTTCGTTTTATTCATATGCTAAAACTGTGAAAGAATTCTGGAACATGGATGATTTTTGAATGAATAACCAGATTAGAGTGAAGTTGTTTTACTGCCAGGTGTTTACTACTCTGGACAGTGATAAGTTTAAGAAACATTACCGTAAAAATGAACCAACATTCTCTTCTTTCCAACTGAATTAATTTTTAAAATAATCTTGTGAAAATATTACTAAAGGACAGAAAGACAAAGCACTTTCTTTTGAAAACATTGAAAGATTAAATTGTATAACCCCACTTATTATTTTGAGTGCATTTCCATACAAATGCAGAGATTAACTGAGAAATGAATGTACTTAGGAATAATTTTGTTTCATTATCACGTAAGTAGAAAAGATTTCCTGCAACATGTGTTACACATGAACAGAAAGAGAGGTTCTCATAAAAAAGCCACTGGAACTCTGTTCTTTTGCATAATAAAAGTGGATTAGTTCTGTTCTGCTTAGTTTTCAAGCCTAGGGAAATGCAGAATCACATGTTGATGACTAGATAATAAGCTCTACTTAAACTTACTATGTATTTAAGGGGGTGACAAAAATACTAAGTTAAAATATAATTGTTATTTGCCATTTAATGCCACGTTATGAGCATGAAGATGTTACACCGGCACGAAGGTTTCCTAATATATGAAAGAATCCAAACACTTTTATATGTGTTAATCACAATATTTCAATGTATAAGTACTTAATGCAGTTCAGCTTTAATGAAATTATCACTAACTTTCCAGTTCAGGGAATGTTTAATATGGTAATTATAAGGAAACCTTGAAAGAAATTTGAAACAGCCTGTGATCTCAAATAAAAAATAAAATAAAATCCTCTCTTGAAATAGCTAAACAATAAACTTTCTAACACTTGGTGAGGATAATGAAGTCCTTTGTGTATGAACAATTCACTTTACTAACCATGAACATTTTTGTGATTCTTTCAGAAAAGGCATTAAACTTGAATGTAATAAAAATCATAATAACAGAAACCAAATGTAAATGTTTCTGAAAGTATGAGATTAATAACATTGGCGTGAGCCAGCCATTATCTTGCATATATTGGTGTATTTTCCCAACATGTTTTGCCACTGCATTTCATCTCTGATCTACAAAACTCTGGATATCAAGCACTTGTATCTCAGCAAGTTAATGGTTGGTAACTGTGTTGTGTTCACAAACAGATTCAGATAACTTTTTAAAGTATTAGGCAAATACCTTGAAAAAAGTATTTTAAAGTGGTGAGGGTTTAGACCTAGCAATTCTGAGGTAATGAAATATTGTTCTTGGGTTTTTTGACACCTTCTGTATCAGGAAAAAGCTGAATGTTGTTCATTAACTTTTCCTTCAGTCTGATTGATTTAAAACAAACACATTCCTGCATTTTCCACATCTTCCTTTTTGCTAATTAATTTGAATATTTTTCTTTAATCTATAATTCTTAGTGATGAAATGTGGGTGCTTCAGAGCGCTTTAATATGGATGCTTCAAGATGCTTTAATATGGGTACTTTTGCACAGCTAATGAAAATGTTTCCATTATTTTTCACAGTGTAAAATATCTCCAGCATGGCCTACAGTGGGTTCTGCATTTCAATACATCCTGCTGTAGGCAGATTGAAGTCACTGGCCTAATTTCATTTGCAAAGAAAATAGGCTCCAATTATCTCCATGAAGAGAACTGCTAGAATATATAATTGTTTCCTCCTTCTGGAAGAAAATCTGCACATGCAGTGCAGTGGTGAGCTAACATGTTTCCCCACAATATGGAGCTGAGGCAGAGGTAAAATACACCTAGTGCTCTAATGGAATGATGCACTGCAGTGCCAGCTCACCTCGTAGATACATCCCTTCCCCCTATAATATACATTGGATATCACTTTTTACCATCCTGCTACTTTTCTTCATGTGCCATCTTCCCAACAATTATAACTTCACTAATAAATTAATTATGATTTAATTGCAAGGTAACAGACACAAAATAATGAAACCAATAAAACAACCAAAAAAGTGGAAAAAAACCCATCCCTATTGTTGAGTTCTCTTACTTTCCAATGCATAGAAATATACAACATGGATTAACTTTGGTCAGTGCTCATGCTCAAGTAATGATTTCCAATTTTCTGAGAGAAAACCAGGTAACAGGAGCTAACCTGCGTTAGGGAACACCTCAGCAATTTAACAGGACAGTTAGTTGAGTTTTAGCACCTGAGAACTTCTGCTGTTTCTGGGAATACAAATATATATACACTAGTACATATAGTATAGCAGCTATATAATAGACATACAGCTTGTATGAATTTTTATCATTATTATTTTTAAGAATAATTTTAGTGCATATTTGAGGTTTGTCTAAACTTTTCCCTTGGGTTGTCCTATGGCATGCTCAAGACCTTTTTTTAAGAACATAGGGAAAAATGAGTGAAACAGCCAGCTCAGCAAAAGATGGCAAATAACCTATATAAACTAACAAGATTGCTCAGAATTCAGTTTGTCAGTTTGTTTACCTACCATCCAGTCACACCCAAAAAATACCATTCAGAAGCTGTCTGCCACAGTCAGGAAAGAAGGCAAACACAAGTGGGCAACTAAGTGTCACAAGGACACTCCTCCTGTTCTGCATTTCTTTTGGAGAAATTCGCAGCCTATAGATAGCAGTTTAACATCACAATTTTTTAAAATGCTGAAAAATAAATGGAATGTTTTTTGGGTATCTTCCCATTTTCTTCAGAGATTTAAAAGAACAGAGAAATTTCCTTTACCAAATTAAAATAATATATTAATAGTTCACACATGTGAACTATCAGGATCATCGACATACACGTATATTTCTAATAGGTTGCAGTGCATGCAGCTGAGACCTCACAGTCCTGTGGCACTTAGCTCTTGAAAGAATTAATCCCTGTAGAAATTGCAAACATTTGCACCTTATAGAGAGACAGAATACAAAACACACCTATGGAACAATTATGGGCAGCTGGCATTTTTAGTCATGCTTATTAACTCTAGTTAGGATGAGTTAGAGCTGGTTATCACAGCAGCTAGCATAAGTAGGTGGTATATGACCAATGTTTTATTTCAAATGACAGAATGGATCTTGAGTTTTTGTGATCTTTGGGAAATTGATATCCTATCTATCCAAACAACTTCTCTTGAAAAGTATCAGCTTGTCAACAAGTGTCTTTTGACTACTAATACACAGCAACACCAAGTCAGAAATCAGCCATGCAGCTTGAACTCCTGACATCAAGGTGGTAGTGTCTAACTAATCCTGTAATTAGGGCAAGTAGAGAATTCTTGGAGAATCTGAGAGTCAGTCTAGATGACTGATGACCCTGTACCAGGCATATATCTGAACCCCCTGTAGCAGTCCTTTCCCTGGAATGCCAGGGTTCTCGTGTGACACTCTAAAGTTGTGTGAATAACTTATACACTGACTCATATAACCTCCCTTGAAGACTGTGCCAATGAACAGGGAAGTAATGCAATTTATAAAACGATAGAATTGCATACACCTGGGATTTAGGAGTTTTTATGTCCAAATCCATTTTTAATCCACATGCTTGTTTAGTCTTGGACTGTGACAATAGTATTAGTGCCAAATGAATTATTAACAAGAGATATTTTGGATAACATAAAAAACACAAGACTTTTTGTATTCATTTTACAAGCAACAGCATAATTAAAGTATTAAAGGAAGGAATCATAAATAAAGAAAATATTATTTCAACCTCTTCTTTGGAGATAATCTAGTAGGAATTCTCACTGGAAATAAGAATGACTTTGGTGTCAAGTCAGATTGCTCAAGCCACCTGAGACCAAAAAACCTCCAGGAGTGGAAATTCCTCAACTACTTTGAGCAATTCCCAAGGCTTTATTGCAGTCATTCTAGATTTTTGTTCTGTTATGAGCTGCCAGAATCTCCCATGGTGGGTCTGGTTGAAGCAGTGAAGGTTGAGGGTTGCCTTGGTTGCAGTTACCATGAGATGATGGAGTTGAGGGTCTCGTGTGNGGAGGGGATGGCCACTTGGGGTGATTATAAGGCTCTGGTGAGAGAATGTAAGGATGCAAGTAGAAAAGCCAAGGCCTCCTTGGAATTAAACCAAGGTCAAGGGCAACAAAAAGGGCTTCTTCAAATACATTGCAGGTAAAAGTAGAACTGCAGAAAACATAGGGCCCCCTGCTGAATGAGGTGGGTACCCTGGCGACAGAGAATACAGAGAAAGCAGAGATACTGAACACCTTCTTTGCCTCTGTCTATACTTCTGGGGTCTGTCTTGATATCAAGCCCCAGACTGCTGAGACTCCAGAGGAAGTGGAACAAGAAAAAGGCTGCCTTGGTTGATGAGGACTGGGTTAGGGATAAGTTGAGCAAATTGGATGTGCATAAATCCATGGGCCCAGATGGGATGCACTCGCACGTACTAAGGGGGATGGCTGAAGTCACTGCTAAGCCACTCTCCATCATCTTTGCTAGGTCCTGGGAAACAGGAGAGGTGCCTAGGGACAGGAAAATAGCAAATGTGACCCCAATCTTTAAAACGGGAAAGAAGGAAGACCCAGGTAACGATAGTCCGGTCAGCCTCACCTCCATCCCAGGAAAAGTGATGGAACAATTTGTCCTAGTGTCAGCGTAGACACGAACACAGAACCAACAGTTAGGTTTTATGCGGTGCTTTATTGAGGCCTCAGGAAGCAGGGGTGAGCACACCCAAATCTGGTTCCCAGTCTCGTTGTTTGAACACGCTATTTATACACTACAAGTTACACAACTTCATACATATTCAATATGATTGCTTCACTACCTAATACATATGTGATAACTACCTCGCTTCTAATGCTAATCAGGTCTCCTCCTTTCGGAGCTTGCGCAGTATGCTTGAGTGGTGGTCTCCTTGGGGTCGTTACGCCATCTTTGGATGAAGTAAGAAGTCTTCCTCGCTTTGTCCTTTTCACCCCTTGTCCTTTGATCACAGTCCAGTGTCCTTTGATCACAGTCCAGTTGGTCTTTTCTGTCCAAGTTTTCGAAAGTCTTGCATAATTCTGCAGAATGCTGCTCAAGCATAAAAGTTTCTACCTACAATGTCCTTACCCTAGCACAATCTACATATTGTTCCAATCATCATAAAATCATTCTCATTTGTCGGTTGCATAGTTTCACGATTGTGGCCGATCTTTATCCTGGCTTCAGTATGGGGCTGTACCGGTGTTCATCAAGCAGCTTATTCTGGTTAAAATTAGTAACTGATTTTATAATGCCTTTTACTTATCACACCATTTCTACTACAATTTTCATCACTAGAGGCTGTCTCCAGGCACATCAAGGACAGGAGGGTCATTAGGGACAGTCAGCATGGCTTTACAAAGGGAAAGTCATGCTTAACCAACCTTAGAGCCTTTTATGAGGGTGTAACCAGGTGGCTAGATGATGGCAGAGTGGTGTATGTGGTCTATCTTGACAGCATCAGAGCATCCTCACAGCCAAACTGAGGCAGCGTGGTCTAGACAATTTGGTAGTAAGGTGGATCGTGAACTGGCTACAGGGTAAAAGCCAGAGAGTAGTGGTCAATGGGATGGAATCTAGTTGGAGGCCTGTATCTAGTGGAGTGCCCCAGGGGTCGGTGCTGGGACCAGTCCTGTTCAATCTATTCATTGATGACTTGGATGAGGGATTGGCATGCACTGTCAGCAAGTTTGCTGACGACACAAAGCTGGGTGCTGTCACCAACACCACTGCAGACTGTGCTGCCATTCTGTGAGACCTGGGCAGGCTGGAGAGCTGGGCGGAGAGAAATTTAATTAAGGGTAAGTGTAGGGTCTTGTATCTGGGCAAGAACAACCCCAGGTACTAGCTAGGGACTGACCTGTTGGAGAGTAGTGTAGGATAAAGGGACTTGGTGGTCCTGGTGGATAGCAGGATGACCATGAGCCAGCAGTGTGCTCTTGTGGCCAAAAGGGCCAACAGCATCTTGGGGTGGATGAGAATGAGGGTGTTTAGCAGATCAAGAGAGGTTCTTCTCCCCTTGTACTCTGTCATGGTGAGACCACACCTGGAGTACAGTGTCCAGTTCTGGGCTACTAAGTTCAAGAGGGATGTGGAGCTGCTGGAGAGAGTCCAGCGTAGGGCAATGAAGATGATGAAGGAGGTGGAACACCTCCCTTCTGAGGAGAGGCTGATGGAGCTGTGTCTTTTTATCTTGGAGAAGAGGAGACTGAGGGGTGACCTCATTAATGTCTATAAATATGTGAAAGGTGGGTGTTGGGAGGATGGAGCCAGGCTCTTCTCAATGTCATCTAGTGATAGGACGAGGGGCAATGGGTCGAAGCTGGAAAATAGGAGGTTCCATATGAGTATGAGAAGGAATTTCTTCCTAGTGAGGGTGACAGAGCACTGGAACAGGCTGCCCAGGGTGGGTTGTGGAGTCTCCTTCTCTGGAGATGTTTAAAACCCGCCTGGATATGTTCCTGTGTGACTTGGTGTAGGAAATCCAGCTGAGTCAGGAGGATTGGACTAGATGATCTTTCGAGGTCTCTTCCAGTCTCTAAGGTTCTGTGTTTCTGTGTGATTCTGTGATTAGCCTAATCTGTCTAAAGGTACCTTGCTGAGCATCTCCTATTTAGGATTCTTATACAAAAAACAGAAAGTGAACATTTCCAGAGAATGAGTGAAGTTTGAGTTTTAAATGTAAAATGAAATATGCCAACCTCTTCCTACAGACTTAATAAGTTTGAATATGTTAAGTAATTTAGATACTTACAGTATGAAGGATGAATCCAGGACAGGAATCTTTAAAAGCTGTTTGTCATACAATAACATCTCTACAACCTTTCAATGTATATACCCAAAACTCTGATACCTGTCTCTTTTTAGGATATTACCTGAAAACTCCTATGACTAGCTACAGTCAATTTCTTACTCAGCAACTTTTTAAACAAAAGACCTAACTCCAGGAAATATTTAAACTTATTTTTCAAACATATATTTAAATTTAATATGTAATGAAAATTAATCCTTGCAAAAGATGAGTATTTAATTTTTACTGGAAGAAAATAATAAAAATTAAAAATGTCAAAGTTCAAGTAATTGTTGGTGAATATTTGCAAAGTAGTCTATAGAAATTCTTTCTTGTCCAGCTATATTATTAAATAATGTCTTGGCTCCATACAAGAGATTATGTTTTTAATTCTATTTTTAGTGTATTGTCACTCTAGTGTATCTAGCTTGCTTAGAAGTTCTTCACTTGGTCAACGTAAAAATTATGTGAAAGGATTTAAAAACACACAGAAAAAAGAAAGAAAAGTTTCTCAATCTAACCTATCTCCCTTGATTTTGGAAGTTAAACTTTGTTTCATAATCTCTCATATAGACTGTGTAACTTCTGAGGTATTTTTCTCCTTTGGACAGAAGGAGGGGAAAGTGAAACAAGAAAGGAGTGATCCTATAGGCATGCTGTGTAATATAAAACTAAGGATTAAGCCCTTTTTAGTAACCTAACATAGAAAATTGGTATGCTGCCTCATTATTCTGAAAGGTAATAAAAGATATTTTAAATATGGTTAGAAATAAGATAAATTTCTTGTAGATAAAAGAATTTCCTCCTTTCATGTAGTTATTTAAATTTCTAATTGAAAAAAAAAATTACTTGTTTAATCTTATTACTATTTACTGAGGAGAGGTTAATTATATGCACTACTGTGAGAAATTATATCTGATCCAATGAGCCATAAGTTTTGTTGCACAGAAAAATAAAGCAGTTATAAAGTTGTACGCTGAATTAGGGAATATGTAGGAAATCAGGTGTTGGATTCCAATAAGCCCCATCCACTAGGGATGATGAAACCTCATTTGAATGACTATTAAGCACTATGATCATATTAAAAAGTTATATTAAAAAATATACTGCTACTTTTCTTCCTCTCATTTAGAATTAGCAATGGTTTTTAATTTTAATAGTAAAATACTGTCTCCTGATGTTATCTTTGCTAAGTTTATCATTCTTTGAAAAGCATTTTGAAGAGCCTCTTACCATGTCACAGTACACAGAACACAATCAACATTTCTATGTGTGTATGTATAATGTATACCCATTTTCAAAATGTTATAAGTGTATACTGTACTTTGACCTTGGTAGGGCTTCAGTAATAGTGGAAGGAGTTGCTTGCACAACCCTGGCAAGAAGCTTCATACACATAAAAGCTCCCTTCAGCTCCCATTACTCACCAGTTTGAGACAATTAGCAATCTGCAAATATTAGTAAGTGGAAAAACTGTTGTGCACATTTCCTATCTCATTTAGGCTTTTCTTTGGGAAACTGTCCTTTTGTGTTGGGAGAGTAATGAAGCCATGTCGTTGATGGGTTCTGTGAGGGGGAAACGCACACTGAGGCAGCCAGATATGTGACCAGACACTCTGGTATTTTGATAGAGCAGAGAAAGCAAGCTTGTGGAGATGTCAGAGATCAGCAGAGGAGAAGAGTCACTGCAGATCCATGGTGAAATGTATGGAGGAAGAGAGTGCCATCCATTATACCTGCTCCAAGGGTTTATTTGGGTGAGCAGCTGCGTGGTGATGGGTATATATATTGACTATATATAAACACACAACAGTATCTTAATATATGGTCAATATTATGTGATTTCAATTATACCTTGTTAAGCAGTGGCATCAAATAATTTTGCTTGTTGAACATCCTCCATATTCAGAATACTTTATCAACAATAATAACAGCCAGCATTTATAGGAAACTATCAAGATACTAGCAATATGTTGTCACATCACCATTGACCAGAGAACAGAAAAGAAGTGACTCAGGTTCATGGATTCACTTGGGTCAAACTAAGGTTACTTACACCATTAAAAAAAAAGCAAGCTTACTGGAGTTACTAAATGCCATCCTCAAAGAGTAAAGAAGATTCAGGCACAGCTTGGCTCACCCTCATTCTGCTTTGCAATTGTCAGTGTCTCCAGCCATCTTTTCAACAGCTTCTCAATGTAGCTGGTTCCATGGGTGGGGAGTGGTGGTGATTGGTCCTCTCTCTCTTCTTCAGCTTCACAGGTTTTCAGTGTCTCTAGCAGTCTTTATGTCACTTCTCTTTGTAGTCGCAGGCTGGATATAGTAGGGAGTATAATGACTATACAGAACTGCTAGAATCCCCCTTTTTATCCCCTCATGCCAGGGGTGTTCTCTTCATCTCCAACGATACGTCAGTCTGTCTTATAGGGAATTCAGGCAAAACAGTAGTGAGAGATTTCTTTATCGTGTGTCTGAGAAATAGCAGCCCACCATGTGTCCACTGCATAAGCAAATGTCTGCAGATAAAATGGCAATGTCTCAAGGGCTGCTTGTTCAGTTCTTACCACAGAAATCATCTTTTGGGCAGGTGCAGGGCCCATCACCCACACTCTTGTGTTTGAGCTGTTCCACTGCTTGCAATCAGCTTCTGGCATACATAAGTCCATTTCAGTATATTACATTACAGTCTGTGTAGCCAGCTCTACAAATTCATTTGTGTGAGAAAAGGCAGGAAAAGATTTTATTTCATCAATTTATAACTATTTATAGTATTTACAAACATTGTAGAACACCATTTTTCTAAACTTCCTAGATTGTGGTTTTGTTGTTTTTTTTTTTTTTAAAGTCAATATTACCTTTAAATTCTAAGCTAAAATATACCAGATTATTGTTACGTCCCAGCCTGGTGCAGTGTGGGCAGCAGAAAATGACTTGATTTGATAGCAGTGCTGTGTCAGCACTGCTTAGGAATAACTAAACCATTACTACATCCCTGTGTTATCAACACATCTTTCATCACAAAACAAAATCAAAAGAACTAGTATGAAGAAATTTATCCTAGCCAAAACTAGTACAAACTTTACCTCTTTTTCCATATCAATTTTTCCTCATTAGCCACCATCTTCTTTTCTTCCTTTGATATATAGACAAATATAATTCCCTTAGTAAGCAGACCAACCCTGTAAAATGTCTGCAAAATGTCAATTACACCTATTTAGTCACAGAATGAATCACAGAATCACAGAATGTTAGGGACTGGAAGGGACCTCAAAAGATCATCTAGTCCAATCCTCCTGCACAGCTAGTCCATGGCTTTGGACTCTGTTATGAAACTCACTCAGGGCAGAGGATATATAATTATTTGGCATCAAAACCAGCTCAGATCAGGTCCCTGCTGCACTTGGCTGCTTCACTGCTTCCAATCTAATTACAGCTATTTATTCTAGGATCAGTTCTATGAGATAGATACTCACATAGAGAGCTCTTGAAAACTACACACTTAGAGTTACATGGTATTCAACTAGTTTCTTCATATTTTTTTAGGATGTGGAAGTATTTTGTCTTTCTTAGCTCTTGATTTCCCCCAATACTATTAGTATAACTATTTTTTTTTTTACTGCAGTTGTTAATCTTACAAATTTTTAAACAAGTATTTCTTTTTTGATGTTTCATATGTTTAAGAAAACAGAGTAATTTTCTCCACAGTAATGCATAGAATGTATGTTACAGATAGTATTGGAAAGCCTTAAAGGCAGTTCTGTTCATATGCCTTGTAGTGAAACTAACTGATTCATAAAAGTGGAATAATCTGAAGACATAGAAATAAAAAATATCTCTCAGGAATAGAATCTTTATAAAATTTTAATACCTAAAATTTATACTTTGTAGGTAAGTTTCCACTCATGGGCACTTAAGAAAGAAACACTTAGAATTTAATCAATCTTACTGATTTATCAGAAACACTTTAATCCTTCTTTTTTCTTTTGTATAATCAGTGTTTATCATTAAAATTAAATTCATCATTCTTTATCCTTACTAATCTTGTCACAGCATTTAATTTCTAGTGTTCTCTAATTCTACATTGAGCAGGTTTTTATTCACATAGACATTTAATTATGGGATATCTGATAGATTTCTGTAAGACTTTTAATTGGAAGACTCTTAATTGGAAATTTGTCTCAACATGGTCAGTATCAGGACAGGATGACCGCATGAAGCGCAGCCCCCCCTAAGGCCAGATGTTCAACTGCAGAAAATGATTTTGGCCTCGAGCCTAGGACAAGATAACAAGACAGTGTTTTGGCCCTGAGCCTTCCAGATGATTTCAGCAGTGAGTAATAAAGAACTACCGAGACTGGCCTGAAGATCGGTGGAGCCCCTGGCACGGGATAAAGGAGGGGACAATGTGTGCTGTTCCATTTTAAAAGTATAGCTTCTTACCAGGAATTCTGGAAGCTTCTCCCAACAAAGGATCTCACAAAGACCAGAAGACCAGCAGGATGCTTCTGGACTTTGGGGAAATCTGGAGACACCTGAATTTCGGCGGTGGTAGTTCTTATCTTCTTTCCCCTCCTACTTTACGCTTTTCCTTTTCCCATTTCTTTTCTCTCCATCACTCTTTCTTTCTGTTGTGTATCATTAAACAATAAAGCTGTGCTGGGACATAACCTCTAGACTCGCTCACCTTACACTTTGCACTTTGAGATCATGACAAAAAACTTACATGGGCCCATCTAAGTGTGACCATGACATTTGCATGTGTTTTGGCTTATCTATCTGTGAGTACTTCCCTGTGTATATTAAGTATACCTATTAAGATTACATACTGCAAAAATAACAACAGGAGGAATTAAAAAAAAAATAAAAATAACCAGATAACCAGCCTGAAGTTAAAGCTGTAGAAATAATATCTAGAGACTAAAATAAACAGGTTTTTACTACCTCTGGGAAACAGTAAAACCGTCCTATTTGGCTTAATCTGTTTCACTCTAACCACAGTGACAGTCACAGACTACAGATTTCTCCAAAGTCTTCAAAACTGCAGACTTATCTTTTTTTAACCTTAGGAAAAAAGTTACATTTTCTTTTGTTTGAAGGAATCTTTATGTCTGTATTTGCATCCTCAGCCCCTGAGGCTCAGAGAGTGAAGTACTGATATAATGCCCAGAGAATCATAGTGTCTTATGTTGGAACGGACCACAGAGATCATTTACTTCCAGCCCCTGTTCCACAGACAGCTTCCACTAAATCAGCTTGTCCAGGGTCCTATATAACCTGGCCTTGAATTCTTCCAGAGATAGGGCATACACAACCTCCCTGATTTATCTGTTCCAGTGCCATACCATCCACATAATAAGGATTTTTTTCCTAAAATCTAATAAAATATTGCCTTCTTCTAACACTACATCAATCCTTCTTGTTCTAGCACTAGAGTCCCTCTCCCACTTGCAGCCCCCTTCACGTCTCCCCAGAGCTTACTCCTCTCCAGGCTGAACAGCCCCAGCTCCCTGAGTCTGTCTTCATAGGAGAGGCACTCCAGACCTTTGTTATTTCATCCTTGTGGCCCTCTGTTGGACTTGCTCCAACTATTCCATGTCCTTCTTCTATGGGGGCTCCAGAACTGAGTGTAGTATTCCAGATGAAGTTTTACATGATAGCATGCATGGTCTCACCATAACTGCAGCATGCACAGAACACATTTATTGTGCACATCTCTTTTGGATGTAGCTGTAAAATCCACTAAAGACATGGAAATCACTACTATTTCTTGAGTATGATACACAAGTAATAACTAATTGTGGCGGATTCAAGACCACAATTAAAGGAAAAGAAAAGAAAACAAAGCAGTTAGATCTCGATGAGATCTCGGATAAAATTTGCCAGAAAATGGATAGTTACAGAAAATGGAAAAGTACTTATTAACTCTGTAACTGTATACAGAAAAGAAGAAAAGGTTAAGCAAGTTAGTGCACACAGACTAGAAACTGTGTCACAAATGCCATCACATATTTCAAGGAAAATACAATGGGAGATCACTATCATATCAGTCCTTGGGTTTTTTCACATTAGAGACCTGGGGAAAAGAGCATGTCAGTCAAGTGGAGACAAGTACCCAACACCCTCTCTATTATTCATGTGTCACCCCTGCCTGCAAACAGCGGCACCCTCAGCTGTCCAGACTGGTGAATTCTTCAATTCTTCAGCGTAGCTTCTCCAGCTCAACCGTCATCGACAGGCCGGATTCCTCAGTGCCTGACCAGCATCCCTCAATGCAGGAGACATGCTTTCAGACAAAGAACCCAGGCTCTGTCTTTCATGCCCAAGGTTTAAGGATTCTCAAGTCCTTCTGCTTTATTCAGCTAAGCACAAAGGGATTCTCCCCAATACTTGAGCATCCCCAGTTTTCCTCAGTGGCAGACAGGACAAGAAGTTTCTCTTTCCACTGATCAGTGCTGTCCAAGGTGGCTGCAGCGGTGGCATGACCCCAGGCACATGAGAGACCCAAGATGGAGATCAACTGCATTGCTGAATCAGCAGAGCCCCCCTACACTCTGCAAATGTGGCTGAGATGGTTCCATGACCCTCACCTCTCCTCTCTCTTCCTGTCTCAGCTCCAGGGGGAAAAAAGAGAAATCCCTTCAGTTCACCACGAGTTGCTGAACGGCTGCTCCATACTGGGGGCGTTGATGGTTGATCGGCAGTAAGCTCTTGCTTCTCTAGTCTGCACGGAGCCTCTGCATCCCTCCCCACTGCAGAACGAAGCCTCCGTCCTCTACCCCACCATTTGTGGGAGCACAGCGGACCTGCTGAGCTTCCTATGTCCTGTCTCTGACAGAGGAAGTAGGGGAGGAAGCCATTGGCTTGCCACGGCAAGCCCTGGCAAGCTGCCATGAGCAGTCTCCCCGCCATCACCACCCTGGGAAGCTGTCCATGCAGGGTTAGAAAGACCCCAGTCCAAAGAGGCAGGGCTATGGATCACTAACCCTTTTACCTTCTTACCTAGCTGACACACCTTAAGGGCAGGTACTAGGGGTGGTGTCACCTCCCCCCAAGACAGGTTGCTGTGGGGGGGTCCTCTTAAAGCAACATAACCTTTGCCTCATGAAAGCACAAATCTATACATCTGAAAATTCTGGTAATTTTCAAACTGCAACACTAGTGTAAAAAGCAACGCCAACAAAAGCAAGCGGATAGCCTTGCCTTTGAGCTATATTACTCATGAGTAAATTAAGCACATACATAAAAGACTTTTCATGTCTAGGGCCCTAGGCTACCATTTATGATGTCTGATTGGCAAGAACTTTATTTTCTTCATTGTGCCAGTTACTTTCTGCTTAACTTGCAGCAGCTTCCAAACAGATCATTAGGCAAATAACAATGACCTCGGGCAAAGAATACCTCTTAACAATGTCCAAACTGTTTGGCTGATGGAAGCAGTGCTACTTGTCAAATTAAAATGTGTCTGAAAAAATAAAAGCAAGGGATTTCTAATTTAAGTAATATCAAGTGCAATTTTTTTCAAGGGTAATTTTTGGTTCCAGGCATATTATAATTTCAGCATCAACAAAGTGAAATTTGTGTAAGTACTTAATCATTTGTTTTTAAAAAAACTGATATGTAAACGGAATGTACCAACTGCTAGATACCTGCTAGATACCTTTCATTGTAATAAGACCCTTAATTATAACACAGTGCAAGTGCTTGAAATTCATAAAAAAAAATGGAACTTTTGACTTACACCTTCCTCAATAATCTATATTTATCAATACTTTGCCACTCAGTTATAAAAACAGTGATACTACATGTCAGAACAACTGCAAAAGCTACTAAAGAATGTGCAGCAAAAATTCAATTCAAAGCTTATGCATGAATGTCTAGCTTTTGGATGAACAGAAAATTTTCTGTAGTCCTTATTAAGAACAAGGCAAACTCTTCCTGTGTTCACACTACAGATATTTTGCTGCTGAGCACATTGAAGACTAAAATTAGACTAAATTTGTCACAAACAAAGCCGGGTGTAAACTGTTACATCACTTTGGTTTCTTTATTGTTTAAACATACTAGTGTAGATTTATTGGTATGGGGCCACTGAGATTAGGCCTAAACCACTGACCTTAGGGTCCACAGGAGTAATGGAAAAACAATTCCCATTGATGTAAGAAAATGGATTCTCAAAAACCCACACAAACTGGTCATCTGCTCATTCAAAATCATTCATGTCAGTAACAAATTAAAATTAATTATTAATTATGATGAAACATTAATGTTAGTTATACACATGGTAACTAAATCAGGAAAGAAATCTGTGGAAATACTTTGTGATCACAAATCTAAACTGATATCAGAAGGCACTTGTTATCTTGAATATTCACATGCTGACTCTATTATTTTTGAAGGGAACCATAATGTAATGTTTTTCATTAAAAATAGTGTTCTCAACAATATTTTTTAACATATTTTATAGTTGTCAGATATTTCTAACACCACCTGTACTTACCATCTGCCAAATCCATGATCTTGCTGCAATGTGAACATCCCCATCCATATTGCTTGCAGAAAATCAGCAAGAGCTAAGAGTCACCATGTTATCTAGAACAAATATCTGATGGTGATAGCTTTTTCATTCTACAGACACCAAATATTCGCTCATTTCTTCCCACCACATAGTTTGGATCTTGTCTACCCCTGCCTGTATCTTTAAACTACACTGTACATATTTCATATTTTTTTAAAGGTTGGTGATCCTGTGTTGAGTGCTTAATGTGCTGAAAAACTACAAGGGCATAGAAAGGAAAGGCATCAGCAGCCTAATGCTGTAAGACAAATGATAGTGATACGTGGCAGGCAGTTAATATACCATGTGCTATATGAACTGTAATCACATTTGGGAACAGAACAGGCGAACCTGTTGAGTGTATACAGCTGGGTCTGGTACACAGGGAAAGCACATACTTAAAACACAGACATTAGGGCTTCTGCCAGTGATTGTCCTTCATGCCTCATCTCTTGAGCAGCCATACAGTGTGACCTAATCTTGCTTTATATGCTGTTTGAGACCACAGTCTGGAAATTTCCTTTTTATGATAAACAGGGAGGAGATAAACAGGATATGGCAATTCCCCCAGGATAAAGCTTGGGTGCAGATGGTGCAGGTGGTGCGGAGCTGAAATCCTACCACCAGAAAAGGTTGTCTAGAATTAGACGACTATCTACCAGAGTAACACAAAAATCCAGAGACTTATATCTAAGAAGACTTCAGCTTAATTTAGTGTAATACTCGTCAGAGCTCTCAAAACCTCAAGTGAATTACATGATTTTGTTGCAGAACATCCTTTCTGTCTTTCTGTCTTTCAGATGCACGTAGAATTTGGGATTGAGCAGAATAAAACTGCATACAGGTTGAGGAGGGGGGCAGCAAATGGCTGCCTTGCCCTGCTTCATAACATCATAATTTTCAGGATGCTTCTCAAACTTTTCCACCTAATTTCTTTAATTTGAAAAAAAAATTATTCTGACTCATAGTTGTTTGGGTCAATGTAGATAATAAAGGCACACTGGAATATGTCTGCAGTATGACAACACAGGTGTTTAGTTAGTATGTGCCAATGAACAAAACTTTTAGGACATTCATTCAGTCAGTCAATAGAGCTATTTTCAGCTTTAAATTCACATTTGCTATTCACTTGCATTCCTAAAAAGATTGCAACTTAATTAGAAGGTGTTAGACTACATACCTCAGATTAGTAAAATCTTATGTTGGATAATTTGAAGTGTTTGCTGCGTCTAAATATGTACTATAGGTTGTGTGTCAATTGACAACTGTAAAACTGTAATAGAAAAGCCAAGAGCTAATTAGAAATGGAAATCAAAAGCATTTCTTTCATAAAAATAAAACTTCATGTGGATTACACCTTTTCAAGTTTCACCTCTTATTTGCTGTCTAAAAAGCTAAGTAATAATTACAGTATTCACAGTTATCTTGCTTGCAGACAAGTTTTTTCTATAATTCTCTATAGCATAAAATGTGCTTAACTGTATTAAAAATGTCTAATTCAATATAGCCTTGATGAAACCAAGCCTGTTCCAGTGCTATGACTCACACTGTAAAGAGGGTTTCCCTTATTTCTAAATGAAACTGCTTGTGTTTCCAGCTTGTGCCCATTGCTCCTTGTCCTGTCACTGGGCACCACTGAAAACAGTCTGACACCATCCTCCCTACAGCCACACTTCAGATATTTATAAGCATGGATCAGATCTCCTCTCATTCTCCTTTACTCAAAGCAAAACAGTCCCAGCTCTGTCAAACCTTCCTTGTAAGAGATGCTCCAGGCCCCCAGACACCTGTGTTGCCATCTACTGGACTTTCTTTGGTAGTTTTGTGTCTCTCTTGAACCCGAGAGCTCAGAACTGGACAGAGTACTCTAGATCTAGCCTCAGCAGGGCAGAGTAGAGAGGATGTATGATCCTTCTAGACCTACTGGACTTAGACTTCTTAATGCATCGTAGAATACTATTGACTTGTCAACAAAGGCACTCTGTTGAATCATGGTGAACTCACAGTTTACCAGGACTCCAAGACCTTTCTCTTCACGGCTACTTTTCAACAGGTCTACCTCTAACCTATACTGGTGTCAGGGGTTGTTCCTCCATAGGTGCAGGACCCTACTTTTGCTCCCTTTGAATCTCATTTGATTCCTCTTTGACCAACTCTCCAACTCATCCAAGTCATGATGGATGGCAGCGCAGCCCTCTAGTGTGTCAACCACTCCTCTCAGCTTTACATCATCAACAAACTTGCTCCCCTCATCCAGGTTGTTGATGAATATGTTGAACAGGACTGGACCCAGTTCTGACCTCTGGAGGACACTGCTGGTTACAGGTGTCCAGCTGAGCTGTGCCCTGTTGATAATGATTCTCTGAGCTCTATCACATTACTAGCTCTTGACCCACCTCACAATCCGCTCACCCAACCCACAAGGCATGATTTTCCAAATAAGGCTGTTATGGAGACAATGTCAAACACCTTGCCAAAGTCAAAGTAAACAACATCATCCACTGCTCTTCCCTCATTTACCCAGCCTGATATGACATCATAAAAATGTGTCAAATTAGTCAAGCATGATTCCTTCTTGATGATTCCATGCTGACGACTCCCAATAACTTTCTTCTCTTCCAGATTGTTAAAGGCATCCAAAATAATTTATTCCATTGTCTTTTCAGGAATGAAAATGAGACTGACCAACCTGTAGTTTCCTGGTTCATCCTTCTTGGCCTTCTTGAAGACTGGAGTAACATTGGGCTTTCTCCAGGGCTAAGGAACCTCTCCTACTCTCCATGTACTTTCAAAGGTGATGGAAATTGGCCTGGGAATAACATCTGCCAGCTCTCTCAACACCCATGGGTGCATCCAATCAGGGCTTATGGATTTATGGATGTCCAGCTTAGCAAAGAGCTGTGTAACTGGGGCCCCCTTTACCAAGGAAAGTCATCTTCTTTGTAGACCTTGTCTCTTATCTCCAGAGCTAAGGCTTCATGAGGGCTAGCAGTGAAGAACAAAGCAAAGAAAACATTTAATAACTCTATTTTCTCTGTGTCTTCCCCTACTAGAGTGGCCATGCCATTTATCATCTGGCCTACCATGTTTTTTGTTAAAACACCCATAAAATATGTTGTTTTAAAACAGACCTTTTGAGAATTTCTAGCTTAAAATTTGATCTTGGTATTAAATTAAAACAGCTGCTGCTATTTCCAGTACTCTAAATATATAGCAGACATGATAGATTATATGTGAAAGTTTTATTTCTTTTTAAAATAACAGTGTTTACCGTTATATTTTTAAATATATGTTTGCATGTTAAATAAAGTAAACAACATCTCAAGAGATCAAAATAACATTTTTTTCCTTCTTAATATTGCAGAAATTATGTTGTCATAGAATAGAGTTGTGTTTTCCCTGAGCTCTTCTAAAGAACCTGAAGGGCAATATAGTAAGGAAGCTGTCTAAACAAATGCTACTGTTATAAGCTGTGCACACAGCATTTGCATAAAAAATCCTTGTGCATTTCCTAAGGGAAGACATACCTGTGATCCCTCATGCCAAAATAAGTGCAGAACAGTACTGAACTTTTGTTCTAATCAGTCTGATCCACACCTTCTGTACATAGGGATGTTTGGTACTTGGCAAACTTGTTAAAATTAGAATGCTCTTTATTCTGAGCTGTGACGTGTTATATAAAGACAATATGATGACTGTTCTTGGAATTTGGATACAGGAATTCCAGCTTTGTAGAAAAATATCTAAGGATTTACAAACCTTGTATGAATAATTGTTGATTTATTTTCTTTCTATTTTTTTGAGATTTAATATTTTATGGGGTTTTTTTAATCTCAGATTTAACAAATAATTGCACTACTTTCTTTTCCATAATGAAACAAAAATACTCTGAAAGACAGTAATAAAGCAGAAGGTCTGCTTTATATAGTTGCAGGTAGTCTCTGAACTTTAGTTTGTGCTTAAAGACATAGATGTAAATTTCTGAAAAAAAAGGTAGAATATTAAATAACTTCACATGAAATAGTTATACTTTTGCACAAAAATATGTGTCTTCAAATATAGGTCTCTCAGGACAGGCATTAAAAGAATATATACAAAACTCTGTATGTCCTACGCTTGTACTTCAATTCCAAAATGTATAGAAATTGTTCAGAAAAGTTTCTGTTGCCATTTTGCAAAAATGCAGCTACAAGAAGAAAATCAAACATTAATATATCAGATGTTTATGGTTATTTTAGTTTTCTCTAATTGGACCAGCGTACCACATCTATAACTGCTTTTACAATCTCCTTCCCCAAAGTGCATAAATTATGCAATGCACTGACTGTTTGTTTTTAAAAAGGAATTATTTTTTTCCCTTTACACCTTTTGGATTCTGGCTCCCCTTAGATTTCTGTACATAAAACCAGGGTAAGGTCTCTTGCGCTGTGTTACTGGCATTTTTCTTTAATAGCTCCACTTTGATTGCTGCCTGAGCACATTGGTTGATCATGAATTTCTGCCACATTTTTGATCTTTTAAAATCTATTTCTTTGTCTGCTTCTTAAGCTTTTAACAAGGTTTTCTTAGCCTTTTGGGTTCAATGAACTTGTGAAAGCTTGAGCAATATCAGCTTCCAATCTTTGCATTGAGAAGCAGAGGGAATTGAGGTGGTTAGGGGCTGCTGGACAGCAGTCAGCTGTTGCAGTATAAAAAGTAGCCTTGATTTAGTGAAGAAGGTACTAAGAGAACACAGAGCTCAGTTCACAGTGGAGGAAAAGAAATATTGACATTGTAAAAGTAAACAATACATATAAAACATAGAAGCTTTATTAAAGTAGTGAAGACACTAGGTCAGATTGCAATTAATTGACTAAAAACCAAACGTATGACCTGTGTGGGATAGCTTTTTTTTCCTGTACTATTCCAGGATGTTAGATTGCAGATAGCTTGATAAACCTTTGTTCTTTCATCCCAATTCTCTCTGCTACCTTTGAAATCTGCACAATGTCATTTAAAAATAATTAATATGGTAACAACTGGCACATCAGTTGAGAGATTGCATGTACCTACTAATTGCTAAAAAATAATGTAGTTTTAAAAATCAGAAAAAAGTATCATCAGCAAAATATGTTGGTATTTAATGAAATGCATCATTGCAGGGAGATCTGGAAAATAGTTCTTTCAAAATATTTTGCATATTTAGAGCACAATGAGTTTTTTAATAAAGATGAACTAAAATTGGCCTCATCTGTTATCAGTTATAGAAATAGTCACAGCATCAAAATGAGACGTCTCACACTACAAATGCCTTCTACGATGCTGTGCAGAGTAGTAGATTTGTATAAATTTAATACAGCTCCACATTTTGGCACCAAGTGTCACTTTTTGCTAGTAAAAATATTGTTGACTTGAACTATGTCAGTCAGTATTTTAAAATTATTCATATTTCCAACACGTGTAATGGCAGAAGTAACTGTGTCTTTTATATATGGGGAGAGCTGTGTACCTGAGTTCTCTTAGGACCTTAGTTGTCTAGGTTTTAAGATAGGGGAAATGCTTAAGTTCAGGATTCCAGTTTCTATCCCAGGCCAGGAATTTTTCCCAGGATAGGCCAGGATACAAAATTTAAAAAAAACCCAAAAAATCAGAACAGAATTAATTTTAGAAGTGTGAAATAAATGTAAAAATTTAGAGTGTTTCAGATATAAACAGGACTATCTCTCTATAATTTGATCCAGTGTAACAATGTGATAACTGTATTAATAAATTAATGTTTTATATTTTCCCCCAAGTACAAAATTCTATATCTAACAGGTTATCTTTTATTTACTGTGTTTGAGTATAGGGTAAATTCTGCCAGAGAAGCTTTTAGCTTAGCAGCTCAGCATTGGCTTTCCGGGCACACTTCACAAACGTTTAACTAGAAATATAAAAGAGAGCATTTTTGAGTGCTGTAACTGAGAACCCAGTAGTGACCTACTGAGTAAATCTCTCTCCTTACAGGAAGAGTTTTCAGCACCTATTCTTCCCAAATGTGGGGACAGTGTTCCCATAGGCACTATGTTGAATGCCTGCATAACACTGCTTCCTTTGAGGTAATGCTGTACGTGATGCGAGTTTGTGCCTTGATATAGAAATAGCAGTAAAGGTGATCTTCCTGTCTTCTGATTTGTCTTTGTCTCTGACACTCTGTTTCTGTACACCTTCCCTTATGGAAGCATTTTTCATTTTTAAAAGAAGCCACAGATGACTGTGATAGTCTGGGCTACTGGAAGGCAAGTGAAGGAAACTTAGTTTTAAGAAAAGAAGGATGCCAGATGTACCATGACAGTACAGATTTTGTGTGGGAGAATGGTCATTCTAGAGTCTGTGATGTATTTGTTTATTTTGAAAGATTGTTTTAAACCTCCAAGTTATAATGATTTTGCCAGTCTTGAAAACAAGAGATTTTCATTTTCTCCAGCCAGATTTCATACAAAGGTACATTTTAAATAGTATTTCTGAGATACTATTGAAAAAAATATATTTTCTTCTGAGAAAAATGAGAAACTGTCTCTTCTCAATTAATTTCAATTGAATATATTGTAGTCTGGACATACTGTTTCAGGGGGGTTTTTTTCAATGAATAGGTCTTTCCTGCTGCCATATAATTGTTAAAAATTATGCACCATTATCATTACTTTAAATCTAATTTGATGTTTCATGAAAAATAGTCTACTTCAAAATGCTTTATGTTTTCCTACAAAGTCTGGTAAATTACAGACAGTAGCACTGAAATTTAAAAAAAAAAAAAAACAGGACTATTTCTCAGCCACTGAGAAAAATAAGTTTCAGTACAATTCTGATAAATGTTAAAGTGTATTTTTTCAGCTATAGAGCATCTACCTCTCTCTGAAGGGACGAGACATGCAGAAGCTTATTTTTTGCTCTCGAGTCCTTATTTTGACCTCTGTCTGAATTGTGTTTATTCTACTCATCTAGTAAGTTCAGAGAGTTATATAGAATCATAGAATCACTACGGATTGGAAGGGACCTCAAAAGGTCATCTAGTCCAATCCCCCTGCCACAGCAGGATCACCGAGACCAAGTCACACAGGAACACATCCAAGTGGGTCTTGAACATCTCCAGTGAAGGAGACTCCACAACCACCCTGGACAGCCTGTTCCAGTCTGAACTTCTTGTTTTGTAAATACAACATATTTACATATCCTTGAGATACTCAATATCCTTTTTTGGGGAATAAGCCAGATAGGCTTTGCAAAGGCTTTGGAAACAGACTGTTAAGTGTGGCAAACATCTAGTATGGAAAGTGTTAAAAGAAGTATTGCAAAGTTTGTAGTCCTTTTCCAATCTCCTTTAGCTTTAAGGAAAAAGAATTTGTCATCACAGGAGCTAGTGTAATGATGAAATGAAAAGGTTTATTGCATGAACACTGTAGGTACTTTGATTTCATTTACGCAGCCATTTTATTACATTTTGCTGTACAGATCTGATTCAGTCTAATGTTTCATTCCATGCATACAGCTTGGAGTGTTAGAGAAGCTAAGGTAAGCCTGACTACCTCCCTAAAAAGATTTAGACTTGAACACCTAACTGCACCTTGAGACCAGCTATTGCCCAGACAACAGCCAGAGGGATCACAACATTACAGCATTGACTTACTCCTCCTTTCCTTAATGGCAGATAGAATAATACCATGCCTTTATCTTGTTGCTCCTCAGAGAATATATCAAGCCCCATACCTTTTATTTGAATGCTCTCTTGATGTTCCCCATGTGGACATCGAGCTTAGATTTGGCAAAGATGTAACACCAGTCTATGAGAAATTAATCTGTCTTGTCTCCTTTATTGGATTATCTTTAATCACATTTTTGCTCACTATTAATTTGTTCAGTATTTTTGCATCAAGCACATAAAATGATTTAGAGTTCCTTCCTTCTAATGCAACACTAGGTACAATCGGCAAAGCACTGTGATATCACACTACATTAAAAACTATATAGGAATTCCTCTCATTTTTTATGCATTCTCTCTCTGAAAATATATCCCTGTGGAATAAAAATAAAAGTACATTAANATTATAAATGAATCTAAGTCATTAAGGTAAATGAATTAAGTCAGTTTGTGTAGGCCAAACTTCTAATTTCTTTTTCAAAAATAAATCCATCATGAGGTAACGGGTACAAAACCAGACACAATTGTAGAGTAGTGGTTTCCTGTGGCATCAAGTCAGTGCACAGTTATGTTTACTAAAAACCAATCAATAGGAAACAATAATAAAAAGCAAAGCAGACAAGGAAAAATTAAGTAAATTATTTAACAAGATAATCAAACAAGAATGGGGAAAATAAATGAAGATGTTGATCACATTTTTATTTTATTATCAACCCATTCTGTCTCATCTTTCTCATGTAGAACGTGTAGCTTCTTATGACGCCAGATACGTTTAGAATTCCGTGCCAGCTCCTTATGCTGTCTGTACCGCATGGCATTTCTGACACATTGATTAAATTTCAGATGTCAGAAGAAGTTGCTACTAATGTAAGAAAAGAGATTTCAGACCTATGGATACGCATACAGTGTTGCTTGTCCATGTTTATGTGTGGCAAAGACCACAGCAGAAGAAAAAAAGAATTATTTTATTCCACAAGTCAAAATTAACAGGTATTCATTTATTTGATTTTTGGCCTTCAGAATCTTTTTCATATCATCTTGAAATTTTTAGTATTTACTCATTTTCCTTTCTACTCTGACATTTATACTTCTATATAAAACAGGATTAACATTTTAGAAAAACATGTTATTAATATCTGTATAACAGTATGACTGTTGATTTCCTCTATGCAGCAAAGAAGCACCAGATAATTCTGAGTACACAACAGTTTCATAAAACATATTTATGATTAAAAGAAGTCTCATATATTTTCTTTATATTTTAAAAATAGCACATTTGACCTTTTTCAGTTCCTAGCTGAACAGCTTTTAAGCAAGATGCTCCATAATAGGTTTTCTTTTATACTAATTAATGTTCTCTTTCTCACTCATGTTTTTTCCTCTTTAATTTTGTAGCATGTCAAATATAATTTTCTGTTATCATTGTAATGCTGCTTTTTTATTATTTCAATCTAACTTACTCCCTCCTCTCCTATCATTTTTCTTCTGTCTTCCTGCAATGTTGCCTGACTGTTGCTTGCTGACTCTATTATCCTTCTCCTGTCACCTCAGGTCTTTGTTTCATCATTTATTTTCTACCTTTTATACTTCACTTTTGTATTCTGATTTACCTTTCTAAATTAATATTCCATCACTTTGTACTATTGCTTTCACCTTTCCTTTTTCCCAAATAAAAAGCATACAGTGGCCACTTTAATGAAAGAGAGTTGTCATTTACCTTTCCCTTCTATTATCAGCTTTTATTTTTCCTACTTACTGTCTTTTTATATTGAGAGTTGAATAATATTTATAAAAATATGTTTGATTTTTTAATATACTTTGAAAAAGTACCAGTACTATCCATCTAACTGATTTCAAATTTCTGCAGTGTAGTGTGTAGACGTTTTCTGGTCACTTCACAGATAGAAGCTGATGGAACGAAGCAATTCTATGGCAGAGAAGTCAGATATAAAAATCCATAATTCATCTTCCTTATCCCTATGTGTGAATATTTGTTTTACCATTCCTGCTTTCAGAAAAGAGTACCGAAGATGAGAAGAAGTATCCAACACATGCACACAGAACTGATGGACAGTCAGCTAAAGGCTGATGACATCTTGGATTGTATCAGGAACAGTACAGTCAGCAGGAACAGGGAAGTGGTTATCCTCCTGTAGATGGCGCTGGTGAGACTACATCTCAAGTTCTGTTTATAGTACTAGAAAGACATTAAGGTGCTGAAGCAGGCAAGAAGGGCAACAAAGCTGGCAAAGAGTCTAGAGATCAAGCCTTATGAGGAGTGGCTGAGAGAGCTAGGCTTACTTAGTCTGAAGAAAAAGAAAGACCTTTTTGCTATATACAAATACCTTGAAAGAGATTGTAGAGAGGTGGTTGTTGTCTCTTCTTACAAGTTGCACCAGGGTAAGTTTAGGTTAGACACTAGGCAAAGTTTCTTAACTGAAAGGATCATGAGGCAGTGGAACAGACTGCCTAGGTAGGGGACTGAGTCACCGTCCGTCTATATAGTTAAAAATCATGGCTATATGGAGATTATTGATCAGAGGTTGTGCGATGGTATATTCCTGTGTTGCTGTATTCTCACATAAAATCAAGACACATATATGCCTTGATCTGGAAATGCAGAAGCATTTCCAAGTCCAGTAACACAGACTTCCTTCACACAGAGTGTAAAGCTTGTTCTGATTTTTTTTCATGTATTTACAGAAGTTTAGGAAAACAAGCATTTTAATTCTGTCTTGGCTTCAGTTTACATTGGACTTTGGTCTGCAATTGACCTGACCGAAGTTATTTAAGGTTCAGAGAATTTATAAACATTACTTGGACCACAGAATATACTTCCCAAATCTTTTTCAGGCACATATATCCTGCTCCATTTTTCTCATAGGTACCAAACTACTAGTAGAAGAGTGCTGCAATGGTTAAAGGGGTTATAGAATCATAGAATCATTATGGAGTGGAAGAGACCTCAAAAGATCATCTAGTCCAATCCCCCTGACATAGCAGGATCACCTAGACCGAGCCACACAGGAACACATCCAGGCAGTCCTTGAACATCTCCAGTGAAGGAGACTCCACAACCACCCTGGGCAACCTGTTCCAGTGCTCTGTCACCCTCACTGTGAAGAAGTTCCTTCTCAGGTTGATGTGGAATGTTCTATGCTACAGCTTACACCCACTGCCCCTTGGCCTATCACTAGATGACATTGAGAAGAACCTGGCTCCATTCTCCTGACACCCACCCTTCAAATATTTATAGACATTAATGATCTCAGATTTAAAATCAGTGAGTTTACATGCTAGCTTCACCAATCCTGAATTTGTCTTCAGTTAATTTTGTTGGTTAATTATGAAATTATGAGCTACACATATGTGTGTGCCATATATATGTATGTTTATCTTGGCCAACAGTTAAAAAGACATATTTGTTGCCTTATTGTGTACCTAAATCTTGTGGAAAACTCTATGTGCTCCTCAGCGGAAGAAAGTTGTCATTTCCTATTTCCTTGCAATGTTTAGATGTATATGTGTTTGGACATGTGCATGTACGTGTCACATAAGTGTACATATTTAAGCATGACTAATTGCAGACAACCTGAGGTTTCTAACTTAGAAAGCAGAGGGACTGATTTGTCTTGGACTACTGAAGAAAAGAATGTCTGAAAAAGGACTGAGTTGAGTCACAAACTGGTAAGCGTGGGGTTCACTATCATTGCTGGTATGTTGTACTGCAACCTGGCTGTAACAGACAGGTGCATACATTGCAATATTTAACAGTGTTTTTCTGCATCCACAGATGAAACATTAGTTGGCATTTGTAATAGAGAGAATCTTGACAATGCTAGTCAGCAGGTTTATTTCATATTTTATAATGATGCAGTTACTTGACTTTGGGGCAGCAATGAAACCAAACCCTGAAATTAGAAGCTGTAAGCATTCTAAGGTCACATAAACCTTTAAACTCTGCTGGCCACGAGTCATTCAGGAAAAGGAGTAAATTTGTATTACAAACCACATTTTCTTAGGATCAACAAAACTTTTCTTAGAAATTGGCAAATCAGTTATAAAATAAAACTGACAACATTGTACACATTGCACAGTATTTTCTGACAAATTTACAAGATTATTTAACTTCTCTGGCCACTTGTTTGAAAACTTAAGGAACAGTTATTGAAAAAGTAGCCAGTCTATTCCTTGTCACAAGAAACCCTGCATTTACTTCTATGACAGACAGCAACTCAGGTAGCATTGATGGCTGGAATTAATGCTTGCACAGCATATGCAAGGAATATACAATAATGATAAGGCTGTGGAATTTTTTATTGGCAAATAAAATAATTTCTGTAAGAACCCATTGTAAACCTGTATATCCTTGTCATATTGAGATGCTTTGAATTTTTACAGAACAAAGTTACTGCTGATTGATTCTTTTTACAAGTACACAATCATTCAGTGTTTGAAATGTTTTATTTACTGTGAAAAATGAAGTTTTAAGTGGAAAAACCAAACCTTTAACAGTATTGTGCATTTGACACGATAAGAATTGTATTTTTTTTCCAAATAATCCACCCTTCTTTCCTGAGGCAACCTGTGCTGAACCTGTCTTTCCTAATATAATTCAACTCTGCTTTCAGGATATAGCTTGAAGGATGACTTAAATACAGAATCTAGGCACTCTCCCTGAACATAAAGGCAATGTATTGTCATAGTGTAGCTTACTGTTGCCATTTCACAAATAAATCCTTAAATTGCAGTTTTAAATCTGTACAGAACTTTCTAATAGATCTATTATACTATTGAAGTAATAACAATGTAAGTCCCACAGGATAGCAGATTTTATCAGTACATACCTCTGAAGAAGACCAAGGGATAATCCAGGCTTGTCATTGATTTCCATTAGTTAGAGAGATTATCCAGTATTACTGAATTTTCAAATACACAGGTTCATGGATATTTAAGAAACATATATATTATTAAAGTACTTTTATTGAGTCACAATTTACTCTAGCAAAAATTAGCACTGTAATATGATGCACCTTTTAAAAAGTATCCACCAAAAAACATCTTTTCAGAATAAATCTCTTCTTGTAATTTTAACATATAACATCCATATCTTGAGGTTTTGCATACTTTGTCCAATCAGTGAAAAATTTTCTCTTCTAAAGAAAAAAATTAAAATTTATTTTAAAAATAAACTATTAAATTTCTTTGACTTTCATACACTTTTCAGTGAAATTTCCAAATTTAAAGTCTATTCTTTTATCCCATAAGTGTAGGTCTAGGTAGCTTTAAAACATTTGCTTGTTCATCCTTAACAATTTGATCACTTCAGGGATGTGCTGGCCAAAGTATCATGGGATGAAGCCCTTGAGGAAAGAGGGGCCCAGGACAGCTGGTTAGTATTCAAGCATCACTTCCTCTGTGTCCACCAGCAATGTATACCAACAGAGAGGAAAGNATTGGAGATATTCAAGACCCGACTGGACGGGTTCCTGTGTGACTTGGTCTAGGTGATCCTGCTGTTGCAGGCGGGTTGGACTAGATGATCTTTCGAGGTCCCTTCCGATCCGTAATGATTCTATGATTCTATGAAATGATCCCAAGGAAAAAAACATCTGTTTTGCAAAAACGTGATAAAGCCTAAAAAGTGGCAAGCAAGGAAGCCCACATATTTTTCCTGCCAGGTTGGCAGGTAGGCCACCTTAAATTGTTTTTGTGACTCACCAATGTGTTAGTACTACAGCGAAAGGCAGATGGATGAAAATGCCAAGCATATGTGAATAAGGTCAACAGCAAAGACTCTAAGAGAAAGAAAATGTAATGTTCTTGTTTACATTTTTTTATCACAAAAATTCAGAAAGCTGGTTTCTTTACACAGCTAGGAAGGAAAACTTGAATACAGTGTTGGTTTTGTGGTTTGTGTCATAAACTGTCTGCACATTAACTCCTCTACTTTTGTACCCGTTCCAACCTTTGCCCTTCTCCTCTGAATTACTAGTTCTGAATAAAACTATGATAAAAGACTGGTTCATTTATTTATGTATTTTACAGTTATAACAAAATAGCATAAGTATGGAGTTATTAAAATACACATTAGAAAATTCTGGTGGTGTTTTAATGCTGCTTACATTGCAGTACTTTTCTGGAAAAGCACCATACAACATGTTCTTTTATTTTACCACATGGTCACGTGTATATTTTTACTAATTGTTCCTGTCTTAAGAAAATAGAATAGGCACACAAGTACATAAGGTTTTTTTGTAGGCCA
This sequence comes from Rhinopomastus cyanomelas, assembly GCA_013400115.1. Lineage (NCBI taxonomy): Eukaryota > Metazoa > Chordata > Aves > Bucerotiformes > Rhinopomastidae > Rhinopomastus > Rhinopomastus cyanomelas. Next base: position 37,334 of record VXBP01009690.1, read on the forward strand.
AATCCTTTCACAACATTTAGTGAAGACTTAGGCATAACACTAAGCTTTTTTTCTATTTTCTAACAGTATCTCAATAAGAAGATTCTTTTGGGTTGCCTCTCCTGTCTCTTTGTGTCATTTAGACACCAGCAAGTATTCAAACATTTAAAGAAAAGAGACATCACATCATATGTACATTGAGAGATTATTTCTAATTTTTTTTACAGCATCCCCAAATTAATCCTAGATTCACTAAAGGGGTTTTTCTGCTCTAATAAAGTCTGGTGCTAGAATATTTGAATGTCTGGTGTTCTGTTGGCAGAGGTTAGGGAATCAGAAAATCTGCTATATTTATATATTCAGGGTTTACCTTATAGTTCAACTGCACTACCTATAACTACAGTTTTTACTTTTTTCTTACTTATAAATTATATCTTTTATCTTCCCTACTTGGGGGGGGGTGTGTGTTTGACATGATTTTCAGCAGCAAGATGATGCTTCTATCATTAATTTCTTGGTTTGTCCATTAATTGTCTTGACTTGAGCTTGAAAACTACTTCAGTGGGAAGAGAAGGCTCCAGGAAGACTTTATGCAGCCTTTCAGTACTTACGAGTAACATATAAGAATGATTGGGTGGACTTTTTAGTAAGGCCTGTTGTGACAGGAGAAAGGGTAATGATAAACTAAAAGATAGTAGATTTGTGCTGAGTGGCATGATCTAAATGTTAGATGCTAGGTTTACTGGGTTTATTTGGATTTAGTTTGGACTGGATGATCTTTAAGGTCTTTTCCAACCTTATCATTACTGTGATACTGTGATTTAGGTTGGTTATGAGGAAGAAATATTCTACTATGAGAGTAGTGAAATACTGGAACATATTATTCAAAGACATGTAGAAGTCCCATCGCAGGAGACATTCAAGGTCAGGCTCAACAGGGCTCTGAGCAAGCTCACTTTAGGAGTTTGGACAAAATGACCTTGAAAGACTCTTTCCAGTCCAAACTAGTCTGTTATTCTGTGATTCAATAAGAAGTTACTTTATGACCAGAAAGTGTTACCTTGTACTGATTGATCTCAGTTTATTAGGTAGTTAAGAGTGGTGACAAGAGGAGATGAACTGAAGGGTGCTTGTTTATATTAGAAAGTTTGGGAAAGACAACACGCCACACTGCTTAATACAGAATACTTGAGAATTGCTACATTTGAACTAGAAGGAGATCTCAAGTGAGATTTCCCTTGTAGCACCAGTTTACTAATTGGTTGTGGTGAAACTTTGACATAACAGTTAATGGAGTAAATGAAGTTTGGTAGTATACCTTTGTACTACTCTTCTGCATTTAGTAGTAATCATTGTTTGGCAGGAATCTTCCCTAATAATTGTCAATAAGCAGACATATTTTTCTCCTGCAAGAACAACATAGTTTTCTAGAATACATTTAAAGGGTCTGTCTTGTGTTCTCACTTGTGTGAGCATTTTATGGAAGATTTTAAGGCTGCAAATTAGTGAAAAATGACATCATTTGAGGATGAAATTGCTATATACTTCAGATACTGCTAGCAGATCAAGAGAGGTTCTTCTCCCCCTCTACTCTGCCCTGGTGAGACCACATCTGAAGTATTGTGTCCAGTTCTGGGCCCCTCAGCTCAAGAGGGATTTGGAGCTGCTGGAGGGAGTCCAGCGTAGGGCAATGAGGGTGATGGAGGAGGTGGAGCACCTCCTTTGTGAGGAGAGGCTGAGGGAGCTCTGTCACTTTCGCTTGGAAAAGGGGAGACTGAAGGGTGACCTAATTAATGTCTATAAATATTTGAAGGGTAGGTGTCAGGAGGATGGAGCCAGGCTCTTCTCAATGTCATCTAGTGATAGGATGAGGGGCAATGGGTGTAAACTGGAACATAGGAGGCTCCACATAAATATGAGAAGGACCTTCTTCCCAGTGAGGGTGACAGAGCACTGGAACAGGCTGCCCAGGGAGGTTGTGGAGTCTCCTTCACTGGAGACATTTAAGACCAACCTGGATGTGTTTCTGTGTGACTTGCTGTAGGTGATCCTGCTGTGTCAGGGGGATTGGACTAGATGATCTTTTGAGGTCCCTTCCAATCCTTAATGATTCTATGATTCTATGAGAGAGAATTCACAAAGACCTCTATCTATATTTTTTCCACTAGATATGAAAGACAGCCATGAATAAGTCACCCCCATGACCATTATCATCTTTGTCCAGACCTCAGAGGTATACAATCATTATCAGAATTGGGGAATAAGCTTTAAAATCTGACTGGAGATCTGAACATAACTGCAATCTACTACATAGCAGTTAGCACTGCATTGTCTGTTCTTGCTTTCAATGTCATGTAGAATGATTCTGTTCACAACTTTAAGAAACAGGCTTAAACAGCACATTCTACAGTATAATGTATGCAAAATAATGTTGCAATATTAATCACTGGGCAAAAGTTAAAACCCTTGAATAAACCAGCTTCCAAATTCCTGAATTATGCATTCTAATACAAACCATCTGGCTTTCATGACACTTTATGCTGATGTTGCAATTTTCTACACAATTTTGAGACAGAAGCAGGTGATAAATGTTCCCTAATAATTTTTAGTCTGAAAATATAGTTTAATTATTCATTATTCTGCTTCATAATAAATTTATGCTGTGCCCCAAAGGACACATTGGCAGTTCAAGCAAACTAGTACCTCTCACCAAACCTTCCTAAGATACCTTATAAAATTAAGTGCCCTTAGGCACCGATGGTTCCTGATGCTAAAATAGAACTGGTTTGTAATACTAAAACCACTATCAACGAACATTTTCTGTAACATTTCCGTGAAGGAAATGTCATCTGTCACTTTAGAACTGTTCTAGACCATCTATGCTCAATTTTTAACTTTTGGCTGCAAACTTTTACATCTAGATAGAGAGGTTTCGGTGGAAGGTCAGTAAGCCATGATGCTTTAAGTTTTCACCCTGGTCATTCAGTGGAAAACATTATTTTAAATTGATAACACGCTTTATTTGAGGAAATACATTTCTGTCAATTTCGTGCTTCTCAATTCTTCTTTAAACACAAATCTAAACATTTCATTTAAAATTGCACTTTTATTTTTCATAGCTTCACAGTCTCCCCAGAGAATACTCTTTTGACCATCTATTTTTATATTTTCTTTATTTTACTCTGAATGTCCTCTATTTCCCAACATTTGTATACTATTAATTCTAATTTCATAAGCTAACAGCTGTTTTTCTGGGCACTGCATCACAAGTGGTACACCTCTGAGTGAATGACACACGTGTGGAGATTTAAAGGAAAGTTCCTGTTATGCATCCTTCCCCAGTTGCTATCTTAGAATGACATCTCAACAAGAATGCTGGCAGCTCGTAGCTTCTCAAACTGCCCTATCAATTCTGGTTGTTATTCTGAAGGTGTTGTTCTGAATACTCCTATGTTCTTTGTAATAGGAGACTAACACTGTATTATGGATTCTATTTCTGGGGGGAAAAATACTGCAAAATTCATCACTATTTATGTCCTGATGTGATTAATTCCATCGATCATCAGTGGAAACCAAATCTGTAGGAACAGCTGAAAATCTCACCTACTATTTGCATTCAAGAAAGTTCAGTTTGCATTTCAGTCTGTGAATGCTGGAAGGTTGTGACCGTTACACTCTGCACTGCACTTGTGCTCCCCCCCACCCCTATATATATATATCAAAACAAAAATTGTCTGATTTAGTTGTATATAATGGAGCGGTGAACTACTATTATTCCAGAGATTGTTTTCCCATTAAGAATGCTTGATTTCACTGAAATATCAGAGATATCTTAGGTTTGATCTCAACATGAGAAAAACAGTTGCAAAACTATTGAAACATTTAGAGGCACAGGACCATTAAATTACATTTCTGGACAGGAGCAGATTTTTCTTGAAGAACACTTCACATTCTGATGGGTTTTGATGGTCAGAAGAGGGAGCTCTGGAGCTGTGGCACACTGTTTCTAATCCATTGTAAAGACTACACCATTATTCCCCGCATTATGAAAATTAAATTTACACCTCAACACATAAGGACATGGGACAATAATAACAGAACCATAAAACAAAAATTACAGATAGCTCACATCTGCTATTAAATTAAAATCACATCTATGCATACATAGATATATGAAAGTACTCATATATCTAATTAAAATCTTTTGTAAGTCATTGCTGAGAAAGACTATTGTTTTTGTATAATGGTAAATCAGTCAAAATTGATTTGCCATTATGTGAAGTGGTAATCAAGCCCTCAAAGTTTATCGCAGTATGTCTGGATGTTATTTATCTATATTCAATTTATCAATAAATGCATAAATAAATGTTGGTCACCTATTTAGACCCAGACAAAATTTATCAGCACAAAAGCATCCACAGCATGAATGAATCTGAAGTTCTAGTGTCATTTCTCAGGATGATTTTCAAAGCCATGGAATGAACATAGTCTAATGCTACTGATGTATGTAACAGTCACTCATGATAGGGTTTATTTCACTTGCCCCAGCCATTTAGGAGTTAGTTATTTAGGCCTTTTCTGCTGGCAGCGTAATGAGATAGGTTTTATTAATGAGGGAATGATTTAGCCATCCTGAGACAGATCTCTGAGGTGTAAGACATTTTTTTTCTGAACTTAATTCTTTTAATTCCTCAGGCATTCAGTCTAAATTCTCCAGCTTTAGACTGGCAAATCCAGCTGAATACAATGCCTTTCCTAGGCTGATTAGACAGGAACTCATTCTTAGCCTATCTGGACCATCCATACAGGGCTGTAGCACATCAAAAATCCTGTGAAAGACCTGTGTTCTGGTGAAGCCTGCACCAGCAATAAGGTCTCCAACAGGTCAAGGAAATTATTATTTCCCACTGTTTGGCACCCATGACACCCATATGGATTATCAAACTCAGGGTTTGGTCTCATAGTACCAAAAAGAGGAGGGTCACTAAAATAATTAGGAAGGGAACCATACAAAACACAAGAAGATATTCAGAGCTCAACTGGTGGTATTTTAGACCCAATCTAGACCTAATTTTGATCTATTTCTGAAGTTTGCACTTCCTTTGAGCAGGAATTGGAGCATGGGACATCCAGAAGTGCTTTACAGTTTAAAAGATTTTATGCCCTTTAAGAGTTGATTCTGAACCTATCAGGATATTCATAGTCCATCTAATTTTAAGAATTCTCTGGGTTTTGCTAGCAGAAAGAGGGGAAATTAGGACTGGAACAATATCTGCCCTGTATTTCTAAGTATTTTCAGTTGAGAACATGCCAGATGGAGAGGTTTTCTTATTTGCAAGTGCATGAGCATGGCAGGGATGGAGAGAGCTTACTGTAACACTTAGCTAACTTCCCAGGAAGTGAAACTAACTGTGTGCTTCTGCAGGATCTATTTACAGTAGAGCACTTCTTGTGCTAGGGCAAGATCAGGACAAGACACATCAGTTTCTTTTCAAATAAATCAGTAAAAAGCTTTTTTGGAAGCAGAGACACCTTTTCATTAGTAGAATGAACATAAGGGCAATTTTCCAAAAGAAGAAAAATCACAGAATCACAGAATGCTAGGATTTGGAAGGAACCTTGAAAGATCATCTAGTCCAATCCACCAGTCATCTAATCAATCACACAGGAACATGTCCAGGTGGGTTTTAAACATCTCCAGAGAATGAGACTCCACAATCCCCCTAAGAAGCCTGTTCCAGAGCTCTGTCACCCTCACCATGAAGAAGTTCCTTCTTATATTGATGTGGAACCTCCTGTGTTCCAGCTTACACCCATTGCCCATTGTCCTATCAGTAGACGACACTGAGAAGAGCCTGGCTCCATCCTCCCAACACCTACCCTTGAGGTATTTATAAACATTAACAGAGTCACCTCTCAGTCTCCTCTAAACTAAACAGACCGAGCTTCCTCAGCCTTTCCTCATAAGGGAGATATTGTACTCCTTCATAACATTTGTGGCTCTGCATTGGACTGTCTCCAGCAGTTCTGTGTACTTCCTGAACTGAGGGGCCCAGAACAGGACACCATATTCCAGATGAAGTCCTTGGGGGACTCCACTAGATACAGGCCTCCAACTAGACTGTCCCATTAACCACTACTGTCTGGCTTCAATCCTGAAGCCTCACTATCTGATTATTCAGGCCATACTACCTAGTTTGGCTGACTTCCCTTGGTGGAGCCATGCTGACTGTCCCTAACAATCCTCTTGTCCTTGATGTGCCTAGAGACAGCATCAAGGACAAGTTGTTCCATCACCTTTCCTGGGATGGAGGTGAGGCTGACCAGTGTATATTTTCTTAGTTCCTCCTTCTTACCCTTTTCAAAGACTGGAGTGACATTTGGCGTCCTCCAATCCCCAGGCACCTCTCCTGATCCCCAGGACTTAGCAAAGATGATAGAGAGTGGCCTAGCAACGTTTGCCACCATCTCCCTTAGCACTTGCAGGTGCATCCCATCAGGACGCATGGATCTATGTACCTCCAGATTGCCCAGTTGATCCCTAATCCAGTCCTCATCAACCAGGGCAAACTCCTCTTTTCCCAACTTCCTGTGGGGCCTCAGCAGTCTGGGGCTTATCAAGACAGCCTCCAGTAGCGTAGACAGAAGCAAAGAAGTGTTCAGTATCTCCACTTTCACTGTATCCTCTGTCTGCATTCAGCAGAGGGCCTACATTGTGTCTAGTTTTAGTTTTACCTGCAATGTATTTGAAGAAGTCTCTTATGTCTTTGACCTCTGTTGTAAGGTTTAATTCCAAGGAGGTCTTGGCTTTCCTAGTTGCCTTCCTACATCATCTCACCAGAGCCTTATAATGACCCCAAGTGGCCATCCCCTCATTCCATGACCTATAGTCTTTATTCTTCTTCTCCAGTTTGCTCCTTGTTTAACCATGCAGGTCTTCTGGCTCTCTTCCTTGACTTCCTCTCTGTTGGAATGCTCTGATCTTGGGCTTCAAAGAAGTTGTGCTGGAATGTTAACCAACTACCTTGGTCCCCTTTACCTGCCAGTACCCTATCCCATGGGATGTCCCCTAGCAATTGCTTGAAAATGCCAAAGTTGGCCCTACTCATATCTAGGCTTGATTCTGCTAGGTATTCTGTTCCTGCCACATGATATCCTGAACTCCATCATCTCGTGGTCACTGCAACCCAGGCTGCCCTCAGTCCCCAGTGCTTCAAGCAGACCCTCCTTGTTAGTGAAAAGATCCAGCAGTGTTACTCTCCCTGTGAGCTCCTACACCATTTGTGTCAAGTTATATATCAAAGGAGTCTTTTAATTCCAACATGAAATGCGCTCGAGCAGGACAATGAGTAGGTCTGTAATGTCTGGCAAGTTTTCTAAACTATAATGTCATCTGTGTTACACATTATTGTTTAAAATGTATCATTATGTACAGTTCTTTAATAAGAGACAATAAGTAAATAACTTCATAAAGAAATAGTTCCATATAGTTAGGAAACATAGTCAAAGAAAGAACCCATATAATGACAAAATCTGCATAGAAAAATAGAGAAAATCAGAAAATATATCTAAAATTACCTGAAAGACAGTCCTCAATGCATTTTGTTTCTTAGTGTCTTATAAAAAGTAGTAATTTCTCATAGATATGCATATCAGCCTAACTGGCATCTATTAGATTTCATTAAAATCAAAAAAGCCTTAAAGCTTTTTTCCCTCGAGCTGTCAAACTTTGTACCAGATGGCCCTGCCATTCATATGTGTTGAAACAACAATTATATCATTCATTATGATTATTGGATTAATTAGAGTCACTGCTTGCTGGTACAATGTATTTTCAGCAATTAAAGCACTCTGTGAAGAGGAAAGATGCAAGTTATAAATCTGAGCATCAATGTCTCCAGCGACCATGAAGCACAGCGTGAGAACCAGTACACTGAAAACCGCATTAACATTTTTTCTGACCTCTTTGTTTATACTGTAATGCTCTTTTATCTAGCTCCTCTTGATGTTAGATGTATGAATTGCTTCCTGCATGCTTCAAATAAAACTCTGATACTTGCACTGGTCTACCAGTCCCTTGAAATTTTAAAAAATGTGCTTTAATATATTTTATGAATTTTGATGTGAAGGTCAAGCTGCTATGATTTTATTCGTCCATAGTTTCATTCTGACATAGGTGGTTTAAATATACAAAAACACTAAATCAATATAATTCCTATTACATATCTACAGTATCTGGAAAAATTCTATAAAAAAGTGTGTAATTCTCTTATCTAGTCTCATTCTGACTTCTTAACCACAAAAGAAGCTTTCTCAAATACAGTTATTTTTTGTAAATACTCCACCACAGCACATTTTGTCTCTTATATATAATCTTCATCAGTGCCACGGATGTGGAAAGTAACAGATGAAATAGACATAGTCCTAAAGTGGCTTCCTATGTGACACTATCAGATGTTAAGAAGGATGAACACAGTGACAAGTCATTGTGACTATTGTGGAAGAAGCAAAGCATCTCAAAAATTACTCTGATTTTTATAATTGGTTACTTTAGTAGAGATGACTGGGAAAACTCACCACCAAGACAGAGAATATAAGCTCTATCAAACTGGTAGATACACATGTACAGGTAAAAATACATATGAATGACAAGCTTGAAGTCAATTAAAGCTTCAATTGTTTTTTATAAGTTTAGAGTGCTTAAGCAACACAAGAGCTTTTTCTTTGATTCACAACACTTAAAAGAATGGACAATGTATGCAATAAATAAATAATGTAGAATGAATATCAAACTGAAAATTACAATGAGTTTCTAGAAGAAATAAAACAAATTGAATTTCCAGATTTTTCAGTTTGTCTGCATTCATGCTTTATGTATCCTAGTAAAATATGTGACCATTTGGAAAGTTCTTGAAATAGCTTTGACTGGGCTAAAGATTTTCTGTAATCCAATAATTTCTACTTAAATATTTATATATGATTTGTGATTATTCTAAATTATGATTATGAATTCTTCCTAAGAAAGATTAAGTGCTTAATAATCTTTTCTATTTTAAAAATTCTATTAGAATTAAAATTATAGTTTTAGAAATTGTTGTCCAGAATATTTTCTATTTTAAAAATTCTATTAGAATTTAAAATTATAAATTTGGAAACCGTTGTCCAGAATTAAGATAAACAGGATCTATTTGCCTTTGACTTAGTCCTGGGGGACACTTGCCTGAAGCCATACAAACCAACAGCTGGTCTCTTCTGCCCAGAAACCAAGCATGTGTGGTAGAAGAGAAAAATGTGAACACAGACATACAATGATGGATTCCCCTCACGATGTCAGCCCATCTCATTGGGTCCTGAGTTGTGGCATACCACTGTCAATGCTTCTTTGCTGTCCAAGGCTGCCACATAATCTGCTGCTGTTGCCACCATCCCTGCCTCTGATGCCCCTGCTGTGGTTGCTGCCCTGTCCTGTTGTCTTTTTCCTCTTCTCTGGCCATGTGACAGTGACTGAAGCTCTTTGAGGGTAGTAGCCTGTATTGCTGCTTACTCCCCTCCCACCTCCCCGCTCCCAGCCCTTTTTATAGCTCTACAAAAGAAAGAAGATAAAAACTGCTCTACACATGCCAGACATAGCCCAAAAGAAAGAGTTATTATTGTTTCAAAATGCTGCCATGTAAGGCCCTCGTAATCAAGACAGTGCTATTATAAACTCCATTCATGCCAGCTTCAAAGAAAAAGAGTATAATCACTCATAATCAGATAAGGTTGCGTTTTATTCACTTCCTTATTTCTCACTCAACAAGAAAATTTCCTTTTTGTGTGTGTAATTGAAGAGACAAAGAACCCTTAGACTAATAATAGTCACAGAATAAGAGCTTTTGCCACCTATAGTCCCAATTTCATAGCAAGCACAGTGAAATAGTACAGACTGAAAGAACTAAGGGAAAATTATCTTTTTATTTGACTGAGTCACTGAGCTGCTTTTAAGAGCCCTGTTCACTGCCCATGGGTAGGATTCTCCCGGCACATTTGCCCCATGCATTATGAAATGACAATTTTTTTCATGGCATCTCTACTGTTCTAGCGGTGGGATTGTAATTTTATGCAGCAGAAGATATTTCAAAGAAAATGTGGGTTTGTAGAAAAGAAAGTTACTGGAGTCTTAAAATGCAGGAACTACAACATGCAACCAACAAAACAAAATCACCTGTCTGTATTAGTAGAGTATTACCTAGGGTATTACACTTGGAAGAAAATGTAAAAAAAAATTATAAAAGCAGACTTAAAGCAAGATTTGCAGTTTAATGGTTAACATCAGTTGTTTAGAGGTTTTGCTTTATCCTGGTAAGTGTTTCCTTCTTGAGCTACACTGGCAGTCAAACTAGCATTTTTTTTTCATGGAGGAAAAATGTGCTGAAAATGTACTTGAACAACTTAAAACTAGTTTTTATGGAAAGATTATAGATCATGATGAGACTGACTGAGGATTTAGAGCAGATAACAAGGAACTATAAAAATGGATTCATTTCTTTGACAGGACCAACATTTTTATTTGCCTTTTATTAGATATCTGTTCTATTTTTTGGAAAAAAGTTTGTTACCAGCAAGTTCTCTCAGTTTTAGGAATCAGGGTAATAACCAATTTAATAGTTCTTTTAGTGCACAGAAATGCACTACCTTTAAATGTATTTTCTGTGTTCTAATATTAGAAAGAATTTGTCAACTAAACAGGTAAAGGGAGCAGAAATGCAGGACCAAGAGCAAGACTGGACAGGCTGGGGCAAAGTCCAGGTAGTAGACAAGTGAAATAAAACAGAACTGGACGAGAGAACAGACAAAACAGACATGGCGTATTGTGAAGGGAAGTGGATGAACATTACCCAAGTCATTGAAAGGCAAAGAAATTGATAACTGACTAGTGAATTGGAAATAAAATAAGAAAACTTCAGAGGAACACCGAAGGTCAAATAGAAAAACATGTATTATGAGAGAAGTCTTTCATTAAAAAAAAAATAGAAAAAGTGCATTAATTTACAAAAAAAAAGTCTTTCTTTATTTCATTTCTTTGTGTTTTGTTAATCCATACCATGTGGGTATTTGGCAAGGTTTAAGCTCTAGTGTGAATTTGGTGGGATGAAAGAGAAGGGGAAAGATATCTTACTGGCTTTAGAATCTGTTCCAATCTTTTAATTTGGTCAGTAGATTCTCATGATGTTGAGTAGGCAGAAGAGGGCATAGCTATGCCCACTCTGAGCGAAGTAAACGGTTCTTCAGGTCTTCCATCTCAATTTTTTGGATACATGTAGAACTCACCTCAGGAAGAGCCTCCTATTTAACCCAGACTTGATCTCAGATGTGACATCCCCTGGCTGAAATTTGCTTAGCTATTGCCTCTGAAAATGAGACCATTTCAACACTTTTTCAAGTCCAATTTCTGCACAATTTGTATTTTTCACCAAGATAGAACATATTTATTATCTATTAAACTATTTTTCTTCTGTATACACAGTGTTTCATACAGTTAGGGTAGTATAATGGCCCTTGAATGTAAGATTTTTGGATCAACAGAGAAACTGGTAAAGTGAACTTGCTTTATGACAGCATATTTTTTCTTATGCAATTAAGTTAATTATACTGAAACAACTTATGCTGATATTTCTATGGCATTTATTTAAAACCAGAGAGTTATAACCTTGGAAAGAGAGTGAAAACTTAAATAATTTGTTCTTAATTCAGTTATGTTTATTTAGCTCTTTTAATTAGATTAGCAATGAATAAAACCAAGACATTTTCAGAGTATTTTTTCGTTGCTGTTCTTATATGTCACTAAGCTGTGATTTATGGTTAGAAACATTGAAATTTAGCAACAAGTGCTAATTGTTTTAATTAAAGAGGTAATTGCTCTTTTCAGCATTCTATTGAGTAGTACTATGTTTCCTGCTTGTCTACACAGTGTGATAGTGCCTCAATTATTTTCCATTTGTCACACAAATTACAAAAGATTAAGTCTTTGGCACAAGCATTGTGCACAAAACCTAGAGGACACCAGGACATTGTATCCAGGCCTTTAGTCAAACAAATCGACCTCTTCACTAAGCACAGAAGGAAGTAGTGGCTTCCTTGGAACTATGCAAGAAATCTAAATAGCCTAAGTGGTTTATTTTTTCATACAGGAAGGAAGTTAGCACTGAAGCTTTACAGATACGTCAATATTTGTTGCTGTAATAACATGCACCTTCTGGCTAGACTGAGTATGTGCTTGTACTATCTGTACCACAATTCTATACATGGTTTAGTAGGTAGGAAGTAGATTTACAAGTAAAAAAAGTTCTTTTCATGTTTTGGCATTTTTTTCCAATTAATTGTTAATAAAATAAATAATTTTTTAAAGTAATTATAGGAGTTGACTAAAATATAGTGGGTTGCAAAGAAGAAATGGGGATTAGAGCAAAGTGTTTAAGGAAGAAAGATGTGATTTTACGTTTGTTAAGAAAAGGGAAAATGCTTTACTTGTTTGTTTACCAAGAGATCACATATTCAGCTGAAGAAACCACCAGCTGTAATTGGTCCCTATCTCAGGGGAGCCAGGGACAATTCTTGTTAGACTTGCATGACACAAATCTGGATCCTGACCAGCTGAAGCAAAGTCTCTTCTGCTGATATACCTGCATTACCCTGCTGAGAAGCCTTCTGCCAGAATTGACCCTTTTCAAAGTTCTCAGAATGTCTTGTCCATCAGCATCATGAATCAGCATTTCTTTTCTGTAACAGGTTTGTAGCTGCTTCCACCTTTAATGAAGACTGATATGCATAATAATTAAACATCAAATTGGATTCTAGCTAGTTTGCTTAGGTAACTTCAATACAAAATACTGTGTTTCTTACAACACGTTCTCATATACCTACCTTAAAATGAAAATTTAAACTGGATTATGAAAGATAGACTGCATTGTTTTCTACATGAAATCTGTTTGTATCAATAGAAAAATGTTATTAAAATATCAAGAGAAAAACAATAGTTAGTCAAAACATAAATTTTATGTGATTTTTTCACTCAAAAATCCAGTTTGTAACTACTTAAATACCTGCACATTTCAAATTATCATATCCTGTTTAGAAATCTGTTTTCTACAAGTTATTCCCATTTCCAGGTATCCCCATATCTGTGACTATATTAATGTAATGAATTTACTATCAGTTTATCTTATGATCATGCTATACAAAATGAAAGTGGTAATGCAATGTCTTACTTTCTTTTACTTTGTTGAAAAATTTATGGAAAAACTTACACTTCCACATATATTGGTAATGAGCGTTCAGACATCCTCAGTTTGGGACAAAGATGGTCTGATTTAATTTTATTGGGGTTTTTTTTTTTGACAGAACATAATTTCTTATCCTAAATTAAAAATAAACTTGCTAGTGCTACCTTCCTTCTTCTAAACTGCTTAGATGTGATCGATATTGCAGTTCCCAATGCTATACGTGGTATTTTGACTTCAACAGACCATTTTATCTTCTTTCATCTGCTATCACGTTCAGCTAGTACCTGTTCCTTTAAACACAAAGATATTTGTTTTCTTTTGTTTTGCCTTTTTTCCCTACAGTATTTATTTTCTTTAATTTCTTTAATTTTGTAAATGGTTGAAATAAACTGCCTGGTCAAGAGGTCTTGTCTCCATATTCATGGTAAACAATAAAGTGAAAGTGTTGCCTATTTGCCTATTTTCATGCTTCTTTACTGATGGAACACAGCATCAACTTCTATTACATTATATATATCACCTGAAAGTTCCAGAACTTCATAGATCCTTAGAGGCATTCTTAATGATACAGGAGAAGTGTGGGTGCAATGGCTGCAAGGACTCTGATATTTAACATTTTTTTATAAGCAGGGTGGATAGAGAGTAGAGAATGTTTTCTAGTTTAAGATTTCCATTCTAACAGATACACGGTATCTTTCACCATGCAGACAATACACACCATCCGCTGACTACTTCCTCAGCCCCTCCAGTGCAACCTGGACCTGCACCATGGATTCATGGGAACCAGACACTCTGACCACTGAGCATGACTGAGCCCCAGTCTCAATTCACAGGTGTTTCCCTGTAGACATAATCTTCAGGGTGGAGTTGAAAGCCCAAGTGTGAAGGTTCCACCACAAGAGGTAATGGTCTTCATTATTTATTGGTTTCTTAATCAGACTGATTATGCAAGTCTTGCAATTTACTAATCTCAGGACAGCTTCTTTATGTAAGTCCAATTAATGGTTATTTGCCGTGACTTCTACCGCTCTCTGGTCTCTGTCTTCAAACTGCAATAAGATGCTGACAACAGTTACTGAAGCAAGTCCACTTCCGCTTCTTTGTTTGCAAGCAGATACTGGATTTGCCTAGTCAGCACAAGCTAGGCACTTGTAGCTCAGGCCTCAGTTGCCTCAGTGGTGGCAACATACTACACTCTTTGCTCATTATGCCTCCTCACACATCTTTCTAAATTTCCCAGCCTTCCTTTACCGTAATCCGTTGGCTCCTACTAGACAAAGGAAAACAAAGCATATAAATCATCAAGAGCCTAAGCCTGCTCCTATTCTTAAGAAAGTAAAAACTTACATGTTTGGGTTTTGAGAACTCCATACAAAGAAATCTCTTCCACAGTTGTGACTTTTCTTGCAATCATCAGTATGGATGTTCTTATTTTTTATTTTGACTGTATTTGAACCTTTTCTTATTTTTGATTCAAATTTTTTCAAAAGAGAATATTTATTCATCTGACTATTCAGAAAATTGTAACTGAGATTCATTTAATTACACACATATATTTTAGGTGGGAAAATGTACTAAATTACACAGCTGGAACCTCAGGTCTAGAAAACAGAAACACCTGAGAGAGATAGCTAACTTGTGAACCATAGGATCATAGGATGTTAGGGGTTGGAAGGGACCCAAGAGATCATCGAGTCCAACCCCCCTGCCACAGCAGGACAAAACTATCTAAC